>BSBM01000089.1:11100000-11567500 GCA_027924585.1 Larix kaempferi | reverse complement strand
AGAAGCACGCACACATTTTGTTTGTCCATAACGCTAGCGCATTATGTGTGTCCATAACGCTAGCGCATTTTGTCTGTGCAAAAATTTAGCAGAATGCTTTTATACCCGAAATCTTGCGTTTTGTCTTCTTGTCTTCCCGTCTCCCATACAACATAATACTTCACAATCAACATTCAAGGCAATTGAGGAAGCTCAAGACACTCTATGTTCACAATCAACAAGTTTGGAGAGGATTCTATAGTTAGCATTTGGAATTGAGGATTCCACATTCACAATTAGCAAGCTTCAAGAGGATTCTACATTCACAATTTGAAGCTTCAAGGAGATTCTACATTCACAATGTCAAGCAAGCTTGATGAATCTATATGAACACAATTGAAGAAGAATATACATTCACTATTGAGCAAGCTTGAAGAATCTATATTCACAAGTGAGATAGAAACTTTACTTTCACATTTGAGCAAGATTGATGAATCTATATTCACAATTGAGGAAGTATCTATATTGACAATTGAGCAAGCTTGAACAACCTATATTCACAATTGAGAAAGAATTTCGATATTTGAATAGTTGAGCACACCTATATAATCTATTTTCTTAGTATTTCTCATTGTGGTCATGGGGAATTCACGCAATTGAAAAAGAAAATCGGCAAGGAAAGAGAAGCCTCAAGAAACCATGGAAGAATTTGGAGAAAAGAAAATATTGGACATGTGGAATCGAATGCATTCCATGGAAACTCATCCAATTCCAATCGTAGATGATGCCACAGTCGTTCCTACCCATCCAACTCTAGAAAAACAAAGAAATTCACTAGAGGGGCACTCAATTTCAACAATAATTGATGAACAAGCACCCCATGGCACTAGTCAAGAAGTAAGACGTAGGTGCTCATCGGGGGATGTTTCAATTCCCACATCAAGTCAACCTCAAAATATGGTAGTGAATGACTTGTTGGGTAGTGGTTATACAAGCGAAGAAGTTAGAGAGGCATTGAGTGGATGTTTTACAATGGAAGAAGCAAAGGTTATGGAGACCGTCCAAGAGAATGAAATACAAGAGCCTCCTATTGAAACGCCGGAGCATCCTGGTGATGTTGTACATGCTCCAGTTCCAACACCCTTACCTCCATTACCAACTACATGCTGAAGAACTCTGAAACATATACAGGTTGATAAAAATCTCATTATTTCACTTGAAGGTAAGTTGTCTAAACATGCTATTTCTTATCAAACTTGACAAATACTTGATAACTTTTTTTATTCTAAATGTGATGGGGACAAGTGCAAATTATTTTTATGATTGTTAAAATATAGGTCTATGGTTGTTGCTAGAAGAACGCTAAAGATAAAGATGACCAAAAAGTTAGAACCAAGTTCTCATATTGTTAAAATTTTAGTAAATGCATTTAGTACAATTGGAAAGAAATCTCTCTCAAAGGATCGCAATGTGGCTCGTCGTGTGTTGTCACAATCAATCGTGAACAAAAACACTAGCGCACTTCATTTTCTTAAACCTACATCCAAAATTATTAATTTGAATGTGAAGACACTTCGTAGGTATTGTGTTAGAAGAGAACAACTTGAAACCGGTCAAACAGATGTTTGGGCCTTCATTGGCATGTTGCCACGCTCTGATATGAAGCTCATTGATGCGGTAAAGAGATTAGTGCAAACTTTTTGGCATGACAACAATAGACCTTCTTCCAAATAAAAAGATGTATTAAAATTGATAAGGGGTTCAAAGGATCATGAACCACACATTAAACCTTTTCTTGATATGACACAAACATAATTATATGAGAGATTTAGGAATGAACATAAGGAACTTGACTTGGGCCAAAGATCCTTTGAAAAATGCAAAACATGGTATGTTAAAATAAACACAATTCGTAACACATGTTTTTTATACCACATTGAGTATGGTTACTATTATGACACATATACATATATTTTTCGTGTATTGCATAACACTTGTGTAGGAATGCTCAGCTACATTACCACTGATGCCATCTAGAGACTTATTCATAGCATTTTGTTTAGCAGGCCAAACGATTGCACATTTTATCAAAAAACTTGCATAGATGGGACATGCCCAGGGTGTGGTGGATTCGCATTATTGGAAAAATGCATACATGTGATCGATGAGCATGAACTTGGGAGGCAGGAGGTGAATTTGCAGTCATTCAAATATGTCACGTATGGTATTGATGGAGGGAACGGAAGGAAAAAATACAATTGGTCAATTCTCAGGTTGGTAATGAGCTATCAGATACTATTTTTCTTCAGATTGCAATTTAATATGTAACAATCTATTGATATATGTCTTTATTGTTGATCTACCAGGTACAGGTTTGTGACTTCATGGAGGAACTCTTTGAAAAGACACAACAATATGTAAAGCATGTGCATGTGGCTCGTTGGAAAGATGAGAAGTTTAGAACATGCAGAGATACATTTCCTATTGGGACTATCCTATCAGTGGTCGATTTTGTGGAAAACTACACTCTTCAACCGCAAAATGAGATTCAAAGTCAATACTATCACTCAGACCAGGTCAACCTAATGGTCCATATCACCTATAGACATGGGGTAGATAGTAATGAAGACAATAGGGTTATATTGAAGGAGTATCACTTCTAAATAAGTGATGACAAGTGTCACGACTTGCTTTTGTACAACACAGCTTTCAAATGTTCTACAATCACTTGATGGATAACAGTATACAGATGGAACAACATTGGATTTGGTCTGACGGTTGTGCAGGGAAATTCAAAAATGCGTGTTTCTTCTAATGGTTGTGTATGCTCCACAAAAGGAACAAGGTGCCATATATTTGGAACTCCGGATATGGAAAAGTTGAACATGATGGAGTAGGTGCGTGCATAAAGACTGCATTACATAGGCAAGAAATGAATTTCACAAATGTATCACTCATCCGAGATGCAAAAACCATCATTGAATGGTGTGCTTCAGTCATGGGGGAGGGAGCAAGAAGGCAGGAAGATCACTCAACTAGGAAAGCACATGTACATAGAAATTTTGGGAGGTGGTGGATGTAGATCGATCACAATTATATGAGTGCAAGACCATCCAAGGAACTCGTGCATTTCATTCAGTTAGAACGCCGGACAATGCTATACTTGAAATATTGACAAGGAAACTGTCATGTTTTTGTTCTCCATGCAGTAGTTGTCATGTCCCCATCTAGACCCTATCACTTTAACATTTTAAATGATGTAATATTGTTATGAAATCGTGGTGAGGAGCTCAAGGCCAAGGCCCCGCCATCGATTTATTGATGCATATGGTTTGCATGCTAGCCAGACACATTGGAACTTCAACATCATGTAATATGCATTTTAATAAAAATACCCACAACTAACTATGCAATGCAACAAAGAGATGGGGGCATGATTTCACAAGGAATTGGGAGGGAAAACATTCAAACCCTTGAGCCAATCAGTTCAAGCCAAGTGTTAATGAGAGAACCCATCAAACCCTCAACTACCCATTTTGTACCCAACCATTGATTTCTCCCAAGAGTTGGTTGAGGTAGTTAATGCCTTGGGAATGGAGAGGTATGGTTGTCCAAATTCGGGTATGGGAAAGCCACCCTTCATGGAAAATCATGTTTGTCTCCTTGGGAAAGAAAAGAGCCACGAAATTGCTCTCTAAGCCATTATGCAACCATCAGTCTTTCTCCCTCACGCAGCTCTAGCTGCCTGGGCGTTTTCCTCCATGGTTTTTCTGGGTTCCCCTTCATCTTTTACCTGGGAAGGGGCATTTTTGTGTTGATTACCAGTGGGGAAGAGAACATCATGTTTTTGGATATTCCTGGAGGTCGTTTAGGCCATTGGAAAGGATCATAACCAATGGGGAGAAATCGGTTTTACTCCCTGGGGTTGAAATCGAATTACTCTTTCCACAGTTTGTTTTAGTAAGCCACGATTTGGGAAAAACCCATGGACCCTGTTTTGTAAAATACCCTTGTTGTAAATGGTATCTATGCCCAATGTTTGTGCTTGCTGTGTGAGAAATGAGAATGTTGGGGTATGGGATTTGGGTATCCATTGCTTTGGCTTGAGCTTGAGAATAAGCATCCATGGTTCAAATGTAGCCTGATAAACCCAGCTGTGGACTGGCTTGGTTGAGATGAAATGAGTAATTGGCAGTGAATGAGCTGGAATGTTCCCTTTCCTTGTGAGAACCATGCCCAGCTCGGGGGTGGCCTTCAGATGGACTCAGTATAAGCTGTCGAAGAGCCTATGGTTGGGTGGAACGTTGCAGCGACATAGCTAGTTGCTTAGGACAATTGCACAATGAAGATAAGTGTCTTCTGTTTACGTATTTACTTCTGCAATGCATTAATTTGCTGACTGTTTTGATATGTTGGATGGGCATGAATTGTGTGTGTGGATTAGTTTTGATCCCACTGTGCATATTGCCTAATTTTTATGTGCACACCAATGTTTTTATTCATATTATGCTAATGACTGGGCTGAATTTTATGAAAAGCCCCACAGATTGCCATCATGTTCCCTCCCTTGCCTTGGATGGATGGGTGGGTACGTGACAGATGGTATCAGAGCTATTGGTTGCAGCATTGGGATTTCATGGGCAACCTGTCACAACTTGCAGAAGTAAGTATGCTTCCTGCCCAGCATAGACTATTAAGAAAAATTTCAATTTTCAAAATTTATCAAAAATTTTCTAAGTGTCTATGAGTTTCTGCCAAAACTGAGCTAACGGAAAAACTCGCTGAGTTCGTCCGCAATGGCGGAAGGACTTGACAAGTTGTTCCGCAACGCGACAGGAAATCAATAAGCTCATCGAAACTGCGGAAGAACTTAGCGAGTTGTTCCACAATGGCGGAAGAACTCGGCAAGTTGGCCCGAAGTTGCGGAAGTGCCCGGGGAAGGGAAGAAAATTTTTTCTAAGTGTTTTCAGTGGCCGGACTCGGCGAGTTTGCCCGAAAATGCAAAAGGACTCGGCAAGTCGTTCCGCAATGCAGCAAAACAAATCAATAAGTTCGGCGGAAAGATGGAAAATTTTTGAAAGGAAAAGCTGAGTTTGATTGGAAGAACTCGGCAAGTCGCCCCGCAATAGCGGAAGGACTCGGGGAGTTGGTCCGAAAAACTTTCTAAGTGTTTTCGGCGTCAAAGAAGAAATTTTGGAAGAACTTGGCGAGTTGCTCCGAAATAGCGGGAGAACTCGGCAAGTTGCTCCGAAACAGCGGGAGAACTCGGGGAGTTGCTCCGAAACAGTGGGAGAAATCAGCAAGATGGTCCGAAATGGCGGAAGGTTTTTTTAAGTATTTTTCGGCGTCCAAGAGAAATTTTCGGAAGAACTCGGCAAGTCACCCCACAACAGCGGAAGGACTTGACAAGTTGGTCCGTAACGGATCGGAAGGAAAAAACTGAGTCTTTGATCGGAAGAACTCGGCGAGTTGGCCCGAAACAAGTCGGAAGAACTCGCTGAGTTGCTCCGAAACAAGGAATTTCAACCATTTTTCAGAGAGATTTTTCAGGCGCCGAAAGTTGAAAAATGCCATGGAACAAGGGGGAAAGCCCCCTTGACCCCCGTCGTCCCCCGGAAGATAGTCGCTGAAAGTGTGAAATGCATTCTTGGGATGAAGAGCAAGAACTGCATAGAAGGTTGCGGAATCCTCAGTAAGAGTAATGGGTTGTAATACCCATTAGGAGGATGAAAGGGAAATTCCTCACCTTAAACAATCTTTGTTTATAGCATAAGAAGGGCATAATGAATGTTATATACGTATGTATATACTGAATTGTTAATTCGTGAGAAGATCATAGCTAATGATTCCTTGTGTGCTTGGTAGGGAAACCAAGAAAAGAATCAGCTATGACGTGGAGAAGGGACCCCATTTCATGCTTGGAAAGGGATAATTCCTTAACTCCGCTATTGCTATTATTTGTGTATTTTACAAGTTATGGCATAGGAATGCTGGAAATGCAAAAGGGATAGATAGATGGCATATTGCACAAGTGCATGTGAAATTTTTTTTGCATGTATATGCTATTGCATATTGGTAAAAAAAAAAGTGAGGATTTACATATGCAATGAGCCACTTAAGATCAAATGATGGTGGTTGTTAATAATTAAGTTGTGTTCGCATTGGTTGTAGGACCAGAGACAACCGAAGCATGGCTAAAGGATGTGGATGCTGATTGTTGCATACAACCTCATGAAGAGAGGATGGTGCAACAAATCCATGATCATGATGTTGGCAAAAGTACTGAGTAGCCTTGGTAAGAGGCTGACTGATCAGGTAACATCAAGCGATATTAATAACAACCACGCAGGTAAGAGTTAACTGTGCTTAATTGCATGAATGTTGAAAGAGGATTTGGTGAGATCCCTTCAACTATGTTCAAACTATGATTGATTGGTTTGCATGTGGTATTGAGTGCCTCAATGTGAATGTCAATCCACCGAGTATGGTGAGGTGTGGGTAAGTAAAGGCAAGGAGCCTTACACCCTATAGTTTCTTAGAAACCTCAATGCATTCATATGAAAATTATATCATACCATTTGTGTATGTTGGTTGTGAGTTTAACAACCAAAGCAAGTGATGACTTATGGTCCGGTTGTAGTGTATGCCATATGAGACAGGCATGGTTAGGCCATAATGTGTTGGAATGCATAGTATTCATGAATTATTGCAAGGTTGTATTGAAAGATTATGTGAGTGATGTAAATGTTGTGATTATGCATTGTGTGAATGCATGGGTGTGACATATATATATGTTTCAATGCATTTAGATAATAGATGAAATGGTGAACCATTGTTAATACTGAGAGCATTTCATGAGCTGCTATGAATGCAGGAGAAAGATTGCATGAAGAAGGTAGACATGTTGATGGGCTACCAAGAGTGCTATGTTGGAAGGACAAAATTGCATGAAATGTGAAGTAATGAGTATTTACTGTTTATCTAAATTGCATGGATAGTGTGACTGTGTCTTGCAATTTTTAATGCATATATAGAGATGTATATATTTCATTGCATTTCAAATGTTAAACAGCTGAAGGTGTTTGAATTATTGAGTATTATAATTTTGAGATCACTTCAGTGACTGTTATGGCAATGAATGATTATGTGCATAAGATACTCACAACGTGTTTGGCTGATTGAAGTTTCAGTTTTCAGGTAGAAAAGTCTTGCGTATGGCAATGAGAATAAGTCCATAGTAAAGACCGAGATCTACCATGTGCAGAAGCCAAAGGTTATGAGAAGGTTCTCATGGTTGTAATTTATGCATGAAACAAATTGGAAAATTGTCTGGTTTAAGTATATGAGAATAGTCTCATAGTTGCAAATCTAATTTCTGTAGGAAAACAGATTTACAAATTTCAGATTTGAGAATTTGCTTATAATTGCTAATAACTGTTTGGCTTATATAAAATTGTGTTAGGAGGACATGTTGTAGGTGGATGTTCAGGTATGGTAGCAAGGGTGAAACCATAATGGACAGAGTGATACCACTTACAAGAGCCAAACAATATGAGGATAGCCTCATTGCTAAGCAAATCAATTTCTGTAGGAGATAGAATTGTAAATTCATGTTGAATTTAATTATTAATGCCATTGATTGGTTATGAAGCAATCGGATTTGAAATTATTGTTAAATGTTGCTGACTGTTTGGCTATTTGATAAGTGTGCCAGGATGACACATTGCAGGAAGACCATGTGTGATGGCCTACAGAAGCCAAACTAGATGGGAAGGATCCCATGCTATGGAAATGGGTTTCGGGTGAAACACCATTGTAAATGTTGATAATGTCTCAGCCGAACTGCATGTTGGTAAAGCATGTGAGTGAGACAGTAAAATTATGCCAAGAAGGCATGTGTGGGTTAAGGAACGTGAAAGGATTGGGGTGGCAAACCGAAGGACTGTTGACTCAGAGAAGGGAGCCCCCATTCTTCGCCATTAAAGAAAGATACATCTGTAAAGCAAATGAGTATTCGATAACCCTAACTGAGGATATACATGTCTGGTTATTATATTTAATATGCAGAGCATGTTTTGATTATTTCATTATTGATCCAGACTACTTGAGTGGGACTAAGGCCTACATGGCTCACATCGGAAAGGGATGCATACCTTTCAGGTGATGGGTTATGTTAGGATTTTCAATATTGACTACACCCTAAGGGAATGGACGCATTCCTGGGGTTTCAATACTTAATAGGGAATGTTATGAAATATGGTTACAATTTTAGAGCAGCAATACTGATGAACCTGCTTATCCTTCTTGTGCTAACAACTTACACAAATGCAATTTGGTGTTGCACGTTAAGAGGCAAAGTGAAGCAAGGGTGCTCAAGAGGACTGTATGGGCAGTGGTAACCTTTCTACGCTCACACTGAAGGACACTATAAGAGATGGATAGGCCTGAGGAGCTATGTTACAGAAAAGGGGTATCATCCTTGTGTAGTGTGAGTGGGTATTGTGGGGCCATGCTAGCCTGCAGTTAAGCGAGTCACCTATGGAGTTCCTGGAGGGAACCACTGGTTGCATAAGAGAAGGAGCCACGTAATCATATTATGTTGTTCATATTGCCTGATAAACCCAGTCGATGTACTGGCTTGGCAATGGTTGTTGTATGCTTGCTAAACCCAGTCGGTGTACTGGCTTGGCATTGGTTATTTGGGTGTTGTGGCGAAGGGTTGCTAGATGCTTGATAAACCCAGTCGGTGTACTGGCTTGGAATTGGTTATTTGCATGTTGTGGAGGTATTGGTGAAGGGTGTTATTTCCTGACAAACCTAGTCGGAGAACTAGCTTGGAAATGGTTGTTGTATGTTTGATAAACCCAGTCGGTGTACTAGCTTAGCATAATGATTTTAGGGATGCCTGATAAACCCAGTCGGTGTACTGGCTTGGCATTGCCTATTCGGATGATGTTCTGGAGCAGCATGTGTGCTAGCCAAGCATCCACCCCACAGATGATCCAAGGCTTGTAAAGCAAAGAAGGAAACCTGTGGAGTAGCGAGGAAACACACAATACAGATAAGTATTCATTTCAATTTATTTCTTGTTTGGAATAATGAATATTTTAGGTATAAGTCTTCTAATAGCTAAGCTGATACACTATTGTTTCCTTGTTGGAAACCTTGGCCATTGCAGGAAGCAAGGACCCTGAAAGAACTATAAATGCTTGGTAAAGCCAGAGAGTAACTGGTTGGGTGCTATAAATGCTTGGTAAATCCAGAGAGTAACTGGTTGGGCACTGTAAAATTCTTGGTAAATTCAAAGAATAGTTGGTGGGAACATAAACCACTTGATGTTGTGGAGCAGCCGGCGTGCTGGCCAAACATTCCCTAATTAATTGATAAAAACCAATCGACATACTGGCCTGGCATTGCCTATTTGAATGGTTGTGGAGTAGCCTGCGTGCTATCCCAACATTCATTATTGTATCCACGGGAAATCCAATGCTTGGAAAGCAAAGAAGGATCCCGTGGAATAAAGTGAAGACATCCAATACAGATAAGTATCTGGTTATCTTACAACTTCTTGCTTATGAATATACGTGTGTATATGATTTGATTATGATTTCCTCAAACTCTTGTCTAGAGATAAATTCTATGAAAATACACTAAACATGTGAATTGATTCAATGTTTGAGTATAGGTATCGCTGGAAGCAAGGACTATGAAAGCATTTGGAGGATGCATGTGGACATGTGACCGTCCTAAAGAGAGATCAGTATGAGCGGTAATGAAAGATGGTGCTAGTGGAACTGTGTGGGTCCTAGCAGCCAAAGGTTCTATAAGCAACAATGGGGAAGGGTTCCCTAGTTGAAAGGCATTAGACAGACCTTAGACACTAAAGTGTCATAGCCAAGAAAGGGAAAGTCAAGCATTCACATTGAAGTGAAAGAGGCTAAGGAGCATAGAACCACAAGTGATGGTGTGGCTCCGGATTGGAACAAGACTAAGAGGGGGGAACTCTTACTCTTCTCTTTCCTTTTGACTGATGCATCTTAGAAATAAGAGATTGTTGAGTGCATGTCATAAATGAAAACAAATTGTGTTTAATTGCTTGACATGAATTGTGAATGCTGAAATAGTTATTTTCCTGTGAAAGGATGAACATGAATGAGTTCATGTGTATGTGGAAAGCATGAAATGCGTGGAAGCCCCATGAGTAAAGCATGGATGTCCCATGCCAATTAGGGAAAATAATTGACTAACTTTAATATTGTGATATGCTTGTCCTAACAGGAATTGCCATGATAAGTCTCATAGGAGAGACATTGAAAGCCATTGTTGCAGTTGTTACTAGCCAAGTGATTTCTAGTGAGAAAAGCGAGAGCCAGTTGTGCACATTGATCATGGCAGCAGGCCAAAAGCTATTTGTTTTGGCTGGAAGTCTTCCTCAGATAGTTGCCGGGACAACAAGAAAGATGGCATCCATGAAATTCCAGACTTGTAGATCAGCTGGAAGGTTAATAAAGGGAAGGGATTGCTCTGGAGCAATGCCCACCTGTAGAGTTGGAAGATCAAAGATAGCAGGAGCAGCTTTAGGAAGCCAAAGGACTTGATCCTAAAAGTTCAAAGTAAAGAGATGAAACGCAGGACAGACCTGCCCCCAGTTGTGAATTTTGAGGCATATGTAAAGTGGGTATTTATTCCTAAGTGTTGGAACACCGAGGACGGTGTTATTCCAAGGGGAGGGGAATGTCACGTCTTCATCTAGACCCTATCACTTTAACATTTTAAATGATGTAATATTGTTATGAAATCATGGTGAGGAGCTCAAGGCCAAGGCCCCGCCATCGATTTATTGATGCATATGGTTTGCGTGCTAGCCAGGCACATTAGAACTTCAACATCATGTAATATGCATTTTAATAAAAATACCCACAGCTAACTATGCAATGCAACAAAGAAATGGGGGCATGATTTCACAAGGAATTGGGAGGGAAAACATTCAAACCCTTGAGCCAATCAGGTCAAGCCAAGTGTCAATGAGAGAACCCATCAAACCCTCAACTACCCATTTTGTACCCAACCATTGATTTCTCCCAAGAGTTGGTTGAGGTAGTAATGCCTTGGGAATGGAGAGGTACGGCTGTCCAAATTCGGGTATGGGTAAGCCACCCTTCATGGAAAATCGTGTTTGTCTCCTTGGGCAAGAAAAGAGCCATGAAATTGCTCTCTAAGCCATTATGCAACCATCAATCTTGCTCCCTCATGCAGCTCTATCTACTTAGGCGTTTTCCTCCATGGTTTTTCTGGGTTCCCCTTCATCTTTTACCTGGGAAGGGGCGTTTTTGTGTTGATTACCAGTGGGGAAGAGAACAACATGTTTTTGGATCTTCCTGGAGGTCGTTTAGGCCATTGGAAAGGATCATAACCAGTGGGGAGAAATCAGTTTTACTCCCTGGGGTTGAAATCGAATTACTCTTTCCACAGTCTGTTTTAGTAAGCCACGATTTGGGAAAAACCCATGGACCCTGTTTTGTAAAATACCCTTGTTGTAAATGGTATCTATGCCCAATGTTTGTGCTTTCTGTGTGAGAAATGAGAATTTTGGGGCATGGGATTTGGGTATCCATTGCTTTGGATTGAGCTTGAGAATAAGCATCCATGGTTCAAATGTAGCCTGATAAACCCAGCTATGGACTGGCTTGGCTGAGATGAAATGAGTAATTGGCAATGAATGAGCTGGAATGTTCCCTTTCCTTGTGAGAACCATGCCCAGCTTGGGGGTGGACTTCGGACGGACTCAGAATAAGCTGTCGAAGAGCCTATGGTTGGGTGGAACGTTGCAGCGACATAGCTAGTTGCTTGGGACAATTGCACAATGAAGATAACTATTTTCTGTTTATATATTTACTTCTACAATGCATTAATTTGCTGACTGTTTTGATATGATGGATGGGAATGAATTGTGTGTGTGGATTAGTTTTGATTCCGCTGTGCATATTGCCTAATTTGTATCTGCACACCAATGTTTTTATTCATATGATGCTAATGACTGGGCTGAATTTTATGAAAAGCCCCACAGAATGCCATCATGTTCCCTCCCTTGCCTTGGATGGATGGGTGGGTACGTGACAGTAGTGGTGAATGGGACGAATGTGAATCCATGGATTGGGTTGATAGCTGGGACCTTGTATCACTCCCCATTGGTTGACAGATATCTACAGAATTATCCCAATTGGAGGAGGACCAATCAAGTATTTCACCAGACTATGACCACATATCAGATCTCGTACAACCAGGTTTGATTAATATTTTTATATTTTTGACAACTAGTTGTGTCTAATTAGCTGAGTATATTTTTGATATTTTTGACAACTAGTTGTGTCTAATTAGTTGACTGAAACGTTGGAACTATATTTTCTCCAGGGCACATATACGCAATGGTTTCCTCGATATGCAATGCATGGTGCACTGACTATTGGCTGGCACGTTGATTAGAGGGGAAGCAAACCCTAAATGTCCCATTACAGGACTTTGAGGCCAATGATTTTCTGATTAGGTCGATGGTTATAAAGGGAGAATATTTGAACCAGGTTTCCCACTCAGCAAATAGAAAAGGGTATACATATGAAGATTATAGACCAGGTGAGATTGTATACCATTATACAAACTTAGTTATTGGCACAAACCTCTAGTTGCAAACAATGCCAAGGAAGAACTCATCAAAGGCGCGATACTTATTGCCTTATTCTGAGCATGAGAGGTTAAAGGAAACCATTGGTATTTGAGGTGATCCTGATAGTCTAGTCGAATGACCATAGGTAGGTAATCTAGTATGTGTTTTGCATGTTTTATTGTGTACTATGTTATAGGTATGTGGTGTAAATGTATGCTATGATTTTGTTTCGTGGTCTCATTGAGTATTGACATTAATATTTTGACTATTACAGCCATACATTGATAGCTTGATAGCTTGATAAATTGCATAGACTTGGTACAACTTGATAAATTGCACAAGTTTCGTTCCTAGATTTGTTTTCTTTGTTTTTTCTCCCATCTATGTAAACCATAATATCTGAATCCTCATGCCTATTTTCATGCTCACTAGCACCATCACCATCTTCATGCTCATTATCACTATCCCCGTGGTCATTTTCGCAATCACCATGCCACCATGAACATCACCACCATGCTCTTACTACCCATGTTGTCACCATCACCATCCCATTTTCACCATAATATTCTCATCCATCATCCACACAAATATAACTGTTAGATGCCTAATTTCATCACCCAAAAACCTAGAAACCTAGACGCCCAAGACTTGATCATGGTGTCCATATTCAACTTGAATTCCAAATACTCCTATGTGAGGGATTCTATCATGGTGTTTGAGATCAAGAATGTTAAGTTTGGAATTAAATCCATTGTCCTCCCAACCATGTTTATTCCTCAACACTTATTTATAGTGCACAAAACCTAAAAGGTCAAATTCATAAAAAGTTTGCATGAGAGTTTATGGGCAATGCACTCATGTTGGTCTATCCCAAACACACTTTCCAAAAATTACAACATTCAATTTTGTTGCTTGGTTTGGTGATTATGCCCAAGGATGAATTTTCCATCTCTCCTTTCGAAACTTGACCTAAATAAATTGGAGGTACGAAATGAAAATTTTGCATTGAAAGGACATGTCATTAGTTGCAATACATCTATTCCATAATGAAATGGAAATTGTGCATTGAATTAATTCCTAGCTCTGCTGACGTTTAGTAAGATTCTGTTGCTTTAACAAGAGTGTTGGCATAAATTTAGAAGGGAACACTAGCCATAAGTCCCTAGTCGATGATTTTGCAAAGTTGACCCCATGTGCAAAATTGCACACTCCCTTATTGAGCAAAACCCTAGTTTCCAAAATTGACCTAGAAGATGACACCTGGGCCATGGGATCGAAGGAGAGGGGCACCCCTAGCACTATATCGATGTCCTGAATCCAACGGAGTCGAAGGTTTGTCGATCTGAGTCATGGTATTCATTCAATGGCTCATTTTATCTCGCATCCAAAAGGCCTTCAGGGACACCAGTTGGATACCTACCGAGGACATAGAATTCCAACCGTGTAACAAAACCGGGTTCCGGGGAGTCCTGCAAGTGTGTCTAGGAAGGTTCCAACTGGGAACTCTAGCCATAAGTCTCCAATCGATGATTTTGCAAATTTGGCCCCCATGTGCAAAAATTGCACACTCCCTTACTAAGCAAAGCCCTAGTTTTCAAGTCCATAAACCAATAACCAATTTCATGAAAACTTAGCACTGGGAACTTGAGCCAGAACAAAAGCAATAAAAATCCGAAATCTCGAAATCCTGAAATGAAGCTTGGTTGGAATTGCAAGAGTCTAAAGAATCCATGGCAGGAATAAATGGTGGTTGTGAATGTCTAGATACAAAGAATATATGGAATGAATGATCATTTGTGCTTTCCGCCTGGCAAGAATCAAATGGAATCAATTATCGCCACTGCAACTGCCATAGATTAAACATAAACATACGGAATGATTATCTGTGATTTCCACCCAACAAGAATCTACTACCATATGCTAACTATAAACCATTGAATATCTGTTATTTCCACCCAATAAGAATCTACCGCCATAGACTAACCATCGCCTTAGAAAGAATTAAATGACTCAATTAGTATCGTAGATTAACCAACAACTATTGCATTAGATAGCTTCGTTTAGTGATGGGCCTAATTTGACTGCCATAGAATTAAATAGCTTCATTTAGTCACGGGCCTAATTTGACTGCCATAGAGTAACCATCAATGACCGCATTAGATAACTTCACTTACTCCATTAAAATTCAATTGGACATGACATGAATGATTTAAATTCAACACCTTAGCTAGCTTCATTTCATTCAGTGATGGGCCTAATTTGTCGGGAGCATGGGAACCCAGACTCCATTAAAATTCAATTGGACCCATTAAAATTCAATTGGACGTGACATGAAGATTAAAATTAAACTCTAGATGCATATGCATGCCACTTGGACGATGGTTGAACATCCAGTACGTTGATGCTTTAAATGATGAACTCTTTCCTTTATGGCATTATAGGGATGCTTACCCTGCATTTAATGACGACATTAATTAGTTAATGGCTTCCATGTTCGGAGCATAGAGAAAAACCTTGTCACATTACAAAGTCCTTGCAACATCACACACATTAATAGGGGAGGCTGCAAATATGATCTCAATTTACGATAAGCTTCCACGTAGCCATTTTCCGTTAGATTGTGTGAAAAAATACAACATTTATTTCCCTCAGCCTAGGTCATTTTACCTCTTCCTAGTTCAAAGGCGCTCATGCTCCTCTATTTAAAATCACATAAATTTTGGACCGAGATATCAATGATGTGCAAGTAGGATCGACCAACTGGCTGGTCCGAGTCATAAAAAGACCAAAATACTCCACTCAACCCGCTTAAATGAATTTGAGAAATAATACCCCTGTGACTCTATCGAGTTAGTTTCGACGGTTAAAAATTTCAGGTGGGTAGGCCATAAAAGGTTGATCGATCTCTAGTCCACCTATAAAGTTGAATCAGATGGTTCGAAACTAGAATTAGAATATGCACCGGTTCTAAAACCAAAGTAAGCAGTTTAAGTATAACTCTTACTTGCAGCAGATTGTCCAGTGACCATACTTCCCGTCAGACTAAGTGGCAAGTGCAGACCAGACTGAGAGAACCTAACATAAACTCCAAGAGAAAATGGTGAAGAGGGGGAACTCGTTCGTATTTGCATAGCTGGGCATTTTTCTTTGATATTAGTTATTTTTTTTCTTTAAGTTTTGAAGAGCATCTTGAGTTCCTAGTAATGTTTTTCATTTTGTTTTCAAATAGAAACCACCCATGGAGAGTGGAGATGCTACACTGGTTGAATGTCGTATTTGTCACGAAGAGGACAGCAAAGGAAATATGGAGAATCCTTGTGCCTGTTCTGGCACCTTGAAGGTAGGGGTTCACGGTTTAGGGGACAAATAAGAATGAAAGGTTTATCTTTATTGAGTGTTTATCTTTATCTTTATTTTATTTTGGAAACTAGGGTTTTTCTCAATAAGGGAGTGTGCAATTTTCGTACGTGGGGATCAAATTTGCAAAATCATTGATCGAGGACTTATGGCTAGTGTTCCTAGCTGGAACCTTCCTAGACACACTTGGAGGACTCCCCAGAACCTGGTTTTGTTGCATTCTATGGCCTCGGTAGGTATCCAACTGGTGTCCTTGAAGGCCTTTTGGATGCGAGATGACATGAGCCATAGAATGACGACTGTGGCTTAGATCGACAAACCATCATCTCTGTTTGATTTAGGACATCGAGATAGTGCTAGGGGTGCCCCTCTCCTCCGGTCCCATGGCCCAGGTGTCATCTTTTAGGTCAATTTTGGAAACTAGGGTTTTGCTCAATAAGGGAGTGTGTAGTTTTGCACATGGGGGTCAACTTTGCAAAATCATCGACCGGGGACTTATGGCTAGAGTTCCCAGCTGGAACCTTCCTAGACACACTTGCAGGACTACCCGGAACTCGATTTTGTTGCACTGTTGGAATTCTATGGCCCCGGTAGGTATCCAAGTGGTGTCCTTGAAGGCCTTTTGGATGCGAGATGGAACGAGCCATAAAATGACGACCATGGATTAGATCAACAAACCGTCAACTCCATTGGATTCAAGACATCGAGATAGTTCTAGGGGTGCCCCTCTCCTCTGGTCCCATGGCCCAGGTGTCATATTGTAGGTCAATTTTGGAAACTAGGGTTTTACTCAGTAAGGGAGTGTGCAGTTTTACACATGGGGGTCAACTTTGCAAAATCATCAACTAGGGACTTATGGCTAGAGTTCCCAGATGGAACCTTCCTAGACACACTTGTAGGACACCCCGGAACCCAGTTTTGTTGCATGGTTGGAATTCTATGGCCCCGGTAGGTATCCAACTAGTGTCCCTGAAGGCATTTTGGATGCGAGATGACATGAGCCATATAATGATGACCGTGGCTCGGATCGAAAAACCTTTGACTCCGTTGGATTAAGGACATCGAGATAGTGCTAGGGGTTCCCCTCTCCTCCGGTACCATGGTCCAGGTGTCATCTTTTAGGTCAATTTTGGAAACTAGGGTTTTGCTTAGTAAGGGAGTGTGCAGTTTTGCACATGGGGTCAACTTTGCAAAATCATCGACCGGGGACTTATAGCTAGCGTTCCTAGTTGGAAAATTCCTAAACACACTTGAAGGACTCCCTGAAACTCGATTTTATTGCACGGTTGGAATTATATGGCCCCGATAGGTATCCAACCAATGTCCCTGAAGGCCTTTCGGATATGAGATGGAACGAGCCATAGAATTATGAACATCGCTCAGATAAAAAACCGTCGACTCCATTGGATTCAGGACATCGAGATAGTGCTAGGGGTGCCCCTCTCCTTCGGTCCCATGGCTCAGGTGTCATCTTGTAGGTTAATTTTTGAAACTAGGGTTTTGCTTAGTAAGGGAGCGTGCAGTTTTGCACATGGGGGTCAACTTTGCAAAATCATTGACCGAGAAATTATGGCTAGCGTTCCCAGTTGGACCCTTCCTAGACACACTTGTAGGACTCCCTGAAACCCTGTTGCACAGTTGGAATTATATGGCCCTGGTAGGTATCCAACTGGTGTCCCTGAAGGCCTTTTGGATGCGAGATGGAACGAGCCATAGAATGACGACCATGGCTCGGATTGAAAAACCGTTGAATCCATTGGATTCAGGACACCAAGATAGTACTAGGGGTGCCCCTCTCCGCTGGTCCCATGGCCCGGGTGTCATCTTGTAGGTCAATTTTGGAAACTAGGGTTTTGATTAGTAAGGGAGTGTGTGGTTTTGCACATGGGGGTCAAATTTGCAAAATCATCGACCAAGGAGTTATGGATAGAATTCCCAGCTGGAACCTTCCTAGACACATTTGCAGGACTCACTAGAACTCGGTTTTGTTGCACGGTTGGAATTCTATGGCCCCGGTAGGTATCCAACTGGTGTCCCTGAAGACCTTTTGGATGTGAGATGGAATGAGCCAAAGAATGACGTCCGTGGTTCAGATCAAAAAATCGTCGAATCTGTTGGATCCAGTACATCGAGATAAGGCTAGGGGTGCCCCTCTTCTCCGCTCCCATGGTCCAGGTGTCAACTTTTAGGTCAATTTTGGAAACTAGGGTTTTGCTTAGTAAGGGAGTGTGTAGTTTTGCACATGTGGGTCAACTTTGAAATTTTTTTATTTTGATTATAGAACTAGACATTCAAAGAGTGGCAATCAAACCTACCACAATGCACCCTTGGTATATTTCTATGTTCGTAGTGTGCCACGTCATTTAACAACTCCTTAGTGTTCCACTATATTTGGATTTTGAGTAATTAATGTCATTTTTAAGAATTCAAAGTTCCAAATAAAAAATGGAGGCAATGTTTCATCCATGATATCCCTCTGATCCTTGCTGTGTTTGTTAGATCAAAGTCACCATGAAACTTTGCCATCAAGTTAAGGGGGAATACTTTCCAAATCACAATGAACAACCATTACATCATCGTTTGTATCAATCAAGAACATTCAATTTTAAATACATTTTCATATGAGGATAATCCATCCTTTTTACAAACATATGACCTTGAACATATTATTTTCCTTTATCAAAACAACATTATCAAGGAATATCATTAAACTAGTTAGGTATTTCATTTTCCATGGATTTTGTATGATTACTTTTGCATTATGACAAGTGGAAAATGGACATATGAAAGAGGTAAAGCACAAACTGGGGTCTTACATACTAGGGTTTATATCTTCAACGATTTTATGAGAGTGAATTCATGACCAACTATTGGTTAGCATATTGGAACAAACTAGGGTATATTTGTTACATATATTTGACCATGTGTACATGAAGGCCCAATGAATTTTATTACACTTTAGTTATGCATTCCTTGCCATTGAACTTGATACTTTGCCATTGTTTTTATCATGCTAGAGTAGGTACACTTCAAACGAACTACATAGATGCTCATGTACATATCGTTTGATGAAATACGGTATCATTGATGAAATGTGTAGCATCTGTTAGACTTCCTCTTAGTTTTTGAAAATGTCATAGGAATACATTGATGATATGTGTAGCATGTTACTATTATGACAGAGGTTATTCAAACATATTTTGACTTATTTTGTTAACTTTTGTTTTTTCCTTGCAACATATTTTCCTTGCAACCATAATCCTAGTCAATGGGTATGAACCCTTGGAGTTGACAAAAAACACAATTTTAAATTAGATATCAAATTAGCATGCATGTGCTAAGTTCATTGAACTGTTGAAAGATATTATTAGTTTTTTCCATTAAGATAATGTTTTCATAACACAATGGTGAGATGTTCCCTGATCAATGCAATAAATGTAAGAGAATAAATGTTGCTTAAAATGTAATTCTATAAATTTCAATAGCATAATTTACCAATTTGTGGAAGAGATAAATCATCACAAGCACAAGTGGAAACTCAAGAGAAAATATGGAATATATTGTATCATGCATTGATAGTCGAATGTTTGTAATACAAAATATGGCAAAGTAGTTGGCCCTCAAATGGCCTGTCAATGTATATGTATCCCTAAGTACAACAATGTGTACATGTACATGTCAAAATACATATATACAAGACTATGCAACATCAAAAATCAATCTTTCGCTTGCTTTTCCCTGACTTTCCTCTATCGACCATCTCCGTGGGGTCACTCTGCATCTTAGGAGTTTGCAAAAAAAATTCATTATTTTTATCAAATAAATGAACTAATACCCTACCATTAACAAAATTAAACCAGCATAGATCCATCTTAAACCCGTATCTATCAAGCACAAAGAAGGATCCAATTTCTTGAGGTGTATTTCTTTTTTTAAATTTAAACTCAAGAAATTTGATCTCTCTTGATTGATAGATATGGGTGTAAGTTTTAAGTTTTTATTTAACAAATGAACATCTATTTTTTAATTACTTTTCATATTATTTTATTTTATGAACCAACATGGATTTTTTTTTAAATACTTTCCATAATTCTTTATTTTGTGAGCTGACATGAATTTTTTTAATTATTTTTTAACTATTTTGTTACAAACGTTACATCATGTTACAACATCTCCCCCATACTTTTTTTTAAATACTTTCCATAATTTTTTATTTTATGAGCCGACATAAATTTTTTTAATTATTTTGTTACAAACGTTACATCACGTTACAAAATCTCCCCCATACTAGGCTGTAGAGCACCTCGTTTCACTCAGTGCAAAAATTAACTTATGGCCAAATTATTTATGACAAACACTCACCAAATCCTCATGGGGTATAGAAGTGAGCAGTGTGCTCATGGAAGGTATCTCTATAGTTGTGCTCTGCAAATAAAAGATCATATCTCAATTAATTCAACAATTCAACATTGATCAACATGTTTGGGTAAATTGAATAAAAAAATTTGGTTATTAATGAACATCTCACCACAAGAGGAGGCCCGATCGGAACCATGGATTGAGCAGAGGGGCCAGGCACTTCTTCCGCTAATGGCTACAATCACCAGATGGGGAAATAGTTAGACATGCATCAATAAACAATATAGTAACATGGTTAAATACTATGCATTGTGATTGTTGAAATAGTTACCTCTGTATGACTTGTGGCAATTGTAGATGTGGCACTAACTGCAACATCAATGATCCTTGTTAGGTGAGGGGTAGATGGATCTGTCGTGTGTCTACTATAGAGGAAATCCACACCCTTTCTAGGAGTGGAGCCTCTCTTATACACTTGTCCCTTTTGCACATTTGGACTACGAGGAGATCCAACTGCTGACAGTATCGGAAGTATAGAGGCTGGTGGCTACAATCACTAATAATGACGTAGTTAGAAATGCATTGGTCAATGAAATAGCATGTATTAACAAATTGACAATGATGAAATACATACCAATGTACTGTATACTTCAATCAATTATAAGAAACGGTCTGTCGTCTATTGTGTCTCCATGGGAAAGCTATCGGTTGTATTCCCACTAGGGGGGAGCTAACTAGATGAAATCATTTCCCTCTGATGGGGATATACAACCTACAATTTAGAAAATTGTAAATATTAGATCGTGTAGCATTAATTAAGTAACATGTGATAACAAACTATAACATGTATTCAAATAATGTCATGTTGAAATAGTTACCTCGGCGTGAGATGTTGTCGTTGAAGGTATGAAAACATATTGTAACTTAGATGGTGCTGGTGCATGAGCCTCTTGCCCCTCATGCCCTTCTGTTAGAAACTACAAGTTTTAAAATCATTACAAAAATTAGCAATCTATATATGTGTATAGTAAGGAAAAATAATTTACAAATGACACTAAATTGTTAACTGGATTTACTCATGTATTAAAATAATGTCATAATGAAATAATTACCTCAGCGTGAGTTGTTGTCGCTGAAAGTATGACAACATCATATACATCGGATGGTGCTGGTGCATGAGCCTCTCACCCCTCATGCCCTTGTGGTAGCAACTACAAGTTTTAAAATCATTAAAAAAATTAGCAATCTATATATGTGTATAGTAAGGAAAAAGAATTCACAAATGACAATAAATTGTTAACTGGATTTACTCATGTATTAAAATAATGTCATGTTGAAATAGTTACCTCATTGTGAGTTGTTGTCACTGAAAGTATGACAAAATCATCTACGTCGGATGGTGCTGGTGCATGAGCATCTTGCCCCTTATTCCCTTTTGGTAGCAGCTACAATTCTTAAAATCATTAAAAATATTAGCAATCTATATATGTGTATAGTAAGGAAAAAGAATTTACAAATGACACTAAATTGTTAACTGGATTTACTCATGTATTAAAATAATGTCATGTTGAAATAGTTACCTCATTGTGAGTTGTTGTCACAGAAAGTATGACAACATCATCTACATCGGACGGTGCTGGTGCATGAGCCTTTGGACTATTTACTGCATCATTAGTGCAAAGGTCTTCAACCTCGTGCCCTTCTTGTAGCAACTACAAGTTTTAAAATCATTAAAAATATTAGCAATCTATATATATGTGTATAGTAAGGAAAAATAATTTACAAATGACACTAAATTGTTAACCACTTACTTACCTGTGTAAAATACCCAGTAAAGGTATCATCTGTTTGGACATGACCAAAGCAAGGATGGCTGCATACTATGCATGGGTGGGGCTCTCGGCTGTGCTCATGATGTGTATGTCTAGTGCCACTACTAGATGCTCCTCGACCACTGCAAGGTGGTGGCTCTACCCCACCGGAAGGTGGTGGATCTACCCCATCGACAGGTGGTGGCTCTACTCCACCCAAAGATGGTGGCTTTGATGGCCCTTCCTGGTACATGTTGATGTATTTGTAACTTCGGAATGTATTTCACATATGTATATTGTACTCCTATAGAGATGGTATTATTCCTCTATACGGAAGTGTCATCATTTATATTGTAAGTGTCGTAACTTATACTTGATGGGTTATTAGACCACCTTGATGGGGTCGGCCCTGTATAATTCATGTGGGTCAAAGGGTTATTAGACTACCCTATTGGGGGTCGGCCCTGTCAGCATTATGTTATGTGGTTAAGTTAAGGCCAACCTTAAGGTTATTAGGCAAGTCAAGTCAAGTATAAATAGAGTGCGAGAGGCACTCTATTTGATCATTCACTTCTCACATACACACTCATTAGAGAGTGGTGCACTAGTGGAGGAGGAGAAGCTGCTGCTAGGAGGACTATCTCTTGTACTTGGGTTGTATCATTGCTCTATCTATCTCTGAGGAAGTTGCGGGGTTTTTCACCTTCTTGGTTTTCCTTGGTGAAATTCTGTGTCTCTTGTGTGCTTGCATTATTGTGTCCATGATTGATATGCTGTACATGTTATTCTCTCAGTTAAGATTCTAGATCAGATTCAAATTTCTGAAAAGCTAACATGGTATCAGAGCTATCCTAAAAGAAGGCATGGTATGGCATTTATGACACTTGTTGCACTTGCGAAGCTAGGGCTTGATATAGAAAAAACCAGTCATCGTAGCACTTTTGCTATAAATTCATTTTGGAGACGTTTCAGGATCTAAAACTATTACAAGTCAAATATAAGATCCCCATGTACCTTGTGTCCAAAGGAGAGCCTCTAATTCATTGTACTTTCATATTTATGATCTTTACAATATAGGGTTTCTGCCTCTTCCAGATCTGAGTCATAAACAGGTGACCTAGGAAAAAAGGTCACAGCTTGGGCTAGGAAGCTCCAAATGAAATTTTGTAAAAAGTGGTAGGCAGTGAACAAAATGTACTTTCATAGGTCCTATTTGAAGAGGCCGAAATTGTACCAGTGACATGTGGCACTTCGTACAAGTTCGCTCTCCTGTTTTATCCCATAAACAAGTCATGTTGCGACACTTGGCATAACTCTCTCTCTCAAAGAATCGATTTGAGGTTAGACCTATGGGGTTGGAAAGATAACAGGTCAGGCTACTATAGGAAGAATTTTCAGACCCTGTAGATCTGAAATTTTGGAGTTACAACAGAAACAATCAGGTGCATATTTCTTTCAAAATAGAATTGGATTTTGAGCACCTTCATTCATGGCTCTGGGAATTTAGGGTTTCAGAGAATGTTGGAATTTTTGTATCAGAGACCACGGCTGGATTCTCCTCATCAAATCAAAATTTAGAGACCAAGATCGAATTTTTTGGTTGGGCAGAAGGCCGGGCTTGATCAAACCCTAGTTCAGGACTTTGATCGAAAAAGTGGAAAATTAGGGCTTCTACAAAAATGGGAATTTTTGAAATCTATGACCATAGCTGGAAGATCCTTGGAAAAATCGAAGTTTAGAGCTTTGGATCAAACTATTTGGTTGGGTGAAGCTCTTGGAAACTCAAACCCTAATTCAGGGTCCTCCTTAGTGAATCCGGAAGATTGAAAAGCAATTTTGAGGGGTGAAACTTTGCAGTTTTCAAATTCTGAGTATACCAGGTTGATCAACTCATCAAGGCACATCTTTCTATCCTTTTAGAAGTTTGAAATTTAAATTTTGAATTTTTAGGGTTTCTCTGACAAACCCTAATTGAGCTCCAGATCCAGTTTCTGCAATTCAAGTGGATTGGGTTAATCCTAGAAGAGAATGGATTGGTCACCTGCATAAGTGAAGAAGTTCCTATTTCAGAGGGAGATGAGGCTAAGGCCTTACATAAGAAGATTACAAGCAATCTCGACAGGTATGACTTACAGGTATGTTTCGAAATTTGTTCATGATTAAGTTTATGGTATGTTTGTCTTCATTAAGGTTAGTACAATCTTGATTAACTTGTTGTATCACCTTAATAAAATTATGAATGTAGATATTCATTGATTAGGGTTTTGACACTTATGATTGTACTAATGCATTGTGGTGTTGTATGAGGTTGATGTTGTCTGCTAACATGAAAGGTACATCAAGAAAGACAAATCATGTTCTAGTTCAAGAACATAAGACCATGGTGACATGAAGACAAAGATTCATCCATTATCATGGATCACATAAAAGATCTACTTACGAGGTATGTATAACTTGGTTCTATAATGGTTAAACTATGAGATATGAAGGTTACTAGCACAAGTCATTGAAGAGAACAAGAAGACATTATGCGAGTATGTTACACATAACTAGCTAGCATGCTAATCTAGGTATGTTTTTCCTATATCAGGTTAGAATCCTACCTTGTGTTAGGATCTCTTATATAAGCATACATGGCATGATTGATTATTCATTAAAGTTAGTAATCATGGGTTTAGGCATATTATGCTTCTTACTTTGATTGATGATATGACTAACCACAAGAGTTCTATGGGAAAATATGAATATGCATGAGTAAGAGAAGTCTTCCCTGAAACTTTAAATACTAATGCTTATTATGTGTGTTTGAAATGATCATGACTATACATGTTTAAGATTATTGTGTTTTGATAGTATTAAGATTATACTAATAAATGTATGATTATGCATGAGATCTCGAGGATAAAACAATGATGATACTAGTAACCATGCATAGTGATCGAGAATGGATATAAGTTCAAGGACAGGTAATCCAGGAAGCAAAGATCAAGAGGGAGCATACTCCATTAGTTCCTGCAAGGAAACAAAGATTGAGAGGGAGTCCACCCAACAAACAAACAAAGATAAGTATTTGAATTGTCATTTCTTGTATATTTGATTGTTTAAATAATACTGTTCAATAATGTATATACTTATGTTCCTAGACTTAGGTTGTGTATTATGCATGTTAGAATAATTGCATTAATGAACAATATACTACTAATACGCATGTAATGGGTAAGTGGCCTATGGCACTGTACAACATTCCATTGCTACTTATCTAGAATGAAACCTCTTTGCTGACATGTTGGGAGTTGTGCACACTCTTAACAATGTTCTGGTAGAGATTGGAAGGCATCTAGAAAGTTACGGGATATGGATAAATGTTGTATTGAAGCATTGGCTAAGAGAATTGCATGATTGTATGACATATTTCTTTATGTATAAGAATTTGTTCTGAAAACTATGAGATGTTTCTAATCATGCAATTTAACTTGTCTTGTATGAAAGATCGTATACCATCACCTACAAAAGAAGTCCTACAACATTTGTTCCAACAACAAAGCTATCTATTGAATATATTGAAGATATTGAAGTTCCCAGGATCTGGGATGAAGTAATGGAAGAATGCCATGATCCATTGATCATGAAGAAAGATGTTTGGGATGTGGTCCCAAGACCAGATGGGAAGTCTATCGTGACTTCCAAAGATCAAGCATGCTGCAGATGGAAGCATAGAGAAATACAAAGCGAGATTTGTAGCTCGTGGCTTTTCCCAGAAAGAGGGGATAGACTATGAAGAGACTTTTTCTCCTATAGCCAGATACACTTACATCAGATCAGTACCTGCTCTGGCTGCAGCGATGAAATGGAAGATACACCAGATGGATGTCAAGACAACTTTCTTGAATGGTGTAATCAAAGAGGAAGTGTATATGGAGCAGCCACTCGGTTTTGAGACACATGACAGGGAGTCATTTGTGTGCAAGTTGAAGAAAGCCTTGTATGGCTTGAAGCAAGCTCCCAGAACTTGGTATGGTAGGATAGACAACTTTCTATCCAGTTTGGGCTTTACCAAGAGTAAAGCAGATTCCAACCTTTACTTCAAGGTTGAGGAAGGCAATCCTTTGATACTACTTTTGTATATGGATGACCTGTTTGTTACAAGTGAGGATAGGTTGATTGCCGATACCAAGAGGAAGCTTGCTTCTAAGTTCGAGATGAAGAACTTGGGGATGATGCACTATTTCCTAGGCATGGAGGTGTGGCAGAGTGCAGATGGAATATTCCTTGGACAAGGGAAGTATGCAGTAGAGATCCTGAAGAGGTTCGGGATGATGGACTGCAAGGCCATGGCCACACCTATGGCATCGAACCTGAAGCTTCTGTGTGATGCTTCATCTGATCCGATTGATGTCACTGTATATCGTCAGATGATTGGGTCCTTGATGTACCTCACGAACACGAGACCAGATATTTGCTTTGCGGTGAACACATTGAGCCAGTTCCTGACGGATCCCAGAGGTGTTCACCTGGTTGCTGTAAAGCATATTCTGAGGTACCTAAAGGGTACAATTGATTATGGGCTTAAGTATGATGTGAATCAAAAAGTTTAACCTGCAATGTTATGTTGATTCAGATTGGGTAGGCAGTGCTGCAGATAGGAAGATTAGATTGGAAGATCACTTCTAGGTGCTGCTTCAGTATGGGATCAAGTGTGATTTCTTAGTTTAGAAGGAAGCAGTCCTGTGTAGCACTGAGTACAGTCGAAGCAGAGTATGTTCCAGCTTGTTCGGCTAGTTATGAGGCAGTATGGATGAGGAAGCTACTGTCTGAGTTATTTGATCTCCTGTTGGAGGTTACTGGTATCTTTTATGACAACCAGAGTTGTGTGAACCTCTCTGAGAACCTAGTGTTCCACGACAGGACGAAGCACATTGAGATCAAATATCACTATATCAGGGATATGGTGCAGAGAGGAGTAGTGAAGCTCCTGTATGTTGCGATGGATGAGCAGGTTGCAGATGTGTTGACGAAACCACTAGCCAGAGTGAAGTTTGAATAGTTCAGAGAGAGGCTTGGTGTTCTCCAGATTGATGACATTTCGAGGAAGAAGTGATGGACACATTTGCAGGAGCCATTCCAATCATGGTGAGAGGAGCATCCTTCACATGGTTGTGGATGTAAGCACTATGTATATGCATCATGTTGGATGTTTGTTATGATCAGTTGGATCATGTATGTGTATATGCATCATGTTGGATGCTTGTTATGATCAGTTGGATCATGTATATGTATATGCATCATGTTGGATGCTAGTTATGATCAGTTGGATCATGTATATGTATATGCATCATGTGGGATGCTAGATATGATTAGTTGGATCATGTATATGTATATGCATCATGTGGGATGTTGGATATGATCAGTTGGATCATGTATTTGTATATGTATCAGGTGGATACATTGTATGATCAGATAGATCATGTATGATGATATGTATTAGGTAGATACATTGTATGATCAGGTAGATCATGTATGATGATATGCATCAGGTAGATACTTGGTATGCATCAGGTGGATGCACTGTATGATCAGGATGATCATGTGATGATGTACATCAGGATGATGTATGGTGAGTATCAGATTGATACTCTGTGGCCGTGGATAGGTTGTACAGATGAGCATATAAGTAGACCTGGGAGATCCGATAGGTTGGGTTGTGTGCCCATAATAAGTCTTGGGATGCTCTTTCAAGGCATTGCTCTGGGAGGACATGTAATATTGCCCTGGGAGATCCGATAGGTTGGGCTGTGTGCCCATAATAAGTCCTAGGATGGTCTTTCAAGGTTTTGTCCTATGGCATGTAATGTAGTCTTGGGAGATCCGATAGGTTGGGTTGTGTGCCTGTAATAAGTCCTGGGATGCTCTTTTGAGGTTTTGCCATGACCACATGTAATGTAGCCCTGCGAGATCCGACAGGTTGGGATGTGTACCCATAATAAGTCTTGAGATGCTCTTTCGAGGATGTGTGGTGATAAATCCTAGATTTTTTCTAGGTCACATCCATTATGAAAAAGGACTGGCTCTGTGGTGAAAAATCCTAGATTTGTTCTAGGTCCGATCTAGTATGAAAATGGGTTGGCTCTATGGCGGAAATTTTATATTTTTTATAGGTCCCATCCAGTATGAAAAAGGACTGAGTCTGTGGCGAAAATCCTAGATTTGTTCTAGGTCCCATCCAGTATGAAAAAGGACTAGCTCTGTGGCGGAAATCCTAGATAAGTTCTAGGTCCCATCCAGTATGAAAAAGGACTGGCTCTGTGGCGAAAATCCTAGATTTGTTCTAGGTCCCATCCAGTATGAAAAAGGACTGGATCTGTGGTGGAAATCCTAGATTTTTTCTAGGTCACATCTAGCATGAAAAAGGGCTGGCTCTGTGATACATCCAACATCAAAAAGAGTTGGCTTTGTAGATGATGAAGACCTGTAGGTGGCAGGCCTACATCCAGTATGAAAAAGGACTAGCTCTGTAGAAATTCCTATGAAGAGTAGATCAAAGATTGATTGAGATAGCAACAGCAATGACGACGACAATGATTCTATGACGATGATCCAGTGATGATGATCCAGAGAAGAAGACTTGTGCTAGCAGATCTGTGTCGAGAAATACCTTTCTAGTTAAGAGGGAGTGTTGATGTATTTGCAACTTTGCAATGTATTTCACATATGTATATTATACTCCTATAGAGATGGTATTATTCCTCTATACGGAAGTGTCATCATTTATATTGTAAGTGTCGTAACTTATACTTGATGGGTTATTAGACCACCTTAATGGGGTCGGCCCTATATAATTCATGTGGGTCAAAGGGTTATTATATCACCCTATTGGGGGTCGGCCCTATCAGCATTATGTTATGTGGTTAAGTTAAGGCCGACCTAGTAAAGGTTATTAGGAAAGTCAAGTCAAGTATAAATAGAGTGCGGGAGGCACTCTCTTTGATCATTCACTTCTCGCATACACACTCATTGGAGAGTGGAACACTAGTGGAGGAGGAGAAGCTGCTTCTAGGAGGACTATCTCTTGTACTTGGGTTGTATCATTGCTCTATCTATCTTTGAGGAAGTTGCGGGGTTTTTCACCTTCTTGGTTTTCCTTGGTGAAACTCTGTGTCTCTTGTGTGCTTGCATTATTGTGTCCATGATTGATATGCTGTACATGTTATTCTCTTAGTTAAGAGCCTAGATCATATTGAAATTTATGAAAAACTAATAGTACGTACCTTGAAGATACGTGCTATGGAAAACAACCGCCTGTCTCTAGGACCAATTGATGTGCAGGCGGCACATCTGGCATTTGTAGCTTCCTACGAGGTGGAGCTACTGCACGATTGGGATCTATGTGCCTCACATTGGGACGTTGCTGAGGCATCCCCATCCCAATGCCCTGGTACTCCAAGATATCAAAATAGTTAACATGCTTCTCCATAACAAATTCTGCATACGTCTTTCTCAGAAAATATAGAGGCATTTCCTTGTTGTTGTGTGGTGGTGCATCAAACACCATGTACCATCGGTCTATCCAGTTATCTATGAATGGTTGATATGTACACCACTCGATAGAAATGTGCCTTTTGTTTGCATTCGGGATTTCACTTGTCCGTGGATCTCTAAAGAGGGCAAAGATATGTTGTTTTGAGATTTTCAACTTTTTAACTTCTTTGTAGCTCAGTCCATCCTCATATTGTTGCCTCTTTCTTTCTCTGGATGTGGCAATATCTTGTAGTGCACCATTAGAACTACTAAAGGTATCTATCATTGCATCCAAATTGGAAGCAAGCATAATATTCCTATCATCAACAATAGTAATTGAGGCTCGAATTTCTCTGAGCCTCTAAATTTCTCTTTGGATGTCTGAATGTTCATCCATGGTTGTCACTACAATAAAAAAAAAAAAAAAAAATCATTATAAACGTATACATGTGCTATAATGACATCTCTCAAAAATGAAAAATGTACAAACTTTGTGCAAAAACGAATACATTACAAACATAAATATCATCTCAGGCATACATTACAAACATAAATATCATTTCATATTACCATTGCAGGCATACATTATGGGTCCTTGCAGGCATATGGGTGGAAACCATGCGAGCATAAAGACCATGATGATGTGGAAAAGATATGTATTTTTATTGGTTAAGGATAACATGGAAATAAAAATATCATTTGAATTATTTGAATTAATAAAAACAAAAAGACAAGTCAGCCTCCTAAATACATGGAAAGGAGAAGTATAAATGAAGAACAAGATGGTTGTGTTTTTTGTGTGGTGAGTGTGGAGAATTTGGGAGATAGAGGAGAGCTATGATCTCAGGGGTCAGGAAGATGAGGACACTTTTTGGTGAAGGAGCAGTAGCAGGTGGAGTAGTAAAACAATCTCTCTTTCTATCTTTTATTCTGGGTTAAAATGAGGCAACATATTGATGGACAGAATGAAGACATGCTGGTAGAATGATGAAGAGATGACTGCTGATATGGGTAGAATGTTGTGATGTGCATATGGACAGTGTAAAGTGTATGAATGATATGGCAACAGATTGATATGACATGAATAATGATGACATAATGAAGATGTGATCTGATTGGTGATATTTGCTGATGGACAGAATGAAGTTATATTTAATAATGAGTGCTTGATGAGAATGATGAAGTGCTTTGGAAACAAATAAGGGCTTCTGGCTGATGATGTATGTAATCTGAAGACTTAAGAAGAGTTTGAAATATCATTTGTAAATCTACGGTTGTTGGGGTGTTGGTGCATCCCAGTCAGTTGTAGTTGACAGAATTATCTTGTGGTTGGTGCCACTTTGGGTTGTATCCCATTCTGGAGATTAAAGCCTCCAATTATAAAAAATTTACAAAGCTTATATCTTGTCTTTTGTAATGTGTTGATGATAATGTGTCTTGATTAATGAATGACATGTGATATAGTTGATTGATGAATATGATATTGAAGTGAATTTGTAATTAATGATATAAGATTTGAGAGAAGAAGTTGAAATTGTTAGTAAGTGCAAGCTCACTGATTCACCCCCCCTCTCAGTGAGCCATTGTGTCTAACATCTTAGTGGTGAAGGAGGTAAAAAAAGATGTGGTAGTTCATCTTAGCAACAAAGTAAGCGGTGTGTTTGCAAAGGAGGGGAACCTAGTCCCTTGGGGTTTGGGGGATGATGTAAAATACATCATGCCATTGGGTTGGCTTAACAAGCATTGGTTGGACATTTTTAGGGTAAAAGAATGTGTGGGAAAAAAACATAGGGTTTGTTTGAGTCAAGTCTAGAAACCAAGCCTAGGTTATAGTCCATAGTTACTCCTCCTAGCCAAATGGTGGATGGTTTTTTTTTTCCAATTTGCAATAGATGTGGAAAAAATATTGGTGTTGGGATTCAATTTCAAATATCCATTTTAGTTTTTTTTCAAATCCCTTATTGCTTGGGTGGATGTAAAATTCATTAAGGGATTGATAGTAGGGAGGAATTAACATATGTTAAATAATAAATTTTAGAATTTTTAGTTTTAGAATTTCATTTACAAAGATTTTTAATTTAGGGCAACATAAAAATTTATATTTTTATTGATGAAATGAGGGAAGGATTTGGATGGTTACCTTTTCAATCCTCCTTGCAAGATGAAATCTCCCTTGTTGAGCTTCGAAATCTCCCTCGTTGAGCTTCTCCAATGCGTTTTACAAGCTGAAATCGCTTAAGCGTTCCGGTTTTGAGTATACAGTAGGTAAATAGTGGCTGCGGTCTGCGGACTGTTTATTTTTTATTTTTATATTAACCAAAACGTGTGCGCATTATTTATCACTATAACGCGCGCACATTTTGTAATCCTATCCTACATGTTAATTGACATGGCAGGGTCAGAGTCCACCCATGCCTAGTTCTAAGTAACGCACGCACGTTTTTAATTTACACAATTCTAATGCGTTTTGCAAATGCATGATTGCACCTAAAGGGTCCCTCAACTTCGTGTGAGGGCCCATATGAATATGATTTATATAGGTTATCAATAATCCTTTCTATATTTTTAAGGATGGATAATGAATACATGTATATCTAAGAGCCATAATGTAGAGAAGCCACTGCAATCACATTTGGGTGAGCACCAAGGTATCATTTCTTGTCCATTTTTCGACCATATTTGAGATTTGTTGTACTCCATCTCTCATTCAATGGGTGTTCTATTTGGAATTTCAATGTTAATTGAGGGTTTATTTATTTGAGGCAACTCTAGGAAGGATTTTAGAGGGGGTAAGAAATGGATGGAGAGTTATGAGAAATTAAAAAAAGGATCTAGTAAAATCTTATCTATTAGACTTATTTATGCCATTATTCAAGACCCGAACTGCCTGCTACAGACAACTATTACTGAATTTATTTCATTTCAAATGGTAAGAGATTAAAGTCATGATGACATTTCCTTAGTAAGAAACGAGCTACTGCAATTGTTTTGAAGGGACAAGATCTTAAAATCTTCCTTGTGTTGTAAATTTTTGAAACAATGTTTGTGAAGTATGAGATTTGTTGACTTTGTGTGTTATATTTTTTGGAATTTAGTTTAATTGAATTCATATCTTAATTTGAATTCAAATCTTTGTTGTAGATTTTTTCTAATGCTTTTGTGTGATATATTTGCTTTAATTTAACAAAATGATGCCAAATGTATCACAACTCCTTATAGATAAATTCAGAAAAACACTCTCCAAACCTCAACCATAGATCCTATACTTGTGGACATGCATACTAACAAATATGTACAAGGGTTTCCAACTATGTGACCCCAGTTGTATGCTTCCTAGTCATTGTCTTATCTGCTGAATGTTATATCTTCAAATAATAGGCATTGGAACATGTATTTAGCCTTAAAATAATTCTCTAAAATTTGGGTGTGTGTTTTTAATATCCCTAATTATATTGGAGGTGATATTATCCAAAATTTAAAACTTAGAAGACAATTTTTCACAAGCGGGAACTAGTCAACAAAACTAGTTGAAGGGACGTGGGTCTAGGACACAAGAAAATGACTCCAGGGTTATGAAATTGAGATATTTAGGATGTGCAAAATGTATGGGTGAATTTGCAGCATCAAACATATCGGAACCAGGGATAGCTTCTGAGTCCTATGCACAGGTACTGGGGCCATTTACGTTTCAACAACAACTTCCCCTGAGGTCTACTCTAAGGCTTCTTCGGCACACCCACATATGCATACTAAACTCATTTTCTCACAACTAGTAATTTTCCAAGTTCTTCCAAATAGGTTGAGAGGCCTTCGAATCCTCAGGGAGATGGTTGGGAATACTTCATTAAGGTCTCAGGATTCAAAAATGACTATCAGAACAAAAAAATGACTCATACGTAGCTTTGAATTACAAAAACTGTAAAACTAGTCAAGAAAAGGTGATTAAAGAGCTAGTCTTGGAATTACTTGATTCAAACTGCCTCAAAGGCTTACAAAATTCACTTATGATATATTTTATGAATATGAAATGAGATTATTAACATAATAGAATTTAAATTAAGAGTCCTGAGCATAAATTAGAGGATTTTTAATCTTCATATCTTCACAGAGTCTCCAATGCTAGAGAAATCTTACAAAATTGAGAGAATGAGTAGGATAGGAGGAGAAGAAAGAGAAATTATGAACTAGATCTGCAAGAATGACGAATTTATATAGGGTAGCTGCAGATGGATGGCGCATTGATATTCATGAGCTTCTTAGGGGTGCATTCATAAACTGAAACTTCACACGTGCGCTCCTCAACACTGAAACCTTGGCTTTGGTGAGAATGGTTGTATCTTGGTCATCTGCACACCTTTTTCAAGAAGACAAAAGGATTTGTTTACTATAAAAGACCCTACGGATGCAATGGAACATGTATCACAACCTATAAATTCTCATAAATTCTAAAACCAAAACCTCCATTTTGTCCCTTCAACATTGTTCCCACCGAATGAAGGGAATGAATAGAGATTTCAAATTGGATGCTTGGTATTCGTTCTTCTGACTCTCAAATCAGATTGAATGGACTTCAGAACCTGCACATCATACTTCCATGTATGCAAAAGAACATAATACTGGATCAATGTTAACCTTAGGGCACATCACCCAAGCTTGGATGAGGCACAACACTCAACTCTGAGAAGCAAAAGCTCTCAAGACAATAATCAAATGACCAAAAGATGTGAGAGGTGCACACTATCATTCTTTTATAGACTGGATAGCTTCATGAACAAGCAACTTGGCATGTGTGAGTGGATGAGTGCACCTTCCTTAGGAAGATTAGAAACATCATTGGTTTGTGAAACCTTCATGCTTTTCAAAAAAATTCATTGCTTTGTGATTTTCATCTGATTTTAGAAAATGCGCCCTCCTTAGCTTTCTGTATGTTTCCTTCTTTTCAAAATTGGATGCTTTTCTACACTTTCCTACTTTTTTCACTTTACTGCTTTATGCTCTTGCTGGCTTTTCATTGCTTTTTCTAGTTTCCTTCTTTTTTCCTGTCACCTTGCTTTTAACTGCTTTCTTCTTGTTTCTATCTTTTATCAATTGAGTGGGTGAGGCCCACCTTATCCTCATGCGCTCTCCTATCCACATGAGAACCACCACTTGCACAAGATTTAATTATTCATGATAATTAATAAAATTAAAATAATTACAAGCACTCCAAATATAAAATTATTAAATATCTAACTACTATAGGCCTGGCTCCAAAATTTCCCAATTAATTAATAATCCTCCCAAGCAAATCAAATTGGGAATTTCATATCTTCAGGTGGCCCACCTTAGTCCATTTAATCTTCAATTACACCCTTGGACATCTTACTTAGGAAAATTTCCACCCTTAGCCATCAATTTAATAATTTTAACCTAGGTGACTTAGGCGAAAATTATGTCTTGGACCATAGCAAAATTTGGGAACATGACAGTGTTGGCTTAGGGAAGTGCTCTATTAGGATCCTCCCTTTCAATGTAGTTGGGGGCTGGATGGCATAGAGTAATAATTGTGCAATTATGGTGGTCATTCAATGTAATATTAACTAGGTCCACTATTATTATTAAATAAGAACCACTAGTTATTTATCATGCAATAATTGTAATGTGACCTCATTAAAGAAGGCCCACTAAGAAGTTAGAAAGTGGTCATGATTAGGATTCTCTAGCTAGCCATAAATAAAGTTGGATTCATGCTTATGGAACATGCATGGGAGAATATCATATTGTAGCTTAACTCACAAGTAGGTTGCTCCCTCGAAAAAGAAAGTGAATAAGATTAGATTCCTTCCATAAGATCATCGTTGTACAATGTTTCCCTACCTACAGTATTTTGACAAATAAAATTATGAGGGTTCTTGGATATCATTTTTATGATTCAATTTTAAGGGTTATATATTATAACAAGTGATATAAGACCTCTTTCTTGGACAAAAAAAATTGAAGTTTTTTTTTATACTTTTTGTATATTTTTCAAGGGAAAAATAAGGTAACAACTATAAACATAATTCATGTAGATTTATTGTAGAATCTAATGAAACTAATTTCATATCTAAATTACTCTATAAAAAATACATAATTTCAAAAATAAATCATTTAGATCAGAGTCTCATAAGTGAAGATATTTTTTATTTTAAAAAAATATTTTAGGTGTTTTCAGTGACAACCATGAATATTGTAGAACATATACCTTTGGACGAAGTGCCTAGATAAATACCAATCCAATTCCATTGGAAATATGATTTTGGCGGATTGGAGTTGGTATATTACATGTTATAATTCCTCTCAATACTTTCTGCCTTATAACCCTTGCAAACTTCTTCCCTCAAAACCCTAGTGGATTAATAGAAGGGAAATGTGAAAAAACATGCCATGAGAGGATAGAATGGCCATAATCATAGAATCTTACAAGATATTTAGGCATAATTTCATCAAATGAAGGATATCAATATCCTTAATGACATCAATGGTTCGTGTACTTTAGATTAGTATTGCAAAGAATGATACATGGACAATTATAATTTGGAAGACAACTACCACCTTTTCTCTGATGACTCTACACCATCATATGAAGAGAACATCAGTAAGAGAGGACATGAGTCAATTATAACTATTAGTTTTTGGCTTGCATATTATCCAATGGTAGTGTTTATGCCAAATCCAAAATATACTTTTCAAAGGCTATGTCGATAATATTTTGGACATGGATGGTTCTATTTATTTGTATTTGCATGAATATAATGCGAATTTAGAGCTCAATACTCGATAATTCATCGCACTTAGGAGTCATCATCTAGGAGTCACGATGAGAAACTCTATATGGGACTTAGATTTATGGTGGAGCTTCTTGAAACACTGGAACATTAATTCAATACTTGTACATGGGGCATTGACTTATGGACAAAGTTCCATGACATTTAAACATTGGGATAAGAACTCATACATGGGATGTAGTTTTATGGATGAGATAAAGCTTCTTGGACTACTTAAGAATTACAGTCAACCCTTGTACATGGGACACCACTTCCCTATACTAGTTCAACCTTTCACTCTGCACTTGTACATGGGACCCTAGTTTATGGTTGTACATACGTGCTATAAGCATTGAGGGTAACGATTTTTGAAGGGGGATGGAATGTTGGATTCCTTCCTAAGGATGTAATGGGGGCCAAGGTCCCAATAAGTAATAAATCAAATGGTGAAGATGTAAGTTTCACACTCTTCCCACCCAAGTTCAAATCCCTAATGTTACATTGGCCCGTTGTGAAAATGTTAGAAGGGTAGGTGTCCCCCTTGAGTGGGAACCCCATATTGGGTGTGTTTATAGATGTTTTAACCCTTGCTAGGAAACAATTTATTGATATATTTGGCTTGTGGGATGTTGGATATATTCTTGGGTTATAGTGATAGCCAACCAAATTTGAACCTAGAGCTCACCTAGAATCTCTACCAATTATCAATTCCCATGGCTAAAATAATATCGTGGACATTCATTGTAAGGTGGACTAGGTCCATGATGTTATTATTAAGTAAGGCTCACTAGGTAGTTATTATTAATCTAAGGGGTTTCACTAATGAAATTGTGATATAGAAAGTGCATTCATGGGATATTAAAGAATAATAATAATTTTATTAAATATTAAGGAATCTTTGGAAAAATATTTTGTTGAGACCTCCCTTATAATAAATGTTTCCAATTAAAACGCTCATATTTTCAAGTTAGATATCCTAGCTATCCATTTTTTCAATGTCTTTTTTAAAATACTTTTGTATTTCTACCAGTATCACTAGTATGGTGACATGACAAACATTTATAAGCTTGGAATATTATAGGGTGAAATATGAAATCTTGTAGGGAGTAGATATTCAAGATGTGGAACAAACCTTTGAATTTAACCTCCCCAATATTTATATGTTTTTTAGTATTTAGAAAATGCCTCTAGACCCCCATATATTAAACAATATATTACTTCCATTTTTGAGAATTTTAACCTCTCAATATGAACACATGTAATAAAATATTGCCTACTTAATGACTTCCCATGGTATTGAATAAATGTAACGTGGCTTTTTTTAAAAGGGTCCACTGGGAAGTGGTTATGAGCAGGGTTCGCCAACTAGCTATAAATAATGACGGAGAAATCCTTATGGGCATGCACTAGAGCTATTATATTGAATCTTAGGTCATTAGGAGTCCCTCGAGAGGTAAGCGGACATGAGTTGATCCTTCCATAAAAGAATCCTTGTATTGTGTTTCCCTACATTAAGGGTTTTGGATATCGAATAAACTATTCAAAACTTCTAAATGATTTTTTTCTTCTCATGTTTAAGTGTTAATGAGCATAACATTCTCTAATGGCATTTGTAATGTACTTATATAGTAGAAATAGAGAAGTAAGATAATAATTGAGAAAATTCAAATTGTAAAAAGTAACATGACAAGATATTGAATCTCCAAAATAAATAATCCTTTATTGATTTGAACCAAAAGGTGAGCAATGCTCAGGTGTATATTTAATGGGTAGCCTACAAAGGAGTGCTCCAATAGAATGATAATCCTTGATAACATATTGATGATGATGATGATGGTTAACATCCATTGAGACTAAATTTGGTCGATATCAGACCTTAAGAGAAAAGATAGGAAACAAATTATTTGTTTTGCTTTAGAATATATTCCTATGCTCAAAAAGTTGAAAGAGAAGTATTCCTAACTTACCATAGTTTTGAGAAGTTAGAAGGTTGGAAAGTTCTGTATTGTAGAAATTTTTTTGAAACTAAGATCTGATGTGGGTTTACGCAACACATTCTAAGAGAAAGTGATTTTCATCCTCAATGCTTACAGTCTCAAAGAGATGACAAATACTTTCATCCCATGGATTTTTAGGAATTGTCGAATGCTCTTTTTCACTATGGATCCCATGAGGGTTTGTTCTTACCTTGGCATTGTTAATTTTTGTCTTTAAACTAGTTAAAACATAGAGATAATTTTGATCTTCTATATTAGGGTTAATGACCTCCTTATAGTATCTCAATTTTATTTTCACCTCTAAATATTCCTCACACCGCATTTTCTCTTTAAACTTATATGTAATAATATTCTTAATGTTATCAATATTACATATCTCTGTACTTCTATGAATAGTGTCTATCTATACAAAATTCTAACCATTAATATCCCCTACATGATTTATTTAATAATGACGGTACTTGATATTAATATTAACAATACACCAACTACTTAATAGACCTTATTTAAAGATGATGATAATCATACAGTAATTAATTCCTAACAACCCAATCACCATACAATATAAAGAGTCAAAGCGGTTTTCCTAGTTGGGTTGCCTCAACTCCTAGTTTGTTTCATTTTATTATACAATATTTTAGATATTCTTTAAACAAAATACTATATAATATTTTTTAATATAAAATTCTCTTTGTCAATTGTTGATAGGATTTATTATGTATTTAATAAATAAAAATAAATGGATGGATTTTCAATATTTTCTTCACTTAAGCAAAACATATTATGACATTTAATAATTATGTTATCCATTCACATAAATTAATAGCTAATTGAAATTAATTTTACAAAAAGATTATGATGATGATGATTATTATTATTAACTTCCACTGAGACCAAATTTGTTCTATTGGATCTTGAGAAGGGAGTTATTTGGTTTGCTTTAAAATTTTATTCCTATGTTCAAAAAGCTTATAGAGAAGCTTGCCTAGCTCACTATAGTTTTGGCAAGTTAGGAGGTTAGAAATGTTGCTATTGTAGCAAATATTATGGATCATATTTAATGCGGGTGTAAGCAAGGTACTCTAATAGAAAGTGATTTTCATCCTCAATTCTCATAGACTCACAAAGATGGCAGATCCTTTCCGCCCACGGAGTTTTAGGAATTGACCAATGCCCTATTTCAATACAGAGTTCATGAGAGTTTGTTCTTATCTCAGGTATATTAATTTTCTTCTTTGAACTAGTTAAAATTGAGAGATACTTTTGATCTTCTAGATTAGGGTTAATGACCTCCTTATAGTATCCTAATTTCCTTTTAACATCTAAATCTTTCTCACACCACAATTTCTCTTTAATATTAGAAGTAATAATATTTCTAACATTATTGATATTATGCAAAATGTCATTTTCATCAATGCCCCATAGGTTTAACCAAATCGTGGTATCTTTACACCAACCCTGCTTGAGGCACAATTGGTTTTGACTTGATTTTAAAGAAATTTTAGGAAATATCTCGTCTCCCATGTTATTTATCTTACTATTGTACATTAGGTACCTAGTCATTTCCATGCTCTCAACGGGGGAAAGACCCACTTCGATCAGGATAATGGGATAAGGCATATTTCTTTTAATTTTGAGGTTATAAGTTATAAAATGCTTCTGGATTTGTTCCGATATTCCTCCAAGATTCTCTAGAAATTTTACAATCCCATACTTACAACCGTATAAGACACTAGTACAAAATGAGAGATAAGTGACAGAAAAATGACCAAAATCCACAAATAAATGACCACTTTTGAGTTGGTGACCACTGGTAGCAAATTAGTGGTCATATATCACGCGACCAAAAATGTGGTCATATTTAGATTGGTGATTTATAGCTTATCTTGTGGTCATATATTTGGTCATTAATTTGGTAATATATTTGGTCATTAATTGTCACGTGATAAATGACCGCTAATTTGCTACCAGCGATCGCCAACTCAAAGTGGTCATTTATATGCATATTTTGGTCATTTTTTTGGTCACTTATCTCTCATGTTGTAATGGTGGTCGTTTATATGCAAATTTTGGTCATTTTTTTAGTCATTTATCTCTTTTTAGTGGTTTCAGAATATAAATAGGGCAAAGTGGAATCGAACCACCAACCTCCTGCTTATAAGGCAGGTGCTCTACCATTGAGCTAGCACCCTTAAATAGAATTCCTTATGGATTGATATGAGAATAAAATGTAAGGAGCGAGATATTAACATTGGACACACCAAGCCAGAGTCTACGTAAATACAAAGTTATGAATACCTGAAATTTTTACAAGTCATATTTTTTGAGTGAAGGAACAGTCTAGGCATTTCAGAATGTAGTCTTGTGACAAGTGGAAGATTAGCAATATGTCAAAACAATGTAGTCCAATGTTTGAAAAACAATATTAAACAAGATATACCTTAGCTTCATTGAATAAGCAACAGTCAGAAAGTGTGTCAGATTCATGCTCTAAACATTGATAAGACATTTTTAAGCACTTGTCAAGATTCACTGAATTAAAGACAAGAATATCACCAAAAAAATCAGTACTTCCCTCCAATGAAAGACAAAAGAATATCACCTTCCATGCCCTAATAATGATGAGTAGGACATATTCTTGATGGTGCAGGTGCAAAAGAAGCAGAGGGCCCTAACAATGCAATAAATAGATTATCCTTAGTGAATTTTGTAGATGGTACCCAGTGTAATCCTATCAATGCAAATTACAACACTTGAATTGTTAGGACATTAAGCAAGGCATTAAATAGAGTCATCCAACCCAAGGGATTGACTCTGAGAATCCCTGCATGAAGCTCAAAGGCACTCAATCGCTCAAGCTAGCACACATAGATAGTAAATAGTTGAAGATTTGAATGACTGGCTTATAAATTTATAAGTTGTTATATGTTATTCTTTTTTTTTTAAATTTCCATGACTATTTTGGAGTTTAGGAAAGTGCATCAATGAGGAGACAACATGTTGTTTTTATTATGGTGCTAAACATTTGTTTCTAAAGAGCATGAGCATATATATATATATATATATATATACTGCACTACACCTCGCTTCTATCAGTGCAACCATGAAAAATAAATGGAAATGCATTCTACAGAAATGGTAGCTCAAAAGAAGCATATGCATTGGGAAGACATGCCAACAAACATGCTAATTGACAACATTTTCCATACCTCATTTATGGCTGGATGGAAGCCACCACCACCATAGTTAGTAAACTGATTAGAGTGGTGTACAGGACGTATATTCTCTTGGTATTGAGCCAATACCTTGTATATATATGTGTGGCAATCATTCTAGGAATCATGGGGTTACGAATTTATCCAGAAGGCTTCTAAGATATTGACATGTCATGGTTGAAAGAGAATACTGCCTTTTATATTCCCTAGGATTTTGCATTTAAAATATAATTTTTCACATGCTGTCCAAGACTAGAAGCTTATTACTGTTACTAAGAATTGTGAACTTAGGTGAGTTATTCAATGTAATGGATGTTGTCTGATATTGTTTCAGATCAGTCTAAAACTCGTGATGGAGTTAGGATTTTAACCGAGTTATTTTTTATGTATTGAGGTGCATTGTTCTTACTGTGATTATTATGGATGCACCATGGGAAAGGTGAGAGACATTGATGTGTCCTTTATCTAGTCCAAAGACTCTAGAATATGTAAAGAAAAAGGCACTTCTTAGTTCTAAGTTGACAAAAACCAGGTGTGGTGGTATTTTTTATTCTCAAGCATCTAACTTGCCCCAAAAAATCTCCTTAGGCTCTTCTCAAAAAGATAATTCAAGTGCAAGTAGTTTAGGGCCTTCAAACCTCTCAAAACTTAGAAATTAATGCTTAACTCAACCAAAAAATAACTAGTTCCTGATTACATAAAATATATGTTCAAACCTATCAAAACTCAGAAATTAATGCTTAACTAAACCAAAACATAACGAGTGCCTAATTACATAAAATACTGACAGAATTCCTTCACAAAATTTAACCCCTATCAAAGTATTCATTTCACTACAAATATCTGACAAAACCTAGGAACAAGAAAGTTTAAGATCCCAAAATGGTTTGAGGTGACAATATGGAGCTTTTACTAGTTTCTGTAATGTCCTTATGCACTACTTTAATTCCAAAAACTTTGTGAACATGATCTGTAGAAAATGATCTGCAGATGTAAATGTGTCGTCTGTTTTTATGGTTAGCTTTAGCAAAAAAGGATTCATGTCTGGGATTTCTTAGCAAAGAAGTTTTATGCAGGGACGATGTCCTTTATGCAGATCTGAAGAAGAAATTGTATCCCATCTCTTTGTTCATTGTTCATATTTTCAGAACATGTGGTTGACTATCTACCAGGAAAAAGATTTTTCTTTTGATTGGAATGGCGAAGACATACAAGAGTCTCCGAAGAATGGGCTCACGGATCCTTCTGTTTAAGTCTCTTCTGGTCATGGTTATTTGGGGCACTTGGTTGTCCCAAACTATGATTTTTTGAGGAAAAAATAATTCCCCCTCAGGTATATGCACTAAAAAGTCTTGCTTTATTTGATGCATTTCCTTAGTTGAAGAAGGTGCCTAAGAACAAAATTATCCATGAGGTGATTGTTGACAAGTCTTACCATTGGTGTTTTTTTGACCGTGCATCCAAAGGGGAGCCTACTTTAGGCGGTGCAGGGCATATCATATTTTCTTTGGATCATGTGGGGATCAAATTTGCAGCCGGCTTGGGTCAGTGTTCTAATAAGAGAGCAAAGATGTTAGCTTTGAAGATGGTTTTACAACTTTCTTTATCAAAAAATCTTACTAGACAACAAGTTTTTGGGATTCTCAAATCGTTATTAACTGGATGCGACTTAACAAACCTTCAAAAAAATTTCTTATGAGGCTGCTATTTGAGCAGGTCCAACGATATACAGGCCTCTTCCAGAATATCAGTTTTTGCCATGTCTTCTGAGAGAGGAATAGGATAGAAAACCTTCTCTCCAAGAAGGGGCTTTTTTTGGGCGAGGGTACGTGGCAGAGATGGAAATTTAACTATGAGTATATCAAGGAGGATGATCCAAGACCGGTTATTTTTTTAAGTTCTAAAAGTCCCAGAACTGTTTATTATTGTCATAATGAATTTCTAGGCATCTTTGATATAGTGGAATGGTATGGATATCTTTTTTGTGGTATTTTGGCCAGATGGAAAAGATGTTATTTGACTTAGCTAATTGCTGTGAAGATGTTTAGCATGACAAGCCTCAACCTTATGTAAATTGTGGTTTATGTTTTAATATAAATTGCGATCTTTTTTTTTATGGAAAAAAAGCAGGAAATGTTCATCTAGTTCTCTTGGTAATTCAGGAATTTTACTTTTTTATACTGAGGTATAGACATTACATATCATTTTATCTCTTTCCATGCATCTTCACACGGTGTATGACTTCACCATGGTGGCAGCTACCAGCTAGCTCGTGGGTAATGATGGGAGGTCAAGGAAAGGCAAGGTTCGTTAGTTGAAGGAACCTCTAACAAAGTAGAATTTTTTCCATTTCTTATTCTAAAACATTGCTGACTGTGTGACTTAGCCTATACAGGTAAAAGAAAATTAAATATTAAAATAATTTACCTAAACTCTTTCCCTCTAAAGATGCCAATTGAATTCCAGAAATAAAATATGACCAGGCAGGTTTGATAGACTGGAAAACAACGCTGGCTTGCACCCCTTCACTCAGCTAGTTGCATTTTCATTTAGTTGTGTGGTGATGGTAACTAGAAGCTTCATACAAATTTGCATGTTTGGTGAAGCTGGGTTCTCTATGGCTTAGATTAATAAAATCACTCATCAAATTTTCCTACTGTAGCCTTGTATCTTTGCTAGTTTTTATATTTGTTGTTTAAAATTTTAAATATAGTAAGTACGAGAAATAAGTGGTCAGGTTTTTTATTCCATTCTATTTAACATTACACACACACAAAGACACATCCCCCCCACCTCATCTATAGAGCACCTTGCTTCTCTTGGCACAGATATATGGGATCCAAGCTGAAAGTAGTTGATAATCAAATTTTATAAGCATAGTTTCACAGAAGCTTGGAGTAGACACACTAATTAGTAATAATGAATATAAGGGGAAATTCCACAGTGGTCTATGATATTTCAAACTTTGTATGATAAAGAGAGAGAAGCAAGAATATTGGATCAAATTAGTTGTTTAGTAGATTTGCAGTTGAATTCTAGTTTTTAATTCATAATTTACCTTCCATCTGTAGAAGGAATAAATACTGAAAGAAATGTTCAAAGATTTATCTGGCTGCCACTCCCATAAACTCAATCATATTTACCATGAAAAAACAAATTCAATTTGTTGAAAATGACATATGGCTTGTTAGGGCATTGAACTCCTAAAGACACTTTACGATGAGAACTCTTCTATTTTGTTTGGAGTAACATAGATCCAGATTCCAAATTTTTCTGATATGATTCTCCTATATTCATAGGATGTTGTGGCAATGCACAATACCTACCTCTTGAATATTTTCTTTTCCAAATAGAGTTGTAACTTGATTGAGTTGTTTATGGACATCACCTTTTAATATGCCTCTTCTTGATTAAGTTTCCTACCGGCATTACAACAACCATGATTAGTGATAGGAAGAGAGGATGTCCGCTTGTGATTCCTCTAGGAAAGCTAAAGAAATTCTTCGCCGCACCATTGATATGGATAAACATATTACTACTGAAAAATTATCACTAAAGAGATATCACAATTTTTTTTATTTATCACTAAAGAGGCATCGCCGCCTCCATCAAGTCACCTCCCAAAAACTTTTGTTGCCTTAAGGAATGCTTCATCCAAGGCAAACATTTTGACTCCTTTTGCAGTCAAAGGAAGGCATGATAACCTTCAGCATGACCTTGGGATTTCTCCAGTAGTTATTTCATCTTCTCCCATCAAGGAATCACAAACCGTTAAATCAGTTCTATCCAAGGAAGCACATGGAATTTTGCTTGTTCTCATGAAGGTACTGTTCATCTCAGCAAAGGATTCAGAGTCAGACTCTTACGCAAATCTGCCCTTGTACCCACCCAACTCCGTGATGAATTATGTGGCAAGGAAATGCCCCTACACCCAAATAATTGTAAGTGCTATCAAAATACAAAGTGTGCTTGCTGCTGAGCAGGCTCAAAGCTCTTCACTTCAAACTCCTATGCCTCCTCCACTGGTGTATTCTAGTGCCTCAAGGTCGACTCATGGAGGCTCCTCAACAAGTCTCTCCTTTCAGCAAAACCTACAAATCCCCCACATCCTCATACATGTGTGCTTCAGGAGGAGAAACCCTTAATATTCACTATGCATGTTTTAGTTCAGGAGACATGAGGAGGGTTTCCCAACTTTCCCTATGTCAATTTCAGCTTAAGTATGATTTGTTAAAATGTTCTGTAGAAGTCATGATTTGTAGATTTAAATTCCTTTGATTGTCAAAAGAGAATCTAGATAATTAGATTGGCAACTCATGGAGCTATTTGGAGCTTGACTTTATTTAATATCCAATATTGTGCTAGGGCATCAATTTTACCTGAAACCCATTCTAGATTTTCCCATGTTCTACAAGTCATTGTCTTTATACGGACCAAAATTCATGTATTACTATTTCTCATGATGTCATAGACCAAGGGCTTGGATGAAGGTAGATTCCTACAGAGTTTCAATGTTTTGCAACAAACTTCAAGTAGCCATGGAGATGAATCTGTTGGTCTAGAGTAAAGATCCATAGGAAAAAGATAGATTATCTCTGGCAATTTTGCAGTAAATTCGCAAGTTATAACAATTTCAAAGGTTTAGACACTTTTCTAGCAGAAAGCAGGAGAACAATAGCATCAATTCCATAGTTTTAAAGAAGATTCATATATTTTTGGCAAGTGTTGAAACTGCCATAAAAATTATGGAAATTTTGCTGAAAATCGACAAATCACACAAAAGCATAGCAGAAATTTCATAAGTTCCACGCTTATGTGAAATTTTTAGCATACTTCCCAAAACGTTTTTGCACCACCTCCAAAAATGAACCAAATGAAATAAAATTTGTACCTTGAAGTGGATTTTATGACAATTTGTAGTTGAACATCAAATTGATGGATTCTTTGTAATGATCAACTGTATTTACTTGTCTAAGCTAGGATCCAGTTCATTTAGAAGACCCATAATCTGCTGCATTATTGGTTGCTTTGTTGGAGAATCTGTGGTGCAAAGATATCCTATCCTCATAGCTCATTGCATTTGAATTATAGGTCCTGTTCTTGACAACTTTGGATCAATGGCACTATCTACACGGTTTGTCTTTACTAGATATTTGACCCACCCAACAAGAGTGGATTTTTTGCTATCTAGATAATAGTCGCAAACAAGTCTCTTACCTGTGATGAGTTCAAAAAGCACTACCCCAAATCCTATTGTTGGAGCCATATCTTATCTTTGATAATTAGAAATGTGCTAAATGTGACTCCAGTATTGCATCCAAATATATACTGCTTGATCTCACATCTCTCTGCACAATTTGGGGTGAGCACCCATGATGCACAAAGGCAAGAGCCCTAGCAGTCCCCAATGCAATTCTTTCTAAAAGTGTGAACATCCGCCCATTTTGAGATATAACAGGCATAGAACCCTAGAACAATTTGTGCACTGGCCAAGTTCTATTACTCCATAATGTAATATTGGGGTTCGCAGCTATAACAAAAGATAAGAGATGAAAATTTACCATGGTTTTATTCTTGGACAGATTTACTCCTCTTGTGTTTTTATTCATCCTGCGTTTTTCTCTTCCTACGCCTGCAAAACGATCAAACCCTAAAAAATACTATTAGACCAAAAGCAAAAAAAACAAACCCTAGAAAAATATTTGGCACAGTAATAGCAAGAAGTCCACCTAATCTAACCTATACATACATCCATTCTACTTGATTGCATCCTTCTGGGGGATCCGCCATGACAATTCCTTCCAATCTTCTAGAAGGAATTTTTCTCTGCAACACCGCGACTACCTTTGTCGAAAACAACGGCCTTCATTTCAGCCACAAGCTCTAGCTACAACAGCCTAAGAATCTTGTTCACCAGAGCGTCACCATTCTATTCATTGGCCCCAAGATCCACTTCAATGGTGGTAGAAGATGAGGGTTTGGAGGCTAGCATCAATGGCTGCCGTAGAGGCCTCAAAGAAAGAATGTGTGAAATAAATGGATGAGCCTTCAAATCGATTGACGGTCGATCATTGCTTCTGCAATTTACCTGACCTCTGTCACCGTCATTTCGATCTTGCCACTGCAGAAACCGTATTATGTATGCGTGGGGTATAACCCTTGCCTTGGCTAAACGACAACTACGATCTTCGCCCAACTAGATGCAGTCTTGGTGGGATGGGTGCCATTTTCCCTGGATGTGCACGTGGTTTAGTTTAAATCTGTACTAATTAAGCTACTAATATTTTGGAGACATGAATTTAGGGAAAAGAGATTGAAAAAAAGAGAATATATATATTTTAAAATTGATACATAGTGGGGATAAAAGTGGAAGGGGTTATAAGGGGTTTATCCATTATATTGATTATAACTTTAAAAAAAATAAAAAATGGAAGGGGTTATAATAAATATAATGGTAAAGGATAATAAGGGAAATGGTGGGACAAAGTTTTTTTTCATTTAACTTTTGATCTTAGGATAAACCAAGGGAATGGTTTATGGGAATATACGAAAGTTCAAATTTGAACCCTTCCCATCCCTTCCAAAGGGTTCTAGCCCTTCTTAGAAGTGTAAATTTAAAATTGCTCTTTAAAAAAAAATTAAAATCTGAATTTTACCCTTCCAATTAAAAAGGACAAAATTGTATCAACATTTCAAAAGAAGGGCAACATTTGAAATTACCCATCCATATAAATTTCAATTTCTATGTTGAAATTCCTATGTTATAAAATTCGATCCGTCATTCAAAATATTGGAAATATCAAAATTATAATCACACACTCTCTCACGTCACGCACTCACTGCTCAGCTATGCAAGATGATGAGTGATGATTGACGATTATGAGGCACTGGCCAATGGGATTTGACTTAGACTCCAAAGTCACTTCGGGCTGAGATATAACATGTGACAATGTGTCAGCGACTACGACTGTAACAACAAAGAATCACTACTAGTCTACTACTAAGAAGATACATTAATTATTTTCATTAAATAACTTAAATTTCATGGCAGTGAGTGCAAATTTTCCAGATTGTGGATTGGTACAAAACACAACAAATTTTAGAGATTCGAGCTCTTAATTACACATCTAGAATTTTCTCAAGTCGAGCCATTAACAAACTTCCTTTGGTGTTCTGGTTCAATTTAAAAGGAATATTTTCGAGACTCAAACATGCAGTGAGTTGCAAGGCTCCAACTGATTTAGGCTTGATTCAATTTCCCCTCCATCCCATACATGTATTCTATTTCGACAAGAACAAAATTTGATGCCCCATCCCCTGTGATGCTAGTGTTTCTAACTTATGGAGGATTTTTTTTTAATGTTTTCTAAGTTATGCTTAGGAGTCCAATGCCCATTATTCTTACATCTCTCGAGCTTGAATGGATGCCCTCTCTTTGGTTTGAATTAAGTTTTTGGTTGGTTTTATATTTATTTTTTAGTTGTAGGTTTATTATAGCCTCGTTTTGCTTAGTGGCTTCCTTTTGTACATAGTTAAAGGTAAGTAATTTTCTCATGGTTCTAGTTTTATTTTAAGACTATATCTAGTTACAACATCCTACATTATGCATATGATCACGTGGATGCCCCAATATGGTTATTGCATAGTCTAAATAGTTTTTTTTTGTATAATGAAGTATGCTCCAACCCGGAAAAATACAACATAATACTTGTTAATTTAATGAACTGTAAAAATAATCTTACTTATATGTCAAATTAATGTGTTCAAATTACGTTTTATTGAAATATATCGTTTTTCATGTAGATATTAAGGAGCGCTCAATTACTTAAGATTGTAAAAATTTGGATGGGAAAATTTTTTCTTTTTGCATTTTTTTGGGGGGAGGGTTTAGTTAATTTATACTTGTCAATTGAAGTATAATTATTTATATTACCCTTCATCTTTGAAGGGCTCCAAGAACAAATACCCTTCCAATTGAAATTAAGACCCACCCTTCAAATTTGATCACTGATAGGGATGATATAAAAAGATATGGAGTTAACCAAAAGGTAAAATAAAAAATTATGAAATAAAGGTTTTTTAAGGTTTCACGCATCCAAACAGGTTTTCACGTGTCCAAACAAGTTTCACGCGTCCAAACAAGTTTCACGTGTCCAAACAAGTTTTCATGCCCCCTCCTGCCGATTAACTAGTAATGAGCATGATGAAATCCATCTCTATCTCCCCAAGTTCTGTCCAAAATTGACATAACTAAAAATGACCAATTGTTATGTGGTCATTTTTAGTTTAGTTCTTATCCTGTGACCAAATTGGTCATTTTTAGTTTAGTTCTTATCCCATGACCAGATTGGTCATTTATCTTGGTCATTTTTAGTTAGCTCACTTAAAAGTTCTCAATTTTGGTCATTTATCCCTTGAAAAAAATGTGGTGACCAATTTTTTTGGTCACCTGGTCACTTATCTCTCATTTTGTACTAGTGAGATAACAAGAATGATAAGAGTTTCAAAGAGGAACTTATATTTATCCCACATGACCAAGCTGACTAATTTACAATTATTTTCAAGACCAAACTAAGTTTTCCACCCTCCAGTAATTCTTTTCTCGGTGCTATAGTTCTAGTTGAGCTTATGATGAATATAAATTCCAATATATTTGTAAGAAGTCACTTCCTCCAGTTTTCTATTGTCATATATAAAATTAGCATGGGTGTTTTTCTTGGACTTTATAATCATAACTTTTGTCTTGTCGATGTTAACAATCATACCCATATTGGAGTAGAAATATTTGAGAATTCTTAATTGCTTATAGAGATCAAAGGGACACCTTGCCATAAGAACAATATCCTCGGCATAAAGCATGAAGATGATAACTATCCCAGTTAAGATCGTGTTGATGCAACCTACTTCTTCTAAACAACCTTCTAGCTTATCGATTTAAATGCCGAAAAGGGTAGGGGAGAGGGGTAAACCTTGCTTAAACCCAATATTATAGTTTATATATGTCAACCACTCCTCAATGTTTTTGAACTTGGCGGTGACCTTTTCATATAACCTTATCGTGACAACTCTCAACTCAAAAGGAACCTTAAGCTCCTCTAACCTAGTCCATAGGTTATTTCTAGGCACTGTATGATAATCTTTTCTAAAATCCACAAAGCAACAAAACAAGTCAGACTTGTTGTTAAGACATTCCCCCACAATGATCCTAAGCATAATGATGTGGTACATGGTTAAGTGATGTCTTCTAAAACCTAACTGGCCTTTAGCCTACTTACCTTCCACTTCTAGCCATTTGTTGATCTTCTTTTCTAAGATAATACTGTATAACTTAGCTAAGAGAGCGCTAATCATAATGGTCCAATAATTGGAGGGACTATTTTTATCACAACTCTTAAAAATTGGAATATTGAGGCTTTGATTCCAAGGTGTAGGGAACCCTTGCTTAATCACTAGGTTGAAGAGTTTGTGGATGCACGGGATGAGTACAAGCCCTCTAATTTTTAATATTTCTGCCTGGTATCCTCCAATGTCTTTAGCTTTTCCATTTGCTAGATGTTTTACCTTGAAATCTATGTACTCTAATGAGAAAAATTATTTCGTTGTAGGAAGGGTTTGGCTGTTATCTCTGATATTTGGGGATTCGTAAAGTTTTTTAAGATAGGAATTCCAGTCCTTCAAAATAAATTATTATCTTCTTTTGTTTTGTGAATTAGAATTTGCCTCCAAAATTTCTTAGGAGCCATCTTGGAGAGGTGTAAGAGATTTTCCTGCCTTTTACTTACATAGCAGCTTTTTTTTCTTTTAATTAGGGATTTGTATTGATTTATCTTGTCTATTTTTAGTGATTCTTCAGTAGCTTGGTTAATTCATTTTCTAACAACTTTATACTCTTGATCATACCAAGGGTTGGTTTTGACCATCTCTCTTTTTAGCCGAGACTTAAATAGAGAACTTGTTAATACACGACGAGAGGGTGGTAGTAAAATTATGGTATAGATTTTCTATATTCTCCACACTAGATAAAGGAAACATATAATTTTTTAAATCCTGAAGAAAAAAGTCAGTTTTGTTTTTATCAAAGATAGGGTGCTTTTGGCCATCATAATTTTCCTCTTTGGGATCGATGTGCTTGAGAAGATTGAGAGTTATAAATAGAGGTCTATGGTCAAATTCAAGCTCATGGTCATTAGAGATATCGAAGTCTATTAATCCATGAAGCTGGTTCACATTTTTTGGCAAGCGAAGTGCCAAAAATTTGTGTCGCGGACCCTCGATCGAGGTCTTTTAAAGCCCTCGATCGAGGTATTAAAACCTCGATCGAGGGTTTTAAAAGACCTCGATTGATGACTTTACAAGACCTTGATCGAGGGTTGAAACAAGACCTCGATCAAGCTATCAAAACCTCGATCGAGAGTTTAAACAAGACCAAATAATCTACCACACTACTGCAAACATGTAAATACCTGGCCATTTTAAATTGTGATTAAAAAAAAAAACAATTATATAAATATTTAATGATCAATTTTAATTTCACATAAAATTATAAATTATAATAAAAATAAAATAAAAAATAATAATTATTTTAAAAAATTCAATGAAATAAAAGACAAAATAGAAAACATATTGTAATATAAATACAAATAAAAAATAAAACAATATACGCTAGAAAAAACCTATTATTAAAATTTAAATAAATTTTTTGATATTATCTATAATTTAAAAAAAAACTATATAAATTAAAATTACTTTATATGAATTTTTAATTTAAATAATTATATCTCTATAAATGAATACCCAAGATCATCTTTATCTCTCTAAATGTTAGAGAGTATCATGATCTCGAGTATAAAACTTAAAAAGTCCAAGTTAGACTATACTCATTTTCATAAACTAGATGTAACTATGACTTCCTAAATTATTAAATTTGAGAAAGATTTTACCGATTTTCTTTTCTTATTAATTTACTCTGTATTAAGGGAGGAGGCATGTGTGGTTAAAGTTTGCAATATGTGGTTAAAGTTTGCAATATGTTTGATGAATTGTTTTAATTACAAGTTTAATCGCTTAGATTTTTAAGTATGGAGTTGTTGATGAAAATGGAATTTATACATTTATTTATATATAGTATTATAATTTTAAGAATTACAAAATTTTAGTATTAAAATTGTGATTTTAAATTTTATTTTATTAAATAACTAACTTTTTCTTTCGGAAAAAGAAGTTTTCTAACTCCAATTTGAATTCATCAAATAACAAAAAGATATACAATCTCATCATGGTAAAGGATACTTTAATCATCATATGACTCATGCACTATCACACAATGACAAAAGATTGAGCATAATTATATAAAGTGCTGAAGTAATGGTGGGAAAATATGATAATTTTGAGTTGCAAGGTTGATAAGTAATGGAAATGGAAATGGGAAAAATTAGGGTAAATGGGGTAGGACTTCTATTAACCTATTTACCATGGCATTTATTTAAAAGACACCTTGTTAATGGACACATATTCGAATGACATGTGGTACACTATGAGGTGTGGCATTATTATCCCCAAGGTCAAGAGTTTTATCACTTCCCATTTCACATGCATAAAATTCTATTAGATAGTCAAGATGGGATGGTGGTGATCATCCCTCATGTGTTTGCATTGTAGGGGTAATTGGGAAGTAAATAGTTAGGGTTCTTAAGGTGTATAGTGGAGACAAATTGGTTTCTTTCATAGTTGGGAATTAGTTTAGCCTCTTCTAGTCCCATGGCTAATTGTTACTATGACTCAGATAACTTTGCCCTGTGTGAAAGAAGAGATTATGGGAGGGTTTTGAGGAGATGTGAGTGAAAATCCATTAAGGCGAGGCTTTATTTATGGGTGGGGAGGTTTGAAAGAACATTAAGAAGATAGAGAAACAACCAAAACTTGGAAAGATTAGTAGACATTTTTTTATCTCTAGAAAGTAGGTTAATACTTAAAAGGAACATAATTTGATAGCATATATAAAGAGCAATATCAAGAAGTATACAATTTTGGAAGCAAGTTGAATTTCTTGTGGGAAAAAGTATTGAAAATAAAAAAATGAGATAAGATTTGCTAAGAAGGTTTGATAGTGTTAAGTGTCCCTCTTAATGCATCCATAGGCTCATTTAGATATGATGCCATTAAAGAGAAAGAGGAAGAGCCAATGGAATAACGTAAGGCCTTTGAGGGAAATGGAGTAACCAATGAGCCAATTCCCATGTTACTGTCAACCATGAAGCCCTCAATGGGCATTAGCTAATGTAATTTTGGATTTATTATGTTTTGCAAGGTATTTTTTTGGTTGAATCAGTTCACTAAGTAGTAAAGTTCATAAATATAAACCAAAGATAATAGGTTTAAATAAAGTTCATAGATATAACCAAGAACAATAGGGCTATAACAATCACAACAATTTTTTTTCAATACAAATTATAATATTATTATGTAAGAAAATGAAAAAAAAAACTTATTCCATATTCAACTTTTTAAATGTGAATTTGCCACTTTATTAACTACAATTGGGGTTAGTATTTAGTTGCATATATGGGATTTATGTTAGATGCTACTTGCAAGCACAAGACCCATTTGACCGAGCTCAAGAACTAGTTTGCAGGTGCATCCATATCTGAATAGTATTAACAAAAACTAAGTGGATAAATGTGAATATTGTAGAGTTTTTTTTTATTTGAAAAATAAAATCATTCATTTATATATATATCTCTGAGTTGAAACTTGGTTTAGGAGATCGGGAACTCTTAGATCTACCATGCCCTAATTCAAAGGGTACATAATCTTGGCTATCACTTACCTGTTTTTCTTTGAACTCATGACCTTGAAATATACCCCTTGTTGCCCTAAACCAGTATATATGCATCTTAAGCATGTGCCATAATCCAAAGGATACATAATATTGGCCATCACCTGCGTGCTTTGCTTTGAACTCAAGACCTTGAAATATACCCATTGCTGCCTTAAACTAGTATATATCCATCTTAAACCTTGATATATCAAGCACTAAAAGGGATCCAATTTCTTGTAATTTAATTTCTAAAAGAAATTTACACCTCTATAATATTTGAACTCATGAATCTAAGATGGTTTAATTTTTTTGAGGCAACATTACATGACAACATTTCCCCCATACTAAACTTTAAAGCATAATTAATCTTAGATACCAAATTCACCACCCTAAGTGCAGAAAGTAGCCAACTACCAATGCAAGGAATTTAACGATGAAGTAGATATACACTGATATATATATATATATATATATATATGATTTTCCCCATAAAATATTGGTTAAAAGGCGCGAAAGGGCTCGGCATTCTGTAAACCCGTAAGCGAGCTGGAAGCTGCTAGCCTGGGTATTAGTTGAGCTGAAGATCCCTGCCTGCCTCCGCTTATAAAATTCGAGCGAAGAGCCAATAACAGCACGGCGCCAAAGTTAAACGTGAACAGTAACGGGTTTCGAGGACATGACCGACAGCTCCAAACATCTGCCTCTGAGTTTGTACAAACTTGAGGGTAATACTCATTACTGTCTCTCTCTGCGCGAAAACTCGAACTAGAACTCGAACCCTGGACCTCATGGAGCGCACGAGACGGTTCTGGGGATTGAGGTCTCGTTCCGTGGCCGACGTGATTGGAACTCACGACCTCGAAGGACACAAAATAAAACTCAACGAGACGTACCCGCCAGCATTCTGAAAGTAAAAGAAACGGAGTCCACGCCTCAGTTATCGATGCAAAGATTTTAATGATAAATATTTAACAGAGTTCACAAGTTCTGAAACAGAAACTGCAGCATTTGGTTGCCTCCAGATTATTAAATCATATCGCAGGCCTCCCCTCTGAACTTGTCACGTTAACGGCACTCAAATAATATCAACAATTACCTTGGAATTCGTCTTCCATGACAGACAGAAAAGAGAAAAGAGAAGATTCTTCGTTCAAGATGGTAAAATATATCTGCATCTGCAACCTATTTACTATTTTCATAACTAGAACGAATCCCTCCTCAGATTTAGCCTCCAAATCCATAACCAGAAATCTAGATCCGATTCATTATAATTAAATTAAACCTCCTCGTATAATTTAAACCGTTCACATGATCGCTGTAACTATCCACATGCACGCCGTTATATTAAAATCTAAAGGACAAATTCCTGCAGTTAAAGAAAATTATATGAACAAATGTATTGTCAATAAGGGAATCTGCCAGTACAGCCCTTGACTAAGTCCTTGGCCGTTGTTATTCAGTTGGTATGATAATGAATCCATTTCTGTAATTAAAATATTAATTTTAGTAAACTAGCATAGCCACAAGTAAAGGGGTTGGTGAACATTTAAAGGTATAGCCAATCATTTAATTTCGTGAAGATGAGTGGAAATGGCTAATTGTTAAACAAAAGTTAAACATTAAACTAATTAATATAAATATTTTTTTTTATAAGCTAGTGAAGAACCTTGTATTGCTAGAAAAGAAAATAATGTTACAAACAATTTTCCGCTACCTGCCTGAAGGCCAAGTGAGGTGGAAAGGAGTGGCTAACTGCCGAAAGGGGATCTAAGAACTCTCAGCTGAATCGGCATAACATAAAGCAGTAGAAATTAGCAAAAAGAATGGCTATGACATGGAAAAAATGAAGCAGAAAATCAAGGCCCTGAAATGGGTTGATTCTCGGGTCTTTCCTTTTTTTCTTGACTTGTATCCATCCCCCTGAAGTTGGGGACACCAAAGCCAGTTGTAACGCGTTCATGGAATCCTGAACGAGTTCCTTATCAGAGTCTGAAGAGGTAGGATCATGATATCTTTTTTTACCTTGAGGAGGGCCACTTTTTGTGCTTTCATCTTCTTGCAATGGTGGAGTGGATCTTTGTTCCTGCATGTGCACCTCAGGCGAAGGTGGAGTGGATCTCTATTCCTGTTTTGCTGGGGGCGTATCTTTCTAAATCCGGTCATCTTGAATGTCTTCTTCATACGAGGACATCCCGGGTTGCCAGCTTTTGGCTTTGTGTGCCTTCTTGGTCCTTTGTTGCTGGAGCTTTCTTTGTGGGCAGGAATTCAGGAGGTGTCGCATGTGACGATAAATTCGACACCTGAAGGTTGTGTTTTCATAGTCCAAATCCTGAGTCCAGATGGAGCTGCCTAATTTCAGGTTGATCTTGTCAGGAAGACCTGAACTGATGTCAATGGTGGCACAGATGCGAGCATAGGTGAAAAGATCATGTTCCGTGCGAGCGTCATCCGAGGACAAGAAATAGCCAAGAGCGTTTCCTATCTCTTTGAAAACTGATGGCATCCAAAAATGGATTGGTAAGTTTGGAAGACGTACCCAGATGGGCACCTTCGTAACTACCATAGTTAGAGGATCGAAAGCAGGGAACCAGGGGGTGATGAAGAGCCTTGCAGTTCCCCAGAACCAAGGCCCCTTGCTCATAACAACATGAAGGTCTTCTTGAGAAGAGAAAATCACCAGAAAAAACCCTTTAGAGCATAGTAAAACACAAGCATCCTTGCTCCAGTTTGAATCTATCCAATCATGGAGATCCATTGTCTTTGGCCATAATCCGTTGAATCTGTAGATTAGGGTCTGCTCCTTGAACTGGAGAATGTTCTGGTTCACTTCCGGATGAGAGATATCCAAAGTGGGAACTTCCTCTGTTTTGTCCACTATGTAAACAGGGTGAGGGAACTGGATCGGAATTTGAGCTTGAGATAGGCCCGCTCGCGTTGCATCCTTAAAGGACTTACACTGAGAGGCAGAGGGTTGGTTGTTTCCTCCTTGTAAACTTGCCACCAGGGAAATGCAAGAATCCTTTAAGATCCCCAGGCTGTGGATTTGCTGGTGGTCGGAGAGTTGCTTCCCTGAAAAGATAAGCCTCTGCATTCCTGAAGGGGTTCCTTCTACCTGATGAATCAAGGAGGATTTCAACTCCAGAATAGAGTTTTGTGGTGTGACTCACAGACAAAGAGAGACCCCTGTCAGAGATCTTACAAAAATCGAAAATGAAGAAGGGTCTAGAGGAGTTCTGGACGCATTGGCTCGTCTCGAGATTGCTGGAACTTTTGAGGCGGTCAGGACAACTCGATGGAGTGTGAAACCTAGATCTTCTTCTTTTCTCGATATTTCGGGCCTAAGAGGATGCATAAGCGTGAGAGGCGATGGTCGTTCTGTGCTGGGTACTTGCGTAGGGAGATTAGCACTCGTTGGCGAGCAAGCTGGGGTTCCTACCTTGAAGTCTCTCGCATCTCTCAAGCACCTATCGAGAGGATGAATGGCGTAGTTACTGGGATCTAACTGCTCCATGTTCAGTCCGTAGAGGCCGTTTCCCTGGTGTAGCAGAAATCAGATTGGTATAGGGATCATGGGGAGCTTTACAGGAGAGGGCGATGGCTTCTCTAGAGCAGCCAGGTGGCCATGAGGCCCTGCGGCGGCCCCAGCAGGCTCTAGGGTATTCAGGGAGCTGTTCATTCTCTTAGGGTTTCCTATTAATTAATATAAATATTAAACTAACATAAACATTCAATTAATTAATATAAACATAAAAACAAATACTATTTAATAAACATACCCCTTTTCTTAACTACTGCTTAACTGAAACTTATTTAAATCTTAATCAAGATGCATTTGAGCATAATAAGAATACGACAACCATGAAATGAATTCTCACTTTACACTTGTTACACTCATGTTAATCTGGTTGATCCACTCAAGGATGTCCAAAATGTCAAATAATATCTAAACACCTATCTATGTAATAATCCAGCTGTCTAATTCAAGTAAAACTAACCAGATATAGAGATATAGAGTTTAGCTTACTCCAAAGTTAAGTTAAATATAAACTAGCACAACCACAAGTAAAGTGGCCAGGAACACTGATATGTGTAGCCAACCACTTAATCTTGTGGAGATAGTTGGTTGTTAAACAAAGACCAAACATTAAACTAATTAATATAAACATAAAATAAATACTATGTAATAAACATACCATTTTTCTTAACCACCGCTTAACTGAAGCTTAATTAAATCTTAATCAATACGCATTTAAGCATAACAAGATACGACGACCATGAAATGAATTTCCACTGTACACTTGTTACACTCAGGTTAATCTTGTTGATCAACTCAAGGAAGTCCAAAATCTCATATAATATCTAAACACCTATCCGTGTAATTAGAAAATAATTAAGAATAATCTATTTTTTTAAATTCTATCACCAATCCCTTAAATTATATTATACGATATTTTTTAAAAATGTTATTTTGTTAAAATACAAATTTTTATTATTAAAATTGTATTTACAGATTGAGAATTTCAACAATTCATATTTTCAATTTTAATAATTTATATTTTCAATCTTAACATTTATTTTTTAATTTATATTTGATTTTTCTTTAAATTATTTAAAAAAAAATTAAAAATTAAAATTTAAACTTTTCCAAATTATCTTTGCCAAAATCCAATTAAATAACCTTAAATTAAATCATAATTTTCACTATTTCCATTAAAAAAATTTTAACCATTAAAATATTTGGAAGAATATTAAACATTACAATATTTCTAACTATAATTTTATAGGAAACCTACATTATTTCCAGTGAAAGAATCTTAAACATCAAAATATTTCTGAGAATATTAAACATTACAATATTTCTAACTATGGTTTTATATAAAACCTGAAAAAAACCATAAGTGTATTATTCAAAATATGAAACCGTTAATGCCTAGTTTTTGGGCATGAATTGGACACTCCGTCAAAAGAATTCTGCCATCTGTCATAAAACTTATGCCATGTTTTAATCTTTGTTTGCTTCATTGGGTCTCCAATGGGAGCCATCCGCTCCTATTTATTTAGTGTTTCATCCTCATTTTTGTATTGAGAGAAGAGAAGTGAAAGTGTTGAGAGTTGGAAGTGGCCTTGTTGTGAGCTCCTGTAGGTGTTGTTCTTTTTAAGTTGTAACTATGTGTTTTGTTTCCAGAAGAAGATTGATGTAATTATGTGTTTTATTTTCAGAAGAAGATTGATTTTAGCTTTGTGTGATATCAAAGTTCTGGTTAATCTTACATTAATGGAGTCATTTTTTATTTATTGAATTTATGGATCTGTATTTTTTTGGAGTGTGCACGACTACTCAATAAACACTTAAGTCCTTTCATTGAGATTCATCATTTGGTATTAGCGCATTGGTTTGTGGTTGATTGCAACTTCAAGTAGAAGAATACAATGTCCCAAAATAATAGTTCATTCCAGTATCAAATTCCTCTTTTCTGTGGAGAAAGCTATGAGTATTGGAGTGTTAAGATGAGAATTTTGTTCATTTCTCAAGATTTATGGATGCTTGCTTCTGTAGGTTACACAGAGCTAGCTAATCATGCTTCCTACAATGCACTATCTGTAGATCAAAAGACAGAGTTGAGAGAGAATAAAAAAAGGGATGCACCAAAGCTCTATTTTTTCTTCAAACAAGAATTGACATTACAATGTTTCCAAAGATTGCAGAATATAAAAGGTCTCATGATGCTTGGGAAAGCTTGGAAAAATCCTACAAGGGATCTCTTAAGGTAAAAGTTGTCAAACTCCAAATGCTTAGAAGAGATTTTGAATCTCTATTCATGCTTATGGTGAATCACTTGAATATAGGAGGATTGTTGAAAAGGTTTTAAGAAGTCTTCCTAAAATGTTTGATCCCATCATTATTGTCATATAAGAATCAAGCGATTTATCTCAGCTAACTCTTGTTGATTTGTTTGGAAGTCTACAAGTTCATGAAGACAGGTTGAAAAATAACGAAAAGCTCTTTATCAAGATTTCCAAAGTAAGTTGAAGGTTGATGAGGAAAAGAAGAAGTCTTTCACTGCCATGAATGATGCATCTACTTCTTCTTTATCATCATATAGAGGAGGTAGAGGTCGTGGAAGAGGAAGAAGCAATCATCCTAGAAGAGGACACTTTCATTGTAGCTATTGTGATAAATATGGGCATCTTGAAAGTTATTGTTTTAAGAAGAAAAGAGACACCTCTCAATCAAATTTTAGTAAGGATGAAGGTGAGAGCTCTCAAACTTTGTTTTTCACATGCAATAGTTTTGAATCCAAGGACAATTTTGAATGGTATTTAGATAGTGGCTGCTCAAATCACATGACTGGTGATAAAAATTTGTTTGTAAATTTAGATGAGAGTGTAAAAGGGATAGTTAATTTTGGCAATAATAATGAAGTTGATGTAATGGGAAAAGGCACACTTTCCATAAAAGTCATGAATGGATGCATCATGCATGTACAAGACACTTTGTTTTTTCTAGTTTTAAGGTATAACTTGATTAGCATAGCGCAGTTAAACTCTAAAAAGTACGAGACTGTATTTGAGGGAAAGTTTTGTAAGATTTTTAACCACAATGGTTTAGTTGCTAAAGTCCCTATGACAAAAAATAGGATGTTTTAGTTAAAAATGGAATCAAATGTAACTTGCTTGAAGGCATCAAGTGATGAGTCTTGGCTATGGGACAAAAGGTTTGGACACCTTAATTTTAGATCTCTCTCTTCCATGAAAAAGAAGAAAATGGTAAGAGGTCTTTCTTCCTTTATAGAGCCAGATAACAAGATATGTGAAGGTTGTGCAATTGGGAAACAACATAGATAAAAAATTCCTATTCATAATTTTAGAGCAGACGATCCATTGGCCTTAGTACATGCATATATTTGTGGACCCAATCAAACTTTGTCTATTGGGAAGAATAGGTATTTTTTTCTCTTAGTAGATGATTTTTCAAGAATGTCATGGGTCTATTTCTTAAGTGAAAAGTCTCAAGATTTTAGTTGTTTTCAAAATAATTATATGAAAATTCAGTGAGATGTATTTTCATTGGATATTCAAAAGAAAATAAGGCTTATAGATGTTATGATCCTCTTACTAGTAAGATTAATGTTAGTAGAGATGTGATATTTGATGAAGGGGGAGTTTATTTCAAGAATGAAGAAGAAGATAAAGTGATCAATCCACATGTTGAATATTTTTAATCCTTAATAATAATGATCAGTCTTTGCAGCCCTTTACAATGAAAAATACAGGTTCACCTACAAGAAGTTCTCCATCAAAGGCTTTTAATCCGACAAGATCTCAAGATGATACACAAGTAACACCTCCATCTAGTCCTCCTATAAAAACAAGAAGTTTGAAGAAAATATATGAGTCATCCAGGTATGCTAATGATAATTTTTCTCTGGTTTCCTCTGCACATATTGAACCATTCAATTTCAATGAAGCTTGTATTGATGATCCATGGATGCAAGCCACGGAGGATGAGATATCACAGATTAAAAAAAATGACACTTGGGAATTAGTTGATCTCCGCTTGTATTGATGATCCATGGATGCAAGCCATGGAGGATGAGATATCACAGATTAAAAAAAATGACACTTGGGAGTTAGTTGATCTCCCTCACAAAAATCCACCATTAGATTAAAGTGGATTTACAAGCTAAAATTTAATATGGATGGAAGCATTTCAAAATATAAAGCAAGTTTGGTTGCAAAAGGATATGTGCAGCAAGAAGGCATTGACTATGAGGAGATGTTTTCTCCTATAGCAAGAATGGAAACTGCAAGAAATTTGATTTCCATTGCATCTCAGTTAAAGTTAATAGTTTATCAGATGGATGTTAAATTCGCTTTCTTAAGTGGATATTTAAAGGAAGAAGTTTATGTTGAAAAACCTCAAAGTTTCATTGCTTAAGGAAAATAAGATAAGGTTTATAGGCTTAAGAAGGCACTTTATGGTCTTAAACAAGCCCCTAGAGCTTGGTACTATAGAATAGATAACTATCTTCATGATCAATGTTTTGTTAAATTTTCTTCCGAGTGTGTCATCTACAAAAAAGGTTTTTGGATCAGATTTCATTATTGTTTTCTTATATGCAGATGATTTAATATTTATGAGCACCTGATCCTCACTTGAGAAGGAGTTCAAAGAAGCAATGCAATTTGAATTTGAGATGTCTGATTTGGGAGAAATACAATATTTTTTGGGCATGCAAATCAAACAAACTGATGCAGGTGTATCTATTTTCCAATCCAAATATGTGGAAGACATATTGAAGAGGTTTAACATGCAAAGTTGTAAACCTGTGAGCACTCCCATAGTTGTTGGGAGTAAATTGATAAAGGAAGATGAAACTCCTCTTTGTAATTCCACATTTTATAGATCTCTGATTGGTAGCCTTATGTATCTAATAACCACAAGACCAGACATTATGTTTTATGTTAGTCTAGTTGCTAGATTCAGGCATCAACCACATGAGTCTCATTGGTAGCCAGCCAAAAGAATTCTCATATATGTATTTGGTAATAATTTTTTTGGATTGTTTTATAATGCTACTAATAATTCCAATATTGTAGCATACACAAATGAAGATTGGGCATGTAACTTGGATGATCTAAAGAGTACTTTAGTATATGCTTTTTTCTTTGGAGAAAATCTTGTTTCTTGGACTAGCAAAAAGCAACCCATTGTTGCTTTATCCACAACTAAAGAAGAATATATCGCAACAACATCAAAAAGCACACAAGCAATTTGGGTGGAAAGGCTATTTGAATATTTGGGAATGCAAATTTGTAAACCCATCAAAATTTATTGTGACAATCAAAGTACAATATCCATGAAAAAGAATCCAGTCTTCCACCGCAAAAGCAAACATATTGATATTCGACATCATTTCATTTGAAGATCTTGTACAACCACAATTTATCTCCTTCGAATTTTGTCGAATTGGAGATCAAATTGTAGACATTTGTACTAATACTCTTCTAAAAGAAAAAATGGAGAAACTTAGATTGATGTTATGAATTCAAAAACTTTACATCAAGGGGGAGATTGAAACCATTGATGCCTAGTCTTAGGCATGAATTGGATACTCAGTGCAGTTGATTTGTGCATCATCAAAATAATTTTTCCATCTATCATAAAAATTATGCTATGTTTTAATCTTTTTTCGGTGTGTTGGGTCTCCAATGGGAACCATATACTCCTATTTATTTAGTGTTTCATCCTGATTTTTGTATTGTTGTTGTTTGTATTGAGAGAAGAGAAGTGAAAGCATTGAGAACTATAGGTGTCTTTGTTGTGATATACTGTAGGTGTTGTTATTTTGAAGAAAATAGAGGATACTCTTTTTTTTGGGCTGGTGCAAGGTAATGATACCCACTTATGACGTGTTGGTTGGAATGGAATTCCTACAAAACAAAAATTCGTCCATTAAAATGAATTTTTAGAGGTACCTACACAACTTTTTAGAACATGGTGTGAAAATATGAAACATAGAGAATCATATCACCTTCCAAAATATATAACTTTTACTTATGGAAAATAGGTATAACTCCCAAAAAATGGAATTCTTCTAGGATTGGTATGTTATTTTTTTTTAGGAAAAAATAATTCCCCCTCAGGTATATGCACTAAAAAGTCTTGCTTTATTTGATGCATTTCCCAGTTGAAGAAGGTGCCTAAGAACAGAATTATCCATGAGGTGATTGTTGACAAGTCTCACCATTGGTGTTTTTTTGACCGTGCATCCAAAGGGGAGCCTACTTTAGGCGGTGCAGGGCATATCATCTTTTCTTCGGATGATGTGGGGATCAAATTTGCAGCTGGCTTGGGTCAGTGTTCTAATAAGAGAGCAAAGATGTTAGCTTTGAAGATGGTTTTACAACTTTCTTTATCAAAAAATCTTACTAGACAACAAGTTTTTGGGGATTCTCAAATCATTATTAACTGGATGCGACTTAACAAACCTTCAAAAAAATTTCTTCTGAGGCAGCTGTTTAAGGAGGTCCAACGATATACAGGCCTCTTCCAGAATATCAGTTTTTGTCATGTCTTCCGAGAGAGGAATAGGATAGAAAACCTTCTCTCCAAGAAGGGGCTTTTGTTGGGCGAGGGTACGTGGCAGAGATGGAAATTTAACTATGACTATATCAAGGAGGATGATCCAAGACAGGTTATTTTTTTAAGTTCTAAAAGTCCCAGAACTGTTTATTATTGTCATAATGAATTTCTAGGCATCTTTGATATAGTGGAATGGTATGGATATCTTTTTTGTGGTATTTTGGCAGGATGGCAAAGATGTTATTTGACTCAGCTAATTGATGTGAATATGTTTAGCATGATAGGCCTCAACCTTATGTAAATTGTGGTTTATGTTTTAATATAAATTGCGATCTTTTTTTTTATGGAAAAAAAAGCAGGAAATGTTCATCTAGTTCTCTTGGTAATTCAGGAATTTTACTTTTTTATACTGAGGTATAGACATTACATATCATTTTATCTCTTTCCATGCATCTTCACACGGTGTATTGCTTCACCGTGGTGGCAGCTACTAGCTAGCTGCTGGGTAGTGATGGGAGGTCAAGGAAAGGCAGGGTTTGTTAGTTGAAGGAACCTCTAACAAAGTAGATTTTTTTTCCATATCTTATTCTAAAACATTGATGACTGTGTGACTTAGCCTATAGAGGTAAAAGAAAAGTAAATATTAAAATAATTTCCCTAAACTCTTTCCCTCTAAAGATGCCAATTGAATTCCAGAAATAAAATATGACTAGGCAGGTTTGATAGAGTGGAAAACAACGCTGGCTTGCACCCCTTCACTCAGCTAGTTGCATTTTCATTTAGTTGTGTGGTGATGGTAACTAGAACCTTCATACAAATTTGCATGTTTGGTGAAGCTGGGTTCTCTATGGCTTAGATTAATAAAATCACTCGTCAAATTTTCCTACTGTAGCCTTGTATCTTTGCTAGTTTTTATATTTGTTGTTTAAAATTTTAAATATAGTAAGTACGAGAAATAAGCGGTCAGGTTTTTTATTCCATTCTATTTAACATTACACACACACAAAGACACATCTCCCCCACCTCATCTATAGAGCACCTTGCTTCTCTTGGCACAGATATATGGGGTCCAAGCTGGAAGTAGTTGATATTCAAATTTTATAAGCATAGTTTCACAGAAGCTTGGAGTAGACACACTAATTAGTAATAATGAATATAAGGGGAAATTCCACAGTGGTCTATGATATTTCAAACTTTGTATGATAAAGAGAGAGAAGCAAGAATATTGGATCAAATTAGTTGTTTAGTGGATTTGTAGTTGAATTCTAGTTTTTAATTCATAATTTACCTTCCATCTATAGAAGGAATAAATACTGAAAGAAATGTTCAAATATTTATCTAGCTACCACTCCCATAAACTCAATCATATTTACCTTGAAAACACAAATTCAATTTGTTGAAAATGGCATGTGGCTTGTTAGGGAATTGAACTCCTAAAGACACTTTACAATGAGAACTCTTCTATTTTGTTTGGAGTAACATAGATCCAGATTCCAAATTTTTCTGATATGATTCTCCTATATTCATAGGATGTTGTGGCAATGCACAATCCCTACCTCTTGAATATTTTCTTTTCCAAATAGAGTTGTAACTTGCTTGAGTTGTTTATGGGAATCACCTTTTAATATGCATCTTCTTCAGTAAGTTTCCTATCGGCATTACAGCAACCATGATTAGTGATAGGAAGAGAGGATGTCCACTTGTGACTCCTCTAGGAAAGCTAAAGAAATTTTTCGCCGAACCATTGATATGGATAAACATATTACTACTGAACAATTATCACTAAAGAGATATCACAAAACATTTTATTTATCACTAAAGAGGCATCGCCGCCTCCATCAAGTCACCTCCCACAGACTTTTGCTGCCTTAAGTAATGCTTCATCCAAGGCAAGCATTTTGACTCCTTTTGTAGTCAAAGGAAGGCATGATAACCTCTAGCATGACCTTGGTATTTCTCCAGTATCTATTTCATCTTCTCCCATCAAGGAATCACAGACCACTAAATCAGTTCTATCCAAGGAAGCACATGGAATTTTGCTTGTTCTCGTGAAGGTACTGTTCATCTCAGCCAAGGATTCAGAGTCAGATTCTTATGCAAATCTGCCCTTGTACCCACCCAACTCCATGATGAATTATGTGGCAAGGAAATGCCCCTACACCCAAATAATTGTAAGTGCTATCAAAATACAAAGTGTGCTTGCTGCTGAGAAGGCTCAAAGCTCTTCACTTCAAACTCCTATGCCTCCTCCACTGGTGTAGTATAGTGCCTCAAGGTCGGCCCATGGAGGCTCCTCAATAAGTCTCTCCTTTCAGCAAAACCTACAAATACCCCACATCCTCATACGTGTGTACTTCAGGAGGAGAAACCCTTAATATTCACTATGCCTGTTTTAGTTCAGGAGACATGAGGAGGGTTTCCCAACTCGCCCTATGTCAATTTCAGCTCAAGTATGATTTGTTAAAATGTTCTATAGCAGTCATGATTTGTAGAGTTAAATGCCTTTGATTGTCAAAAGAGAATCTAGATAATTAGATTGGCAACTCATGGAGCTATTTGGAGCTTGACTTTATTTAATATCTAATATTGTGCTAGGGCATCAATTTTACCTGAAACCCATTCTAGATTTTCCTCTATTCTACAAGTCGTTGTCTTTATACGGACCAAAATTCATGTATTACTATTTCTCCTCATGTCATCGACCAAGGGCTTGGATGAAGGTAGATTCCTACAGAGTTTCAATGTTTTGCAACACACTTCAGGTAGCCATGGAGATGAATCTGTTGGTCTAGAGTAAAGATCCACAGGAAAAAGATAGATTATCTCTGGCAATTTTGCAGTAAATTCGCAAGTTATAAAAATTTCAAAGGTTTAGACACTTTTCTAGCAAAAAGCAGGAGAACAATAGCATCAATTCCATAGGTTTAAAGAAAATTCATAGATTTTTGGCAAGTGTTGAAACTGCCATAAAAATTGTGGAAATTCTGCTGAAAATTGACAAAATCACACAAAAGCATAGCAGAAATTTCATAAGTTCCACGATTATGTGAAATTTTTAGCATACTCCCCAAAACGTTTTTGCACCACCTCCAAAAATGAACCAAATGAAATAAAATTTGTACCTTGAAGTGGATTTTATGACAATTTGTAGTTGATCAAATTGATGGATTCTTTGTAATGATCAACTGTATTTACTTGTCTATGCTAGGATCCAGTTCATTTAGAAGACCCATAATCTGCTGCATTGTTGGTTGCTTTGCTGGAGAATCTATGGTGCAAAGATATCCTATCCTCATAGCTTCTTGCATTTGAATTACAGGTCTTGTTCTTGACAACTTTGGATCAATGGCACTATCTACATGGTTTGTCTTTACTAGATATTTGACCCACCCAACAAGAGTGGCTTTTTTCTATCTGGATAATAGTCACAAACAAGTCTCTTACCTGTGATGAGTTCAAAAAGCACTACCCCAAATCTTATTGTTGGAGCCATATCCTATCTTTGATAATTCGAAATGTGCTAAATGTGACTCCAGTATTGCATCCAAATATATACTGCTTGATCTCACATCTCTGTGCACGATTTGGGGTGAGCACCCATGATGCACAAAGGCAAGATCCCTAACAATCCCCAACGCAATTCTTTCTAAAAGTGTGAACATCCGCCCATTTCGAGATATAACAGGCATAGAACCCTAGAACAATTTGTGCACTGGCCAAGTTCTATTACTCCATAATGTAGTATTGGGGTTTGCAGCTATAACAAAAGATAAGAGATGAAAATTTACCATGGTTTTATTCTTGGACAGATTTACTCCTCTTGTGTTTTTACTCATCCTGCGTTTTTCTCTTCCCGCGCCTGCAAAACGATCAAACCCTAAAAAATACTATTAGACCAAAAGCAAAAAAAACAAACCCTAGAAAAATATTTGGCATGGTAATAGCAAGAAGTCCACCTAATCTAACCTATACAGACATCCATTCTACCTGGCTGCATCCTTCTGGGGGATCCGCCATGACAATTCCTTCCAATCTTCTAGAAGGAATTTTTCTCTGCAACACCACGACTACCTTCGTCGAAAACAACAGCCTTCATTTCAGCCACAAGCTCTAGCTACAACAGCCTAAGAATCTCATTCACCAGAGCCTCACCATTCTATTCATTGGCCTCAAGATCCACTTCAATGGTGGTAGAAGACGAGGGATTGGAGGCTAGCATCAATGGCTGCCATAGAGGCCTCAAAGAAAGAATGTATGAAAGAAATGGATGAGCCTTCAAATCGATTGATGGTCGATTATTGCTTCTGCAATTTACCTGACCTTTGTCACCTTCATTTCGATCTTGCTACTGCAGAAACCGTATTATGTATGCATGGAGTATAACCCTTGCCTTGGCTAAACAACAACTACGATCTTTGCCCAACTAGATGCAGTCTTGGTGGGATGGGTGCCATTTTCCCTGGATGCACACGTGGTTTAGTTTAAATCTGTACTAATTAAGCTACTAATATTTTGGAGACATGAATTTAGGGAAAAGAGATTGAAAAAAAGATAATATATATATTTTAAAATTGAGACATAGTGGGGATAAAAGTGGAAGGGGTTATAAGGGGTTTATCCATTATATTGATTATAACTTAAAAAAAATAAAAAATGGAAGGGTTTATGATAAATATAATGGTAAAGGATAAGAAGGGAAATGGTGGGGCAAAGTTTTTTTTCATTTAACTTTTGATCTTAGGATAAACCAAGGGAATGGTTTATGGGAATGATAGGGAAGTTCAAATTTGAACCCTTCCCATTCCTTCCAAAGGGTTCTAGCCCTTCTTAGAAGTGTAAATTTAAAATTGCTCTTTAAAAAAAAATTAAAATCTGAATTTTACCCTTCCAATTAAAAAGGACAAAATTGTATCAACATTTCAAAAGAAGGGCAACATTTGAAATTACCCATCCATATAAATTTCAATTTCTATGTTGAAATTCCTATGTTATAAAATTTGATTTGTCATTCAAAATATTGGAAATATCATAATTATAATCACCCACTCACTCACGTCACGCACTCACTGCTCAGCTATGCAAGATGATGAGTGATGATTGACGATTATGAGGCACTGGCCACTGGGATTTGACTCTGACTCCGAAGTCACTTCGGGCTGAGATATAACATGTGACAATGTGTCAGCGACTACGACTGTAACAACAAAGAACCACTACTAGTCTACTACTAGGCAGATACATTAATTATTTTCATTAAATAACTTAAATTTCATGCTAGTGAGTGCGAATTTTCCAGATTGTGGATTGGTACAAAACAAAACAAATTTTAGAGATTCGAGCTCTTAATTACACATCTAGAATTTTCTCAAGTCGAGCCATTAACAAACTTCTTTTGGTGTTCTGGTTCAATTTAAAAGGAATATTTTTGAGACTCAAACATGCAGTGAGTTGCAAGGCTCCAACTGATTTAGGCTTGATTCAATTTCCCCTCCATCCCATACATGTATGCTATTGCGACAAGAACAAAATTTGATGCCCCATCCCCTGTGATGCTAGTGTTTCTAACTTGCTTAGTATGGAGGATGTTTTTTTAATGTTTTCTAAGTTATGCTTAGGCGTCCAATGTCCATCATTCTTACATCTCTTGAGCTTGAATGGATGCCCTCTCTCTGGTTTGAATTAAGTTTTTGGTTGGTTTTATATTTATTTTTTGGTTGTAGGTTTATTATAGCCTCGTTTTGCTTAGTCGCTTCCTTTTGTACATAGTTAACGGTAAGTAATTTTCTCATGGTTCTTGTTTTATTTTAAGACTATATCTAGTTACAACGTCCTACATTATGCATATGATCATGTGGATGCCCCAATATGGTTATTGCATAGTCTAAATAGTTTTTTTTGTATAATGAAGTATGCTCCAACTTGGAAAAATACAACATAATACTTGTTAATTTAATGAACTGTAAAAATAATCTTACTTATATGTCAAATTAATGTGTTCAAATTACGTTTTATTGAAAATATATCGTTTTTCATGTAGATATTAAGTAGCGCTCAATTACTTAAGATTGTAAAAATTTGAATGGGCAAATTTTTTCTTTTTGCATTTTTTGGGGGTGAGGGTTTAGTTAATTTATACTTGTCAATTGAAGTATAATTATTTATATTACCCTTCATCTTTGAAGGGCTCCAACAACAAATACCCTGCCAATTGAAATTAAGACCCACCCTTCAAATTTGATCACTGATAGGGATGATATAAAAAGATATGGAGTTAACCAAAAGGTAAAATAAAAAATTATGAAATAAAGGTTTTTTAAGGTTTCACGCATCCAAACAGGTTTTCACGCGTCCAAACAAGTTTCACGTGTCCAAACAAGTTTTCATGCCCCCTCCTGCCGATTAACTAGTAATGAGCATGATGAAATCCATCTCTATCTCCCCAAGTTCTGTCCAAAATTGGCATAGCTAAAAATGACCAATTGTTATGTGGTCATTTTTAGTTTAATTCTTATCCCATGACCAAATTGGTCATTTATCTTGGTCATTTTTAGTTTAGTTCTTATCCCGTGACCAGATTGGTCATTTATCTTGGTCATTTTTAGTTAGCTCACTTAAAAGTTCTCAATTTTGGTCATTTATCCCTTGAAAAAACTTTGGTGACCAATTTTTTTGGTCACCTGGTCACTTATCTTTCATTTTGTGCTAGTGAGATAACAAGAATGATAAGAGTTTCAAAGAGGAACTTATATTTATCCTACATGACCAGGCTGACTAATTTACAATTATTTTCAAGACCAAACTAAGTTTTCCACCCTCCAGTAATCCTTTTCTCGGTGCTATAGTTCTAGTTGAGCTTATGATGAATATAAATTCCAATATATTTGTAAGAAGTCACTTCCTCCAATTTTCTATTGTCATATATAAAATTAGCATGGGTGTTTTTCTTGGACTTTATAATCATAACTTTTGTCTTGTCGGTGTTAACAATCATACCCATATTGGAGCAGAAATATTTGAGAATTCTTAATTGCTTATAGAGATCAAAGGGACACCTTGCCATAAGAACAATATCCCCGGCATAAAGCATGAAGATGATAACTATCCCAGTTAAGATCGTGTTGATGCAACCTACTTCTTCTAAACAACCTTCTAGCTTATCGATTTAAATGCCGAAAAGGGTAGGGGAGAGGGGTAAACCTTGCTTAAACCCAATATTATAGTTTATATATGTCAACCACTCCTCAATGTTCTTGAACTTGGCGGTGACCTTTTCATATAACCTTATCGTGACAACTCTCAACTCAAAAGGAACCTTAAGCTCCTCTAACCTAGTCCATAGGTTATTTCTAGGCACTGTATGATAATCTTTTCTAAAATCCACAAAGCAACAAAACAAGTCAGACTTGTTATTAAGACATTCCCCCACAATGATCCTAAGCATAATGATGTGGTACATGGTTAAGTGATGTCTTCTAAAACCTAACTGGCCTTTAGCCTACTTACCTTCCACTTCTAGCCATTTGTTGATCTTCTTTTCTAAGATAATACCGTATAACTTAGCTAAGAGAGGGATAATCATAATGGTCCAATAATTGGAGGGACTATTTTTATCACAACTCTTAAAAATTGGAATAATGAGGCTTTGATTCCAAGGTATAGGGAACCCTTGCTTAATCACTAGGTTGAAGAGTTTGTGGATGCACGGGATGAATACAAGCCCTCTAATTTTTAATATTTATGCTTGGTATCCTCCAATGTCTTTAGCTTTTCCATTTGCTAGATGTTTAACCTTGAAATCTATGTACTCTAACGAGAAAAATTATTTCGTTGTAGGAAGGGTTTGGATGTTATCTCTGATATTTGGGGATTCGTAAAGTTTTTTAAGATAGGAATTCCAGTCCTTCAAAATAAATTATTATCTTCTTTTGTTTTGAGAATTAGAATTTGCCTCCAAAATTTCTTAGGAGCCATCTTGGAGAGGTGTAATAGATTTTCCTGCCTTTTACTTATATAGCTGCTTTTTTTTCTTTTAATTAGGGATTTGTATTGATTTATCTTGTCTATTTTTAGTGATTCTTCAGTAGCTTGCTTAATTCATTTTCTAACAACTTTATACTCTTGATCATACCAAGGGTTGGTTTTGACCATCTCTCTTTTTAGCTGAGACTTAAATAGAGAACTTGTTAATACACGACGAGAGGGCGGTAGTAAAATTATTGTATAGATTTTCTATATTCTCCACACTAGATAAAGGAAACATATAATTTGGTACTTTTGGCCATCATAATTTTCCTCTTTGGGATCGATGTGCTTGAGAAGATTGAGAGTTATAAAAAGAGGTCTATGGTCAAATTCAGGCTCATGGTCATTAAAGATATCGAAGTCTATTAATCCATGAAGCTGGTTCACAATTTTTGGCAAGCAAAGTGCCAAAAATTTGTGTCGCGGATCCTCGATTGAGGTCTTTGATCGAGGTCTTTTAAAGCCGAAAGACCTCGATTGATGACTTTATAAGACCTTGATCGAGGGTTGAAACAAGACCTCGATCGAGCTATCAAAACATCGATTGAGAGTTTAAACAAGACCAAATAATCTACCACACTACTGCAAACATGTGAATACTTGGCCATTTTAAATTGTGATTAAAAGAAAAAACAATTATATAAAAGATTTAATGATCAATTTTAAATTCACAAAAAATTATAAATTATGATAAAAATAAAATAAAAATTAATAATTATTTTAAAAAATTCAATGAAATAAAAAACAAAATAGAAAACATATTGTAATATAAATACAAATAAAAAATAAAACAATATACGCTAGAAAAAACCTATTATTAAAATTTAAATAAAGAATTTTATATTATCTATAATTTAAAAAAAAATTATATAAATTAAAATTACTTTATTTGAATTTTTAATTTAAATAATTATATCTATATAAATGAATACCCAAGATCATCTTTATCTCTCTAAATGTTAGAGAGTATCATGATCTCGAGTATAAAACTTAAAAAGTCCAAGTTAGACTATACTCATTTTCATAAACTAGATGTAACTATGACTTCCTAAAAACTTCCCATATTAAATTTGAGAAAGTTTTTACTGATTTTTTTTTCTTATTAATTTACTCTATATTAAGGGAGGAGGCATGTGTGGTTAAAGTTTGCAATATGTTTGATGAATTGTTTTAATTAAAAGTTTAATCGCTTAGATTTTTAAGGATGGAGTTGTTGATGAAAATGGAATTTATACATTTATTTATATATAGTATTATAATTTTAGGAATTACAAAATTTTAGTATTAAAATTGTATTTTATTAAATAACTAACTTTTTCTTTAGGAAAAAGAAGTTTTCTAATTCCAATTTGAATTCATCAAATAACAAAGAGATATACAATCTCATCATGGTAAGGGATTCTTTAATCATCATATGACTCATGCACTACACAATGACAAAAGATTGAGTACAATTATATAAAGTGCTGAAGTAATGGTGGGAAAATATGATAATTTTGAGTTGCAAGGTTGATAAGTAATGGAAATGGAAATGGGAAAAATTAGGGTAAATGGGGTAGGACTTCTATCAACCCATTTATCATGGCATTTATTTAAAAGACACCTTGTTAATCGACACATATTCAAGTGACATGTGGTACACTGTGAGGTGTGGCATTATTACCCCCAAGGTCAAGAGTTTTATCACTTCTCATTTCACATGCATAAAATTCTATTATGTAGTTAAGATGGGATGGTGGTGATCATCCCTCATGTGTTTGCATTGTAGGGGTAATTGGGAAGTAAATAGTTAGGGTTCCTAAGGTGTATAGTCCAGAGGAATTGGTTTATTTCATAGTTGGGAATTAGTTTAGCCTCTTCTAGTCCCATGGCTAATTGTTACTATGATTCAGATAACTTTGCCCTGTGTGAAAGAAGAGATTATGGGAGGGTTTTGAGAAGATGTGAGTGAAAAGCCATTAAGGTGAGGCTTTATTTATGGGCGGGGAGGTTTGAAAGAACATTAAGAAGATAGAAAAACAACGAAAACTTGGAAAAATTAGTAGACATTTTTTTTATCTCTAGAAAGCAGGTTAATACTTAAAAGGAACATAATTTGATAGCATATATAAAGAGCAATAACGAGAAGTATACAATTTTGGAAGCAAGTTGAATTTCTTGTGGGAAAAAGTATTGAAAATAAAAAAATGAGATAAGATTTGCTAAGAAGGTTTGATAGTGTTAAGTGTCCCTCTTAATGCATCCATAGGCTCATTTAGATATGATGCCATTAAGGAGAAAGAGGAAGAGCCAATGGAATAACGTAAGGCCTTTGAGGGAAATGGAGTAACCAATGAGCCAATTCCCATGTCACTGTCAACCATGAAGCTCTCAATGGGCATTAGCTAATGTAATTTTGGATTTATTATGTTTTGCAAGGTATTTTTTTGGTTGAATCAGTTCACTAAGTAGTAAAGTTCATAAATATAAACCAAAGATAATAGGTTTAAATAAATTTCATAGATATAACCAAGGACAATAGGGCTATAACAATCACAACAATTTTTTTTCAATACAAATTATAATATTATTATGTAAGAAAATGAAAAAAAAAACTTACTCCATATTCAACTTTTTAAAGGTGAATTTGCCACTTTATTAACTACAATGGGGGTTAGTATTTAGTTGCATATATGTGATTGATGTTAGATGCTACTTGCAAGCACAAGACCCATTTGACCGAGCTCAAGAACTAGTTTTCCTTGGACTCAAGGAAACATGTTCACCCCCAAGAATCAAGGGAGTGGGATAAATGAAAGACTAACCCCCTACTCACCACCAAGTGGTTATTGAATGGCCATATTTTGTGGGCACACAATGATGTAATGATGTCACTGTAGGTGCATCCATATCTTAAGAGTATTAACAAAAACTAAGTGGATAAATGTGAATATTGTAGAGTTTTTCTTGATTTGAAAAATAAAATCATTCATTCATATATATATCTCTGAGTTGAAACTTGGTTTAGGAGATCGGGAACTCTTAGATCTACCATGCCCTAATTCAAAGGGTACATAATCTTGGCTATCACTTACCTGTTTTTCTTTGAACTCATGACCTTGAAATATACCCCTTGTTGCCCTAAACCAGTATATATCCATCTTAAACATGTGCCATAATCCAAAGGATACATAATATTGGCCATCACCTACGTGCTTTGCTTTGAACTCAAGACCATGAAATATACCCATTGCTGCCTTAAACTAGTATATATCCATCTTAAACCCTGATATATCAAGCACTAAAAGGGATCCAATTTCTTGTAATTTAATTTCTAAAAGAAATTTACACCTCTAGAAATTTGATCTCTCTTGGTGATTGATAGATCGGGATTTAAAATGAATCTGAGATGGTTTAATTTTTTTGAGGCAGCATTACATGACAACATCTCCCCCATACTAGGCTGTAAAGCATAATTAATCTTAGATACCAAATTCACCACCCTAAGTGCAAAAAGTAAAACTAGCCAACTACCCATGCAAAGAATTCAACGATGAAGTAGATATACACTGATATATATATATATATATATATATATGATTTTCCCCATAAAATATTGGTTAAAAGGCGCGAAAGGGCTCGGCATTCTGTGAACCCGTCAGCGAGCTGGAAGCTGCTAGCCTGGGTATTAGTTGAGCTGAAGATCCCTGCCTGGCTCCGCTTATAAAATTCGAACGAAGAGCCAATAACAGCACGGCGCCAAAGTTAAACGTGAACAGTAACGGGTTTCGAGGACATGACCGACAGCTCCAAACATCTGCCTCTGAGTTTGTACAAACTTGCGGGTAATACTCATTACTGTCTCTCTCTGCGCGAAAACTCGAACTAGAACTCGAACCCTGGACCTCATGGAGCGCACGAGACGGTTCTGGGGATTGGGGTCTCGTTCCGTGGCCGACGTGATTGGAACTCACGACCTCGAAGGACACAAAATAAAACTCAACGGGACGTACCCGCCAGCATTCTGAAAGTAAAAGAAACGGAGTCCACGCCTCAGTTATCGATGCAAAGATTTTAATGATAAATATTTAACAGAGTTCACAAGTTCTGAAACAGAAACTGCAGCATTTGGTAGCATCCAGAATATTAAATCATATCGCAGGCCTCCCTTCTGAACTTGTCACGTTAACGGCACTCAAATAATATCAACAATTACCTTGGAATTCGTCTTCCATAGAGAAGATTCTTCGTTCAAGATGGTAAAATGTATCTCTGTCTGCCTCGTATTTACTATTTTTCATAACTAGAACGAATCCCTCCTCAGATTTAGCCTCCAATCCCATAACCAGAAATCTAGATCTGATTTATTATAATTAAATTAAACATCCTCGTATAATTTAAATTAAACCGTTCACATCATCGCTGTAACTATCCACATGCACGCCGTTATATTAAAATCTGAAGGACAAATTCCTGCAGTTAAAGAATATTAGATGAACAAATGTATTGTCAATAAGGGAATCTGCCAGTACAGCCCTCGACTAAGTCCTTGGCCGTTGTTATTCAGTTGGTTTGGTAAAGTTAAGAGTGTAAGCTAAAATCTACACCATTTGTATTGAATATCGGCAGCAAAAAATTAGTAGGGATGGTTGAAAATTTGAAAGTAGTTGTGGGTTGTTGGAATTGTATTATTGAAATGCTCCATAAATAATTGAGGGAGTTGAATCCATTTCTGTAATTAGAATATTGATTTCAGTAAACTAGCACAGCCACAAGTAAAGTGGTGGGTGAACACTTAAAGATATAGCCAATCATTTAGTTTAGTGGAGATAGCTGGAAATCTACTCGATGATTCGTTGTTAAACAAAAGTTAAACATTAAACTAATTAATATAAATATTAAACTAACATAAACATTAAACTAATTAATATAAACATACTAATTAATATAAACATAAAAACAAATACTATTTAATAAACATACCCATTTTCTTAACTACTGCTTAACTGAAACTAATTTAAATATTAATCAAGATGCATTTGAGCATAACAAGAATACGACGACCATGAAATGAATTCTCACTCTACATTGTTACACTCAAGTTAATCTTGTTATCCATCCACTCAAGGATGTCCAAAATGTCAAATAATATCTAAGCACCTATATGTGTAATAATCCAGTTGTCTAATTCAAGTAAAACTAACCAGATATAGAGTTTAGCTTACTCCAAAGTTAAGTTAAATTTAAACTAGCACAACCACAAGTAAAGTGGCCAGGAACACCGATATGTGTAGCCAACCACTTAATCTTGTGTTGATAGTTGGTTGTTAAACAAAGACCAAACATTAAACTAATTAATATAACATAAAATAAATACTATTTAATAAACATACCATTTTTCTTAACTGAAGCTTAATTAAATCTTAATCAAGATGCGTTTAAGCATAACAAGATACGACGACCATGAAATTAATCTCCACTATACACTTGTTACACACGTTAATCTTGTTGATCCACTCAAAAAAATCCAAAATCTCAAATAATATCTAAACACCTATCGATGTAATTAGAAAATCATTAAGAATAATCTATTTTTTTAAATTTTATCATCAATCCCTTAAATTATATTATATGATATTTTTTAAAAATATTATTTTGTTAAAATACAATTTTTTATTATTAAAATTGTATTTTGAATATATAAACAGATTAACAATTTCAACCATTCATATTTTCAATTTTAATAATTTATATTTTCAATCTTAACATTTTTTTTTAATTTATATTTATTTTTTTTTAAATTATTTTAAAAAAATTAAATTTAAAATTTAAACTTTTCCAAATTATCTTTGCCAAAATGCAATTAAATAACCTTAAATTAAATTATAATTTTCACTACTTACATTAAAAAAATCTTAAACATTAAAATAGTTCTAAGCATATTAAACATTACAATATTTCTAACTACAATTTTATATGAAGTAAATTATAATTTTCACTACTTCTATTGAAAAAATCTTAAACATTAAAATATTTCTAAGGATATTAAACATTACAGTATTTCTAACTACAATTTTATATTACAGTATTTCTAACTACAATTTTATATGAAACCTACATTACTTCCATTAAAAAAATATCAAACATTAAAATATTTCTAAGAATATTAAACATTACAATATTTATAACTATAATTTTATATGAAACTTAAAAAAAACAAAACTATAACTGTATTATTCAAAATATGAAACCGTTAATGCCTAGTTTCTGTCATAAAACTTCTGCCACGTTTTAATCTTTGTTTGTTGCATTGGGTCTCAAATGGGAGCCATCCACTCCTATTTATTTAGTGTTTCATCCTCATTTTTGTATTGAGAGAAGAGAAGTGAAAGTGTTGAGAGCTAGAGGTGGCTTTGTTGTGAGTTATGGTAAGTTTTGTTTTTTTAAGAAAACTGAGGATATTCTATTTTTTTCTTCTCTTTGAAATAAAGTTGTAATTATGTGTTTTGTTTTCATAAAAAGATTGATTTTAGTGTTGTGTGATATCAAAGTTTTGGTTAATCTTACATTGATGGAGTCATTTTTTATATATTAAATTTATGGATTTGTATTTTTTGGGGTGTACACGACTATTCAATGAACACTTAAGTCGTTTTATTCAGATTCATCATTTGGTATCAGAGCATTGGTTTGTGGTTGATTGCAGCTTCAAGGAGAAGAATACAATGGCCCAAAATAATAGTTCAATCTAGTATCAAATTCCTCTTTTATGTGGAGAAAACTACCAGTATTGGAGTGTTAAGATCAGAAATTTGTTCATTTCTCAAGATTTATGGATGCTTGCATATATAGGTTACACAGAGCTAGCTAATCAAGCTTCCTACAATGCGCTATCCATGGATCAAAAGACAGAGTTGAAAGAGAATAGAAAAAGGGACGCCAAAGCTCTATTTGTTCTTCAAACAGGGGTTGACATTACAATGTTTCCAAAGATTGTAGAATGTAAAAGGTCTCATGATGCTTGGGAAAGCTTGGAAAAATCCTACAAGAGATTTCTCAAGGTAAAAGTTGTCAAACTCCAAATGCTTAGAAGAGATTTTGAATCTATATTTATGAAAGAAAATGAAAGTGTTGAATTATGTATTACTAGAGTACAAAATATTGTGAATGCTATTTATGCTTATGCTGAATCACTTGAATATAGGAGGATTGTTGAAAAGGTTTTAAGAAGTCTTCCTAAAAAGTTTGATCCCATCACTATTGTCATATAAGAATCAAGGGATTTCTCTCAACTAACTCTTGTTGATCTGTTTGGAAGTCTACAAGTTCATGAAGACACATTGAAAAAGAACGAGAAGCTTTTTATCAAGCTTTCCAAAGTAAGTTGAAGGTTGATGAGGAAAAGAAGAAGTCTTTCACTGCCATGAATGATGCTTCTACTTCTTCTTTATCATCATATAGAGTAGGTAGAGGCCGTGGAAGAGGAAGAAGCAATCATCCTGGAAGATGAAACTTTCATTGTAGCTATTGTGATAAATATGGGCATCTTTCACTGCCATGAATGATGCTTCTACTTCTTCTTTATCATCATATAGAGGAGGTAGAGGCCGTTGAAGAGGAATAAACAATCATCCTGGAAGAGGACACTTTCATTGTAGCCATTGTGATAAATATGGGCATCTTGAAAGTTATTGTTTTAAGGAGAAAAGAGACACCTCTCAATCAAATTTTAGTAAGGATGAAGGTGAGAGCTCTCAAACTTTGTTTTTCACATGCAATAGGTTTGAAGCCAAAGACAATTTTGAATGGTATTTAGATAGTGGCTGCTCAAATCACATGACTGGTGATAAAAATTTGTTTGTAAATTTAGATGAGAGTGTAAAAGGGATAGTTAATTTTAGAAATGATAATGAAATTGATGTAATGGGAAAAGGTACACTTACCATGCAAGTCATAAATGGATGCATCATGCATCTACAAGACACTTTGTTTGTTCCAGTTTTAATGTATAACTTGATTACCATTGATCCACATGTGGCCAGGAAGCACGAGGGGGACAACAGTTCGACTGAATGAGTCGGATCTATTATGGTGGAAGCTTATGAAACCGAATGCTCAAAGCAGGAATACACTACACAGACAAAACACAAATATTCACAGACAATATGCAGGAATGCGAACTGTTTTCTATTACTAGGTATAAGTTCATGACTTGATGTATGTTATAGTATTATACATGCTTATATATAATGTGTTGAGACGCTTGGGTGATTTCCCGTTACGTTCAGTTACAAAGAAGTTAGAATGGTTTGACAGTTCAACCATTACAGTCGACTGGAATACAGAGAGACAATCTATCGAAGTTCGATAGTCGCAAGTCACGGATTGACGCTGCATGTCGATGTTGCGAAACTATGAGATTGCGGAACTTCTCGAAGTCATGGAGTTGTCGAAGCCATGTCGAAGTTGGAACTTGTCGAAGTTGTGTCGACATCGATGACTTGTCGCGGATGTGTTGAAGTCAACATCCGACAATAATGCCAACTACGATGTGGATCAAACCTCCTTCGTTAAGAAACAATGGTCCCCGTTGTTTGCTCATGAAGGTGAGGAAACTTGTCGGTCAATTCAATAGCAGAGTACCACTTTACTTGTGCTAGGATCTGTTCGGATTTAGCAACCTGAAACAAGGGAATTGTGTTCGCCCTTGTATGGCCTATTCGTCATCCCACAATGGTATCGCAAGGAAGAGGCTCCTGAACATTTGGATTGATGTCTTTGGGTTTTGCCGTCGGTAAGTCGTTCTGTTCCAACAGTGTTGCATGGTATGGTTGAAGTAGATCCACATTAAATACTGGATGCAGACCCAGGCATGCAAGAATGTCAAGCTGGAAATCATTTTCGCCAATCTGTCAAAGAATACTGTACGGACCATATCACAAAGTTTTGAGCTTCTTGAATGGACCGGTGAAGCACTCCTTCTTGAGATGTAACCAGACCTTATCCCCAATTTGGAATGAATGAGGGATACGATGCTTATCGTGTCGGGCCTTTTCTTTCTCATTTGCTCGTTGCAACATTTCCTGTGCTTGCTTCTGGATGTCATAGATTTGATCTCGAAACTTCAAGGATTTAACAACTTCTTGCTGGCTGTAGTCGGTGTCAGATTTTGGTTGTGTCAAGGATCTGATCAAGTCGATAGGTGCTGAGGGTTGAAATGCATAACAGATCTCAAATGCAATCTTGCCTGTAGAGCCGTGCTGAGCTCGATTGTAATTGTGCTGTATGTATGGAAGAATTTCATCCCATGTGCGTCGATTCTTGTGGTTGTACATGCGAAGCAGTTGTACTACCAAGCGATTCACAACTTCCGTCTGTCCGTCAGTATGAGGATGGAAAGCTGTCGACTGGAACATTGAAGCCGGTGTTGCAACAACTCGTATCTGAAGTTAAACGCGAAGAGAATCCATCTTCAAGTAATATATATAATAAATGATATTGAATAAGATAGATGATGATAATTACAATTGGTAGCCGCCATTATATATGGTGTGAGAATCCATGTATGAGGAGACACGGCCCTTAACCTAATACTAACTATTATTTATTATTATCATTATCATTATTGTTATATTTATTATTTATATTTGTTACATTGACAATGAGATTCGTGTATTCAGTTGTTTCCAAAGAGTCTTCCAAAAGATGTTGACGAATCTGACATCTTGGTCGGAAGTAATGGTTGTGGGTAACCCAAAGTGTTTCCAAACATGTGTGAAGAAGTGATGAGTAGTCTGTTGCGCTGTCGTGGTCTTCTTGCATGGTATGAGAATGGTCATCTTGGAAAATATGTCGACTACTACTAAGATCACATCGTGATGATGTTTGGTAGTAGGATATCCCGTTAAGTAGTCCATAGAAATAGATTCCCATGGTCGACTAGGAACTGGAAAAGGTGTGTAAAATCCCTGTCCTCGATTAGGAGGTTTAGAAATAGCACAAACCACGCATGATTGAATGTACTTGTTGATGTCAGTTTAAAGTGTAGGCCAAAAGAAATACTTCTGCAGAATAGCAAGTGTCTTTGTTACTCCAAAGTGTCCTGCGGTCTTGTTGTAGTGTGTGTCCCAAATGAGCTGTTGTCGATGCTCACCGGTTGGTACACAAAGCTGTCCAAGATTGTATAGCAAGGTGTCTTTCAGGAATTAGTCGGAGGTCGACGACTTGTCAGTCTGAAGCTGTTGGTAGATTGGTGAAAATTTGATTTCTTCCTAATACAACTGAGGCCAAGTAGTGGTGTCATATCCCTGCATACTCATCACTGTAAAAAAGAGAGTAATGGGCGGTATGCTTAGACAATCGGCGACAATGTTGGCTTTACCTTTCTGATACTTAATCACCAACTAGAATTGTTGTAGGTAATTAATCCACTTAATCTATCGAGTTGTTTGTAGTTTTGATTGGGTTGAAGCGAAATGTAGAGGCTTATGGTCAGTGAGGATGACCGTTTCCTTGCCAAGGATGTAATGCCTCCATTGCTTGAGAGATTGCACAATGGCGTACAGTTCTTTTTCGTACGTCGAATATCTTCTAACTTTGTTGTTAAAAGTTTCATAATGAAAAGCATCTGGGTGACTAGACTGAGTGATCAGTGTGACCAAGGCATAGTCCGATGCATCCGTATCAATCTCAAAGGGATGATGCATATAAGGTAACACAAGTACTAGTGCAGTGAAGAGCTTGTGCTTGATCCGTTCAAAAGGTTATTATTGTGTCGATGTCCATTTGAAGATAGTTTTTCCATTTCCCTTTGTCAACTGATTCAAGGGCCAGGCTATGTGAATGAGGCCGAGTATGAATCGTTGATAGAAATTCGCCAAACCAAGAAATATTCTTAGTTCTTGAATGCTTTGAGGAATGGACCAATCTTTGAGGATCTATACTTTGTCTGGATCGATGTGAATGCCTGCAGAGTCAATTACATACCCCTAATATTTGATGATGTTCATTGCAAAGGTGCACTTGTCCATGTTCAAGTAAATTCGATGTTGCTGGAGAGTGTCAAGGACTTGTTGAAGCTGTCTGACATGTTCTTACAATGATCGACTTAAAATCAGTATGTCGTCAAGATAGACAATGACCCATTTGCTGATGAAAGGTCGCAGAATGTTGTCCATGTATCGCATGAAGGTCGCAGGTGCATTGGTTAAGTTGAAAGGCATGACTAACCATTCAAACAATCATTCCTCAGTCTTGAAAGCAATTTTCCACATATATGAGGGCTCGATTGGAATATGATGATATCCTGACTTGAGGTCGAGGTTAGTAAACACTACTACATATGGCTCAAAAGTCCCATGAAAGTTTGCCACGAAACAGTTAAAATCGATGTTTTTGTGGAAAAATAGTTTAAATTTTTGGAAAAAATTGAAAATTCCCCCGACAGTCGTCGCTATAGCCACGGATGGACTTTTCGTCGCTATAGCCACGAACTTTCATCGCTATAGCCATGAAAAGTCCATCCGTGGCTATAGCCATGAAAAGGGGATTATAGTCCACTTTCTTAACCATCACAAATACTATATAGAATAAAACTTTGATCTTTGATATTTGATTTATTCGAAGTGCAAATTTCTTTGTTGCTAACCTCCAATAGGCATACAAATATGGATTTTTTATGGAAGGGGGTTCCACTCTTAGTGTTTTTTTTTCAAGACCAAGACTCAATTAAGGATACTCAATAAAACTGATTTGGAATAGTTTTCATGCGACCTTAAATTTACAGATTTTCCATTAACACCCAATAGAAAATGTCTTCCATCAAATCATTTTTCAAATTTTCTCTTATTAAAATATGGATCAAATAACATTGTTCCACTTTATACTTCATTTATAGGATTGGGAAAAAACTATTTTCATTATGGTTCCACGAGAAAAATACTATCCCATGATATGCCCTTGTTCCTGAACCTGAATGGATAAGGTGCCACTAAATTACTCCATATATATGGAAAACCCAAGTCAACTACAAAAGACTCGTTACAAGGGCATAGTCATATCTTCCATCACCCATCACAGTCCACATGCAATCCACACATCACCAATGATTCCCTTGTAATAAAGAATATCACCCTAAAGTACTATTGGTAGCTGACGGAGCGAAGGATATTGATGGTAGGAAAACTATTTTTTTAGCGTGCAATAATGTGTGAGTGCCAAATTCCATAGAAAAAACAAGTTGCTTGTGGAAAGAGTCTTTTGGTTAGGAAAGATCCTTCCATAGCAAAACGTTTAGGGATGGGCCTTCCATATTCATTTTCACCATCATCATCACCATCACCATCATCATCACCATCACCATCATCATCATCATTATCATTGTCATAGCCATCATCATCATCGTCTTCACCGTATTCATCGTCTTCATCATCATCATCATCATCATTATCATTGTCATCATTGTTGTCATCATCATCGGCATCGTTATCATATCAACTTTGTCATCGTTTTCATCATCATCGTCATCGTCATCGTCATCACCAACATCATCATCATCAACATAATTGTCATCATCATCCTCATCGTCATCATAATCATCATTCATGTCATTATCATCGTCATCATTGTCATTATCAACATCCTAATCATCATCATCATATAATCACTTCATCATCATTCTCATCGTCCTTATTGTCATCATGATCATGCTCATGATCATCATCGTCCTTGTTGTCATCATGATCATTCCCATAATCATCATCATCATCGTTGTCATCATCATTGTCATTTTTTATTTGTCTATGGTTCCATACACCCATAAACCAACCATGGTTTGATATTTATAGGTTATGTAAACCAATAATTGTTATCATAACCTAAATAATGGTCCATGGTTAACTTCACTGTATGACTCATCGTCCATGTGTAGGGACCCACATATAATTACTTTACCTTACAAGGGCGATATGGTGGTCATTTCAATATTTGTAACATTGAGGATGGTTCTCGTGTCCTAGACCATGGCATGTGAACTAAATTTAAGGTCTAATTCCATATTATTTTGCTATGAGGTTGTTGGTCCATGCATGTTAACCTAGACTAGTATCACATAATTTGCTATGGGGCTGTTGGTCCATATAGTTGGAGTTCCAATCATTCTTAGTGTGTCATTATTGATTTTGGAGGCTCTCTCTATCCTTATCAACTTATTTTCGTATACAGTTGTCATCAATTTCGGTGTTATGGTTAGTTGGAATATCCCTCCCCAAGTTAAAACAATTTGTTTCTTGTAAGGACTGTGGGTGAGCTTATTAATTGTCCCGTCATCTTCATTGTACCCAACCTAATTCTCTTGACAATAACGCTGTTGAATATATATACATTCCCTCAACTCCAACATTGTGGTTATATTCATGAAATCCTCATGTCTCAAATTTTCTTACAGATATATCATCTTGGGTGTCCTTGAAAGATGAAAAAGGTCACCAGAAGCTAAAATACACCTTGAGAATCTAAAGCTTGACAATGGCAATTGCAATAACACATGTCCAACAAGACATAGTATTTGGATCCCTTAGGGATTATTTATGATGCTCCTATTTCATCAAATATCCTCTTTGTGATAGAGACTCATGCGAGCTCTATTCAATCACTCATAGGCATTGCGAGTTACCATTGGTTTTCCATTTGCAAGAGGAGACCAAGTGTTCAAGGGTATTAGAGGATCAAATGGAGTAGAATGTCCAACAATGTTTTTTGCAATTTATAGTACATCAACAAAAATAAATTGGGATGGTAATATGGTGGTGTGTTTTCAACAATCAAAATTTGTCATTAGATATGTATGGATTACATAGTTTAGAATTCCACCATTTAGTACTCTTCAAAACTTTCCAATTATATAAATACACATGGTTTTTCCTTCTAATGATTTGCCAACAACTTTCATAGTGTCGAATATATAATCATGATTAGTTGGGATGGGCATGAGGACGTTTGATTTTAGGGATTACAATTTGTGACTAGGCACCTATGATTTATATAATATATGTTTCCATCATTTATTTTTCTTTGAAATCTTTCTAATGATATAATAGACACACAATTTTGTATATTAGTGATTGACATAAACACCTCTTTTTTACACAACTAATCTATGTGAATTAAGTACACTTCTTATGTTTGGTCCTTAAGTGCATATGTTAAGTGTGTCTCTTGTGCATCACTTCTATAATTTAGATATGTCACTTATGTGCATGAGCTAGGTGCATAGTTAGATGTGTCACTCATGTGCATGAGTTTGGTGTGAGAAAGGTTGAAGGTTTGTGGGCTATGTCTTAATCATCTCTGTCTCTATTCATTTTTGTCATTCTATTGTCTCCCCACTTTAGTATTATGCTTGGAATCAATGCTGCAAAGGGAGTGCATGCAATATTTTCCACCTCATCCTCATCATCCTTGTCATTGTCATGATCAATCTCATCCTTTTTATCATCATCCTTGTCATCATCATCATTGTCATCATCATCATCATCATGATCCTCATCATCATGATCATTGTTGAGATTTTCAAACCAAATATGATTCTCATAGTCCAGGCCACGATCCAAGGTCAAAATACAGTCTTATGCCATAACATTTTCCTTTATGGATCACGACTAATGTCCATCTATAGCCTCCACCTTGTTTATGTATTTGCATTGTTCAATAAACCATTGTAGTGGTGGAATTATAGCAATTGGTACACATGCACTGGGCATTGCTATTTAAGTGATTGAATAGTCGATGGCAAGTGGCATATGAATTATTATTAAGTGTTGTAAGGTGGTGGTAAAACATATTAATATAAAACAAAAATTATAATAATCCATAAAAATTCCGTAACAACATTGAATTGTAATCTGGCTAAAAAACACCATTACACTAGGGGAGGGATGCCAGTCATTGGACACCCCACGTGGCTCCCTCCCCCACCCCATGCTGGCACCTCGGCACATGGTGTGACCGGGCCCAGCTGGTAGCGCCATGCGTCGTGGTTGTTGGTGTCTTTAAAGCGGCCTTTATGGCACACTTTTTTCTCTTTCGCCGGTGCTTTTCCCACACTTGGTTTTTGGTCCCATGTATTCTTGCTCGGGCCCTGTCCGTGGTCGCTCCACCACCCCCGTCCCTGTTTGCTCCTGCTCCGGCTCTTGAACACTCTAGCTCTGGTTCTGCTCCACTCCTGCTATGCTTCTGTGATGTGGCGGATGGGTGGTGCGTTTCTCCCCGATCGATGGCATTTGCTGCTGTGGTTTGATCTGTCCGTTGGTTCTCCCGACATTGACGATATTATGATGCCCGTGGCACACAATATGCCCATGGACTCATCTGCAGTGGACTCCGTTGGAGGGTTTGATCGGTTCGATGGTGGTGTTGTTGGGTTCCTGCTCGGCTGGTTTCGCTGGTCCCTTCCTCTTCACGGCGGTGGCTGGTCCCTTCCTGCTCGCGGCATTGGTGAAGGCTGTTCCTGCTCGCACTTATTCCATGGCCCTGGCGTTGGTAGGTTTCGTTGGTTCGGTGGTGGTGTTGTTGGGTCCCTGCTCGCCTGGTTTTGCTAGTCCCTTCCTCTTCACGGCGATGGCTGGTCCCTTCCTGCTCGTGGCATTGGCGAAGGCTGTTCCCACTCGCACTTCTTCGGTGGCGCTGGCGCTGGTAGGTTTCCTACCAGCCACTCCTGCATCAATGTTTTTCAACACTCTCAACCTTCTGGTGATTTCGTGGACCATTTGGGTTTTTATGTGGCATTAGGGGTTTAATTTGTTTATGCTGCAGCAGGGTTTAGGAATGGTTTATGATGCGGTAGGGTTTATGAATGGTTTATGATGCAGTAGGGTTTATGAATGTTTTATTGTTTATTCATTTATTAGGTTTGAGGTGAATTTGTTTCGGTTGAATTATTGAAGGTTCTATGGTTTACATTGCAATCATAATTTCGGGTGAATTATTGAAGGTTCTGTGGTTAATGTTGAAGCTACGTTTAAATTTTTTTTAGGGTTTATGTTGCAATCATAGTTTGGGCAGAATTATTGCAGGTTCTATGGTTTGTGTTGCAGCAGGATTTGTAAATTTTTTAGGGTTTATGTATTTAGTTTGTGGTTTGTTTATGTTGCAATCAGCGTTTGGGCTGAATTATTGAAGGTTCTATGGTTTAGGTTGCAGCAGGGTTTATAAATTTGTTGGGGTTTATGAATTTGGTCTGTTGAATGGTTTATGTTGCAATAATCGTTTGGGCTGAATTATTGAAGGTTCTATGGTTTATGTTGCAGCAGGGTTTGTAAATTTTTTAGGGTTTATGAATTTAGTTTGTTGTTTGTTATGTTGCAATCATAGTTTGGGTTGAATTATTGAAGGTTCTATGGTTTATGTTGCAGTAGGGTTTGTAAATTTTTTGGGGTTTATGATTTCAGTTTGTTGCTGGTTTATGTTGTAGCAGTGTTTATAATTTTATTGGGGTTTATGAATTTTGTTTGTTGTTGGTTTATGTTTCAATCATCGTTTGGGCTGAATTATTGAAGGTTCTATGGTTTATGTTGCAGCAGGGTTTGTAAATTTTTTGGGGTTTATGATTTTAGTTTGTTGCTGGTTTATGTTGCAATCATAGTTCGGGCTGAATTATTGAAGGTTCTATGGTTTATGTTGCAGCAGTGTCCCTAAATTTTATCTGGTTTATGAATTTAGTTTGTTGTTGGTTTATGTTGTTGGGTTTTGTCGCAGTAGGATGGTAATAGTTAAAAGTCAAAATTGCATCATACAGGGGATGGATGCCAGTTGACAACAATGACTTTTCCATTGTCTCATCTTATTGGAAGAATACCCATAATTTAGTTGTTGATATCAGCAAGTTTTCCAAATTGGCTATTGTTGATGTAGTTTACAAGTGATCTGCTCCATCTTATGATCTGCTATTGTTGATGCAGTTTACAAGTTATCTGCTATTGTTAAATTACAAGTGTATGATGTAGTTTTTACTTTTAACTATTAACATCAAGTGATCTGCTGCATCTTATCAGTCCATTGCTTGCATTATGGGCAAAATAGAAGAAGTTAAATTAGTTGTTGCATTATGGGCATTTATATACACATGGTTTTATTAAATAGTTTGTTGGCTTGATTATTGTTGTCTGTTGTTCTAGCCTTCAAAAGGATATTGAATTTGTTTATAGGAATGTACATACACCGGATCTAATTTAGGCATGTTATGTTGATTAGTATGATACTGTATTAAGGTGTAATAAGCCATGCATGAGAGCCCTCCATGGAACATTCCTTATAAAAGCATTATTAATAATAGGAGAGAAATATGGGCATGTTTCCAATCAGTTAGCATCGCATGGATGGGTATCACACCCATGTAATGGTTCAACCCCATTCCTAACTACTACTTTAAGGAATATAGGGGTCAAGAGTTGTAAACCATAGAACCTACTGCAACATAAACCATAGAACCTTCAATAATTAATCCCAAACTATGAACCTTCAATAAACCATAGACCCTGCTGCAACACAAACCATAGCCCACGATATCATCAAGGATGAAGCTATTATAGTGATCTTGGGATTCTTCTATCTCCCTTTGAATTTTGGGTATATGTTTGTAATCCCATATGGTTGTAATTCAGCCCAAATGACTGCGACATAAACCATAGACCCTACTGCAGCATAAACCATAGAACCTTCAATAATTCAGTCCAAACTACCGCAACATAAACCATAGACCCTACTACAGCATAAACCATAGAACCTTCAATAATTCAACCCAAACTACTGCAACATAAGCCATAGACCCTACTGCAGCATAAACCCTAGAACCTTCAATAATTCAGCCCAAACTATGATTGCAACATAAACCAACAACAAAGTAAATTCAGAAACCCTAAAAAATGTTAATGAAATGTTTAATCGGAGAACATTACAACTTGCTATTGAAATGATGAAATTGTATATTAAACCTTATGATAAACCCCTGATTACAATGCCACAAACATTAGGGAACGATATGACCTAGGATTGTACCCAAAATAATCTAGGATTGTATACAAAATGGCCATGTTGCAGTAGTTAGACCCAGTGATTACAAAATCCACAATGCAATGTGGTCACAACAAAAACTTTGGCACCCCTATATGACACTCCTATGCTTGATGTCGTCCAATATCTTCACTGCCCAATATTGTTGAGTTTCCTGCTTGAGCCAGGTTGGTTGGCATACCTAACAATGGCTGATTAGGTTGTGGCTGGTTGCCTCCATATGATATCCAATTTGCTTCTTGTAGCCATGGAGGAATTGAGTAGCCACAGTGCACACTTGTGCTACTAACCCCTGCATTAAGTTGAGCCCCCCGATAATCATACATATGTCTGACACCTACACTAGTAGGAGGGAATAAAGTGGGCATGCGCACTTGTTGATAGCGGGGTACTTGTATGTTTAGGAGGTCTTGGAAACATGGAGTATTATCTGCAAGATGTTCCAATGTGTTTGGCATCATCCTACTCCCCTCCACTATGTTTGCATCAATGGTAGAACTTTCTGCCACCCCTTGTTCTTTTTGAAGCAATTGTTGAGCCTTTCTCAATTCCTTTTCCTGCCTTGCCATTTGTTTTTGATGAGCCTTTTCTTGTCTTTCTTTCTCTCTTTCACCTTTCCTGTGCTCGAAGTTCTGCTGCAACAATCCTTGCTTCCTTCTTTTCTTTAGCTAAGTCCCTCTTTTCTGCTTTAAATCCTGGATTTCAAGTTTCCTATGCTCATAATCAACCAATAGTTTTATATAGTCTTCTGAGGTGAGTAACTGTGAACTTCGGCATAGACGAAGATTATCTGCTGTTGCTTGCCTTCTTTTTGCTGGCACTCTCTCTACTGGTAGCTTTAGGAACCGACCAAGCAACTGGCCCTTCTTTGACGCTTGCCTTTCAATATTTGAATCAATGTTCTCCTACTCAATCCGAACCATATTGTCCTCTTCAGCTGGAACCTCATTGTGGACACTATCTTCTTCCAAATTTCCATTGTCCACAAAATAATGAACAATTTCACCTTCCAATTCTCTTGGCTATGAAGGCATGTTCATGATTTCTTCATTGGTCCCTGAGACAATATTTTTGTCCAAATTCATCATGGCTTCTACCAGCCATGATGGTGGGGTAACCTGGCTTGGCAAAGTCAATTCTGCATTGTTGCTTCCTGGTGCATGATCATCGTTTTCATTGACATGATCAAAATCAGAAGTTGCAATTGTTTCTTGCATAGAGACATTAAGAAGATTATAAGTAGAAGTTGTAGCTATCTCAGTTGGTGTAACAACCTCCATGTTACTGTCAATTGGTTCATTGCTATATTGTGTTTCACTTACATATTCTTCTTCATCACCACAGTATGGTCCTCCTTGAGAGAGGGATATCATATTATTAGCAGCGACAACGTCTTCCTCTACCTCCACATCTTCTTGGCCATCAACATGTGCTTGGACATCCCCTTCTTCCTGACCATTCAGATCAAATGCCTAGCTACAACTAGTATCATGCATGAGAGCCTCAGAATTCAGTGGCCATATTCCAGTCCTCTTAAACCCAGCCTTGATATTCGAAGGTGTGAGAGCCCTTTTAAAGCCTTTACTTGCAAGCTCAGCTAGCTCAAACCTTTTTACCTCCACCCTTGGATTCTTTTCCATCCATGAAGCTCGCTCACCCCTGAAATAGTTCTTGAAAGGACCGAACACACTGACATCTAGGGGTTTCAATCTATGAGTGGTATGAGCAGGAAGTGTCAACAGGTCGATGCCCAAATTGTTAGCCTCCTCGATTGTTTGCACAGTAATGTGGCTTCCATGACCATCTAAAACCAGCAGGTGTCTATTTACACGTGAGACACCGCCTGGTATAGATGCAGCAAAGTGAGTAAGCCAATTCAAAAAGAGTTCTTTGGTCATCCAAGCATGGGGATGTGCAACCATGCATGCACCTGGTTCACAATTCTGTATATAGTTTTTGAGTTGAGTTTTACCTTTAAATAGATAAAATCTAGGGATTGAAGCACCAATTGCATTGACACAACATAGAATAGTGATCCACTCCCTGCTCTTAGGAAAAATCTTTGGCACATTACGACTCCCTCTCTTGGAAATTACACGCATGCCACAGTTCCATCTTGCCTATAAACCTGTTTCATCACAGTTCCATACATGGTCTAGAGCATACCCATGTTTCTTATATACACTAGAAAGGGTGGCATAGAACTTATTCAGAATTGCAGGCCGTAGATTTAGAGCCCTGTCTCTATCTAGGCCCTCAGCTGTACGCAACACAAGGTCTGGATGCCTTTTTTTAAACCCAAACCACCATGACTTACCAGGAAACCCATCTTTGAAGGGGTTTGGCCTCCCTTGACAGATTTGAGCCACTGTGGATTTTAGCTGTATCAGCTCTAGCCCATGTCCCATTTCATCCATCTCCTTACACCACTGAACCACCTTGGACTCCTCCTCTTCACTCATAACTGTAACAGGCCCTCTGCGCTTTGTATGTGTGAGCCCATTTATCCAATAATGTACTGAAGAGGTAGCAACTCCATGTTTTTTAGCAGCAACACGAATGGAATATCCATTGAACTCTATATCATCAATAGCAGCTAGCATGTATTCTTTTGTCCAGCCTCTTATTGCACTGATGTTGGTGACTGAACTTGTTCCTTGAACTGTGGTTGGAAGTGACTGTGTGGTTGATGGTGGGACAACAATGTCCTCTTCTACCACATTGTCATTCTCAACAACATTACTAGGAGCATTTTTGGCATTTGAATGATCAACCCTCTCCTCGTCCGATGAGGTGCAGTGTAGCTGGGCACCCCTGCTTAGTCGACGACTTGTTCTCCTTGCATTGCTGACTCTTGCCATGCTTGCAACAACCTGCACATTTAGAAGGAGACTGATTATGTAGAAGAAACTGGAAGCTGATTATAACATAAATGTAAATAACAGAAATGGAAATAACATTACAAGGGAAGCTGGTTATATAGAAGGAAACTGAAAGCTGATTATAAAAGAAATATGAATAACATAACTGGAAATAACATAAACAGAAATATAAATAACATAAACAGTAACCTAAATCTACTGTGCACACACTTCTGAGGGTATGCCTCCACTATGTTGATGTATATGTAACTTCGGATGGTATGCCTCCACTATTGTGTGTACTTGCCAATGGGTTATTAGACCACCATGTGTGGGGTCGGCCCTGAATTATATATTATATTGTGGATGTACCTAGCTAGACAAGTCGGCTCCATAAGGTCACTGGGCAAACAGGTTAGTATAAATAGAGATCAGGAGATCTCTATTTAGATTATTTGAAAAGTCATATCTCTCTCACTCAGAAAGTGGTGCACTAGTGAAGAGGAGGATCATCTGCTTCTAGGAGACTACCTTAAGTGTATTTTGGTTGTACTTTGGTTGAGCCATTGCTCTCTCTATCTTTGAGGAAGTTGTGGGGTTTTTCACCTTAGGGTTTTCCCCACGGAAACTCTGTGTCTCTTGTCTCACATGCTTTTGATTCTTGTGATGCTTGTCATGCTTATTGTGATTGTTATGCATTGATATAATGTATATGTTATTCTATCAGTGAAGATCCTAGAGTATTGTGAATTAATGCTCAAAATTTAACATGGTATCAGAGCTAACCTGAGAAGAAGACATTTTGTAGTGATGGAAACTTGAGTTTCTTGTTTATTGGGTTTCTCTCCACAGTTTTTGGAAAAGCAGTATAGTAGATTGACTATACTCATCAAGGAGAATCTATCTGTCCAATCAGAATTCAATTCTGAGCATTTTCAGATTTGGCCCTAAAAATTAGGGTTTCCACAAAAATAGGAATTTTTGAAATCTGAAGACATAGCTGAAAGCTCCTTGCAAAAATCGAAGTTTAGAGCTTTGGATCGAGATTTTTGGCTGGGTATATCTCCAGGAAACTCAAACCCTAATTCAGGGCTCTCCCCAATGAACCCGGGAGGACAAAAAGGCAAATCTGAAGGGTAAAGCTTTGCTGATCTCAAATTCTGAATACACCAAGTTGATCAGTTCATCAAGGCGCATCTTTCTATCCTTTCAGAAAATTGAAATTCACATTTTGAATTTTTAGGGTTTTTTCGATAAACACTAATCCGAGACCAGATCCAGTTTTCAGCATTTCAAGTGGTAAGACCTAAATATTTTCTATTTCCATTTGAAGTACTCTTTAAGATGTCTCACCACACCAAGCTTGAGGATAAGCTTGAAGGAGCTGATAACTTCCGAGCTTGGAAGTATAGGATTGGGTTAATCCTGGAAGAGAATGAGTTGGACTCATATGTAAAAGAAGACATCCCTATCCCAGAGGATGAATGTTCGGGTACACAGGGTACTACCAAAGGACCGAACACCAAGAGAAACCACTTCACACAAACAGATCACAGATCAACACACCGATGTTTTGACGTGGTTTAAACCCTCTTGAGGGAAACACTCCACGGCCCCGGACAAATAGCTTCTACGGGACAATTTATTATGCAAAGAAAGAAAGTTACAAATGAGCTTCTCATAATCGATCAACTAAACAATGACCCTCCATGCTCTTTAAATAGAGATCATGGACCAATCGGGTGTTAAGCCACGGATCAAGGTTAGGTTTGATCTAAGAGAAGTTGAACCGTCGGATCACTCTATGTCGGAAACATATTGTGACCGTCGGATTAAGTATATACAAATGCATACTAATGCATACTAAAGAAACACACTATCCCTAACGGATATATTACACAAGTTGATCTTAACTAACTCCTAAGTGTCTAAATATCCTAACATCCCCCCTTAAGAACAACTTGGGATAGGATTGAAGGATTTACAAAAGTGACACTATTAGGAGAAGGAAGGAGGCATTAGAGCCTATCCCCCCTTAATGACAAGTTCCTGAACTCCTAACATAGATCGAAGTTTAGAAAACTTCGCTTCTGTAAGAGACTTGGTGAAGATGTCTGCAACTTGATCATCTGTAGGGCAAAAGAGCACTTCAAGAACACGATCATGAACAAGATTTCTGATGAAGTGCATATGTAGCTCAATGTGTTTGCTGCGTTGATGTAGAACTGGATCTTTGGCAAGCTTGATGGCACTTTGATTGTCGCACCAAAGTGGAGTAGGCTGCTGCTGCTCGAATCCAAACTCTGAAAGGATCTGTCGAAGCCATAAAGCTTCCTGACTGGCATTGACGGCTGCTCGATATTCTGCCTCTGCTGAAGAAAGAGCAAGAGCTTGTTGTTTCTTACAAGCCCAAGTAATAGGTCCAGATCCCAGACTGAAAACATAACCTGCAGTAGACTTTCGATCATCAGGATCGCCGGCCCAATCTGAATCAGTGAAACCAACCAACAAAGGTTTCCCCCCTGTACTGTAATGAATCCCAAACTGAACTGTACCTCGAATATATCGAAGTATTCTTTTAGCTGCTTTCCAGTGACTTTCATGAGGTGTCTGCATATAACGGGCAACTCGACCAACGGCAAAGGAAAGGTCAGGACGGGAATGAGTCAAGTATAAAAGACTACCAACAAGCTGACGATACAATGTGGCATCTACTTCAGGTGAAGTACAAGTGGCAGAAAGTTTGACTCCAGACTGGAAGGGAGAAGGGGCTGGTTTACAATCTTCCATGTGAAAGCGACGAAGAAGGTCACAAGCATACTTAGACTGAGAAAGAAAGATTCCTTCTTTGGTTTGCAGAACTTGGAGACCAAGAAAATAATGCAAATGTCCTAAGTCTGACATTTCAAAAGTTTGTTTAAGACTGGATTTCACATGGGTTATAAGCTTAGGGTCACTACCAGTAAGAATAAGGTCATCAACATATAGAACAAGTATGATGAGATGGTTTCCTACTTTCTTGGTATAGACATTGGGGTCAGAATGGCATCTAGAAAAACCAGTGTCAAGGAGAAAGTTATCCATTTTGGCATACCAAGCTCTAGGAGCTTGCTTAAGGCCATATAAGGATTTCTTAAGGCGACAGACAAGGCTAGAGTTATTCTGAACATAGCCAGGAGGTTGTTCCATGTAAATTTCCTCCTGTAAATCACCATGTAAGAAGGCAGACTTGACATCCATTTGATGGACTTCCCAGTTGTGTAAGGCTGCAAGGGAAAGAACAAGGCGTATGGAGTTCATTTTGGCGACGGGAGCAAAGGTTTCATTGTAGTCAATCCCTTCAACTTGAGAAAAACCTTTGGCAACTAACCTTGCCTTAAGTCTTTCAACACTTCCATCTGATGCATACTTAGTTCTGTAGACCCATTTACATCTGACAAGTTTTCTTCCTTTTGGAAGAGGTACAAGATCCCAAGTATCGTTCGCCATTAAGGAACGATATTCTTCATCCATGGCTGCATCCCAATCTGGATTCCCTGAAGCTTCTGCAAAAGTTTCTGGATCATGATTCTCGGAAACTTGAGCCAAAAGAGAAGAGGCTCGCTGAAACTGAGAACGTGTTCGACGTTGATCTCTAGGATCACCGGCAAGATCACCAGCTGCTTCACATGTTGAACGGACCCATCGAGGAAGCACTTGTGCTGGTGCAACTGGAGGAACATGAGCAGGCGGAGGTGGATTTTCATCCTCACTGTCATCATCAGAAACTGGAGTTGGAAACCTGTCAAGGAAGTTGGAAGAAGAAGAAGAAGGCACAAACGCCGAATCAGGCTCGCAGGCCAAAGATGGCACACTCGCCGAGTTAGGCTCGCAGGCCAAGATATTTTCATCAAATTTAACATCTCTTCTAATGATTATAGCATGAGAATGTGGTTGAAGAAGTCTATAACCTTTTACATCTTCAGAATATCCAACAAATATGCACTTTTCACTTTTAGGCTGCAATGCTTTCCGTTTTTCATCCGGAATGTGAGCCCATGCTTCACTACCAAACACACGAAAGTGACTTACATCAGGTTTAACTTTACTCCATGCTTCTTCTGGTGTTATACCTTGTAATGCTTTTGTGGGGGTGCGATTAACTATGTAATTTGCACAATTTATGGCTTCAGCCCAAAATTGAAGACTTAGTCCCTTAGATTGGATCATACAATTTGCCATTTCTTTTAAAGTGCGGTTCTTCCGCTCAGCTACACCATTTTGTTGTGGTGTATATGGAACAGTGTGTTGTTGTTGGATGCCTTGTTCAGTGCAGAAAGTAGTGAACTGTTTGTTAACATATTCTCCTCCATTGTCAGATCTTAACTTGATAATTTGATGACCAGATTGTTTTTCAACAAGGGCCTTGTAGGCCAAGAACATGTTAAATACTTCGCTCTTAAGTTTTAGGAAATAAACCCAAGTGCGTCTGGTGTAATCATCAATGAAAGTTAAGAAATACTTGAAACCAGAAAAGGAAGTAGATGGAAGAGGACCACACAAGTCACTATGCACAAGCTCCAAGGGAACCGAGGCGTGCCAAGAGGCACGTTTGTCAAAACTGTCCCGATGATGTTTTCCAAGTACACAACCGGAACAAACACCATCTCTGCAAGATACCATCGGAAGAACTGTCACCATATTTTCTTTACATAGTTGTTGCAATGAGCGATAATTTAAGTGACCAAATCGCTCATGCCAAAGTTTGCTCAAGTTATCACTATGAGCAACAAAAACTGAAGGGAAAGGTGATGACCCAAAGTTGTTAAACTTGTACAACCTGGTAATATCATCAACAATTCCGGTAGCTAGAACCTGTTGAGGATCTTTAAAATCCTTGATTACAACTTGGTGAGGTGTAAAGGTCACAGTTTTACCTTCACCAGAATGAGTGATCTGATAGACTGATAACAAATTGCAGGAAATTCTTGGAACACATAGTACATCACTAAAATGACCATTATCTACTGGAACTGTTCCAGCTCCTACAACACTTAGAGATCTATCATCACCAACAAATATTTATTTGGTGTTACATTCATGCATAGTAGAAAAGATGGCTTGATCCTTAGCCATATGATAAGATGCTCAAGAATCAATGAGCCATTCATTTGAAGTAGAAGAAGAAGATGCATTATAAGAATAACCAGAAGCACAAAGTGCATGTCCATGAGAGGTAGATTCTGAAGGCGAATCTAGGCTGATGTGGTGCTTCTTCATTGCTGCTTCCAAGGCTGCCATCTTCTTGAAACACTTAGATTCATCATGATTATCTTTCCCGCAATAGTTGCAATGACGCTCAGTCTTCTTGACTTTTGGCTTGGATCCTTTGTCATTTTTTAAAGAAGGAGCTGACTGAGAGGGTTTTGGACCCTTGTTTGACTTATTATTACGAAAATTTTGTTTCTTGGGAGGCTTGGACTTTTCTTTCTGTTGGGACAATAAGGCTTTCCCAGATGTATCTGCATTGTTGATTATTCCAAGATGAATGAGTTTATCTTGTTCTCTAATCAAGGAATCACAAAAGGATTCAAGACTAGGCTCTTGACAGCTAGCTGCATTCAATGACGCTTTCATGGAGTAAAATGTAGATACAAAAACAGAATATGCAGGTCCAAGTTTGGAAAGAATATGATAAATGCATTGTTTGTCTTCCCTCTCAATCTTACATTCTGCACATAAGAGCTTGAGAGTTTTGTACTTAGATAAATAATCTTGAATGCATGAAAAGTCACTTGGATTTAAAGAAATCAACTCATTTTCGAGTTGGTGACCCCGAATTTCATTGTGTTTACCAAACACAGATTCCAACTTGTCCCAAGCAGCATTAGGTTCATCAATTCCAGATATGTGGAATCGCAAATCAGTAGAGATTGACATCCCAATCAATCCACGAGCTTCATCACATCTATTTGCCCATTTTATTTTCTTATCATCATCAGTGGGTTCTTTTTCTTTCCCTGTTGTAATTCTGAAAAGTCCCCTACTTCGTAGAACATCCTCCATACGAGATTTCCATGAGAAATAGTTGGAACTGTTAAGTAGAGTATCACAAAGGGCGGCCATATCTATAAATTAATGGCTGTAAAAGCAGAAACCAATAGTCTGGATGTGAAGAGCTCGAAAAAATAGGCGGTTTCAAAAAAAACGGCACTGAAAACGGACTCTGTATGATGAAGTTATGCTTGAACAAAGAAACTGTTGAAGATGTCCCCAATAGTGACGTGGCAGCTAGAGAATGTCCAGCAAAAAAAAGGAACCCCCCTCTTCCCAAGATGAACCTTTTGACAATCACTTTACAAAAAAATTGCTTTTAAGTGAATCACTTTTGTAAAATAAGTGATTTCACTTTTACAATGATATTACTTTTAAATAGTGCAACAATAAATAAAAAGCTTAAGTGACTCACTTGTATTTTTATTTTTTATTATTTAAGTGAGATGCACTTTTACAATAAAGTAACTTCCTAAGACTTGAACTCAAGACCTATTAAGGAATAAAGCAACTTTGGACCAAGTGAGCTAGTTTAAAAGGTATGTAAAATATGGAAATGAGGAAGGGGGCCTTTTTTTTTATTTTTTATTTTTTTTTTACTCTTCTTGCTCGGTTTGCGTGCTTGCCCTTTTTCCTGCAAAACAAACCACAAAACGAAACAAAAAGACTTTTCCACACTTGTGGAGTTAGATCTTGTTAGCTTGCCCGGAAAGTTTACGTTTTCTCTCTGTTTCTGATTTGCCGAGATCGCGCAAAGTGCACGGCAAAGAGCATACGCAGCCGAAAAAACCCTTTCCCTTTCTGTTTCTGATTTGCCGAGATCGCTCAAGGTGCACGGCAAAGAGCATACGCAGACGGGAAAGCAACAATCCGAACCAAAAAAAAACTAACAGTAAAACAAAATGAAATATGAGATTTTTTTCTTTTCAAAAACGAAATAAAAAAATGCGTCACTATAACATTATACCTTCAGATCTGATGAAAAACGCGTTTCTGGAGCAACCGGGAACCGTTTTCGATCAAACGAAAACTATTTCCCAATGGAAACGACGCTCCGGACGCAATGGAACACCTCCCACATCCCAGAAATGCACAGAAATACCAGAACTAGAAACCCTTTCGAGTTTCGGCAACAGTAGTTCAAGATCTAGATCATAACCGGAAGCGGCACTTCATAAAAGCTCTGATACCATGTTCGGGTACACAGGGTACTACCAAAGGACCGAACACCAAGAGAAACCACTTCACACAAACAGATCACAGATCAACACACCGATGTTTTGACGTGGTTTAAACCCTCTTGAGGGAAACACTCCACGGCCCCGGCCAAATAGCTTCTACGGGACAATTTATTATGCAAAGAAAGAAAGTTACAAATGAGCTTCTCATAATCGATCAACTAAACAATGACCCTCCATGCTCTTTAAATAGAGATCATGGACCAATCGGGTGTTAAGCCACGGATCAAGGTTAGGTTTGATCTAAGAGAAGTTGAGCCGTCGGATCACTCTATGTCGGAAACATATTGTGACCGTCGGATTAAGTATATACAAATGCATACTAATGCATACTAAAGAAACACACTATCCCTAACGGATATATTACACAAGTTGATCTTAACTAACTCCTAAGTGTCTAAATATCCTAACAATGAAGAGGCTAAGGTATTGCATAAATAAAACTTGGTCAAGGCAAAGAGAATCATTGCTGATTCTATCAAAGACCATCTCATACCCCATGTGTCTTCTCTAAAGACACCTAAGGAGATGTTTGACTCTTTGACCAAGCTATTTGAAGGGAAGAACATAAATCGGAAGATGACCCTGCGGGACCAATTGAAAGGAGTAAAGTTTCAGAATGGAGAAACCATTCAATCTTATTTTTCAAGGGTCTCCCAGATCAAGGAACAACTAGAAGCAGTGGATGAAATCGTGGAGAATGGTGAAGTGGTGATGACCACTCTAAATGGCCTACCCAGGTCATGGGATTCCTTTATTCAAGGAATTTGTGCAAGGAAGAAGTTGATCTCCTTCAACAGATTGCGAGAAGAATGCTTTCAAGAAGAAGCTAGGCTTGTGGCCTGAGAAGAAAAGATGGTAAATGAAGATCAAGCTCTCACAACACATGCCAGGAAAGGCAAGTCAAAGAAGGAATCATCTCATAACATGAGATTCTCACACCACCATTATCATAAAGATAAGAAAGATCTCAGATGCTTCAATTGCAATGAGAAGGGACACTTTGCTTCAGATTGTCCCAAGAAGAAGAAAGACAACAACAACAACTTCAAGAAGAAGAAGAAGAATAACAAAAGATGATATCATGCTCATGCTATCGAAGATGATGAACCCCCAAAGAAGAAGGCTAGGGCAGAAAGTGATAGTGATGATGACTCATCAAGTGAAGAAGAATATGTTCTAATTTATGCTCTCACAGGTACTATCTCCCATGGTTGTAATGATTGGTTGATTGATAGTGGGGCTTCCAAACACATGACTGGGTTTAAGGAATCTTTTGTGAATCTATATGAACATGAATCACCCCATAAGGTGAAACGTGGGGATGATTATCAATACCCAATCAAAAGAAGTGGTGAAGCCTCCTACAACCTAGATTCTGGAAAAACTTTGAAGATGAAAGAAGTCCTTTATGTACCTGGGCTCAAGAAGAACTTACTCTCCATCTCTGCATTGGATGCAAAAGGTATGGGGGTTGCATTTTTGGATGACCAAGTCCTAATGTGGCCAAAGGGAAAGAACATAGATGATGCAGTAGTGATTGGAGAGCAAGAGGGAAGTTTGTATAAATTGAAGGGACAACCTGAACCTGCCATGGTACATGAATCCATGGAGCCAAGTGAACTTTGGCATAGAAGACTTGCTCATATGCACTATAGGGAACTTCCAATTGCAAGCAAGGCTGTAGAGGGTCTTCCTGAAATCAAGACCAAACATGAAGGTGTTTGCAAAGGATGTGCAAAAAGTAAGAACATTAAGAAGGCTTTCCCAAGCAGTGAAAGAAAGGCAAAAGACATCCTGGAAATCATCCACTCAGATGTATGTGGTCCTATGTCATCTAGTTCTCTGAGTGGGTATGTTTACTATGTCTCATTTATTGATGACTTCTCCAGGAAGACTTGGGTATACTTATTGAAGAACAAAGATGAGGTGTTTGATAAATTCAAGGAATTCAAAACCTTGATGGAGAATCAAACTGACAAGAAGATAAAAACATTCAGATCCGACAATGGTGGATAATTCACCTCAGGTGACTTCAAGAAGCTTTGTAGTGATTCAGGGATTAAGAGGGAGTTGACTGCTCCTTATAATCCTCAACATAATGGAGTTGCAGAAAGGAAGAACAAAACAATCATGGAACCAGCAAGAGCAATGCTGCATGACCAGGATCTACCTATGCATCTATGGGCAGAAGTAGCTAGAACAACTATATATGTGCAGAACAGAACACCGCACAAGATATTGGACAAAAAGACACTAGAAGAGGTCTTTTCTGGTAAGAAACCTGAAGTTAGCCATCTCAGAATATTTGGTTGTCCAGTATATACTCATGTCCCAAAGGAAAAGAGGACTAAACTAGATCCTTCAGGAAATAAGGGTATCTTTGTGGGTTACAGTGAAAGCTCGAAGGCTTACAGAATATACTTTCCAGGGTTCAAAAAGATTGATGTCAGCAGGGATGTAACATTTGATGAAAACTCAGCATTCATCAAATCAAGGAAGGCACCTATCGAAGTTTATGAAGGACCTAAGGAAACTAGATTTCAAGACACTACCATGACTGAAGCAGTTCCAGAAGTTGTTCGTGAGTTTGAAGATCCGCAAGAACCTGTAGATCCACCCCGTAAGGATAACTCTCACAAGAGGAAACTTGCATGGGCTAGAGAGCTCATTCAAGATGCAGAAAGATTTGGCTTTCCAGAAGAAGAACATAGAGCAAAGAAGAGAACCAGATCACATACCAGCTATGTTGCTTTACTCTATGATATTATGAACAAAGAACCTTCCAGTTATGAAGAAGCAGTGGAAAAGAAAGAATGGAAGGATGCCATGGTTGAGGAATACCAATAAATAATGAAGAATGATGTTTGGGATGTTGTACCAAGACCTAAAGAGAAGTCCGTTGTAACTTCTAAATGGATCTACAAAATCAAGCATGCTGCAGATGGCAGTGTAGAGAAATACAAGGAAAGATTCGTAGCTCGTGGCTTCTCTCAGAAAGAGGGAATAGATTATGAAGAAAATTTTGCACCTATAGCCAGGTATATTTCCATCAGAACAGTACTTTCCCTGGTTGTAGCAATGAAATGGAAAATACACCAGATGGATGTCAAGACTGCTTTCTTGAATGGTGTAGTTGAAGAGGAAGTATATGTGGAGCAGCCACTCAGTTTCGAAATACATGACAGGGAGTCATATGTGTGCAGATTGAAGAAAGCCTTATATGGCTTGAAACAAGCTCCCAAAACTTGGTATGGTAGGATGGACAGTTTTCTATCTAGTTTGGGATTTACCAAGAGTAAAGCGGATTCCAACCTTTATTACAAGGTTGAGGAATGGAATCCCGTGATTCTACTCCTGTATGTGGATGACTTATTTGTAATAGGAGATGACATATTGATTGCAGATACTTAGAGAAAGCTTGCTGCCGAGTTCCATATGAAATATTTGGGAATGATGCATTATTTCCTAGGTATGGAGGTGTGGCAGAGTGCAGGTGGGATCTTCCTTGGTCAAGGGAAGTACACAGTAGATATCCTGAAGAGATTCGCGATGATGGATTGCAAGGCCATGGCCACACCTATGGCATCGAATCTGAAGCTTCTATGTGATGCTTCATCTGAGTCGGTTGATGTCTCTATGTATCGTCAGATGATTGGGTCCTTGATGTACCTGACGAACACAAGACTGGATATTTGCTTTGTAGTGAACACATTAAGTCAGTTCCTGACGGATCCGAGGAGTGTTCACCTGGTTTCAGTAAATCATGTTCTGAGGTACCTGAAGGGTACATTGGATTATGGGCTCAAGTATGAAGCGAATCAAAAGTTTAACCTGCAGGGTTATGTTGATTCAGATTGGGCTGGCAGTGCTATAGATAGGAAGAGCACATCTGGGTGCTGCTTCAGTATGGGATCAGGTGTGATCTCTTGGTTTAGCAGGAAGCAGTCCTGTGTAGCACTGAGTATAGTTGAGGCAGAGTATGTTGCAGCCTGTTCAGCTAGTTGTGAGGCAGTATGGCTACGGAAGCTACTGTCTAAGTTATTTAATCTCCCGTTGGATGCTACTGGTATCTTTTGTGATAACCAGAGTTGTGTGAAGCTGTCCAAGAACCCTCTGTTTCATGACAGGTCGAAGCACATAGAGATCAAATATCACTATATCAGGGATATGGTGCAGAGAGGAACTGTGAAGCTCCTGTATGTTGCGACGGACGAGCAAATTGCAGATGTGCTGACGAAGCCACTAGCCAGGGTGAAGTTCGAGTACTTCAGAGAGAGGCTTGGTGTTCTTTGGATTGATGACACTTCGAGGAAGAAGTGATGGACACATTTGCTGAAGCCATTCCAAGCATGTTGGAAGGAGGATCCTTCACATGGCTGTGGATGTAAGCGCTAGATGATGAGCATCAAGATGATGTTCTGGTTTCTACTTTGTATGATCAGTTGGATCATTTTTTTATATGTATGTATGTATGCATCATGTTGGATGCTGGATATGATCAGTTGGATCATTTATATGTATATGTATGTACGCATCATGTTGGATGCTGGATATGATCAGTTGGATCATTTATAGGTATGTACGCATCATGTTGGATGTTGGATATGATCGGTTGGATCATGTGTATGTATTTTGTATAGGCATTATGTTGGATGCTTGGACCATGTATCTGTATATGTATCAGGTGGATACATTGTATGATCAGGTAGATCATGTATGTTGATATGTATCATGTATTTATATTTGTATCAGGTGGATACACTGTGTGATTAGGTGGATCATGTATGATGATATGTATCAGGTAGATACTTGGTATGCATCAGGTAGATGCATTGTATGATCAGGATGATGATGGATGACGAGCTTCAGGATGTTTCTCCAGATGACATGCAGCAGGATGTTGCAGTGATGATGATCAGGATGATCATGTGTACATCAGGATGATGTATGGTGAGTATCAGGTTGATACTCTGTGGCTGTGGAACAGGTTGTGCAGATAAGCATGTAATTTGTGCACTGGGAGATTTGCAGATAGTCTTTCGAGGTTTTTCCTACGGCATGTAATTTGTACCTTGGGGTATCTGGCAAATGCTCTTTCGAGGTTTTGCTTGGGAGGACATATAATTTGTGCCATGGGAGATCTGTAGATAGTCTTTTGAGGTTTTTCCTATGGCATGTAATTTGTGCCCTGGGATATCTGGCAGATGATCTTTCAAGGTTTTGTCCTATGGCATGTAATTTGTGCCCTGGGAGATCCGATAGGTTGAGCCGTGTGCTCGTAATCAGTCCTAGGATGCTCTTTCGAGGTTTTGCCATGACCACATGTAATTTGTGCCCTAGGAGATCCGACAGGTTGAGCCTTGTGCTCGTAATCAGTCCTGTGATGCTCTTTCGAGGTTTTGTGGTGACCACATGTAATTTGTTCCCTGGGAGATCCGATAGGTTGAGCCTTGTGCTCGTAATCAGTCCTGGGATTCTCTTTCGAGGTTTTGTGGTGGGGTCACATGTAATAAGTCTTGGAGATCTAGACAGGATGAAAAAGGCCTCAGATTCTCTTTAGGGTTCTTGCTAGTCAAGAGACTCTTTTAAGGTTTTGTGATGCACATAATAAGTCCTGAGATTTCCACAGTATGGCCAGTGATGATGAAGATCTGAAGGTTGTGGGCCTACATCCAGTATGAAAAAGGACTGGCTCTATAGAACTTCCTATGATGAGTAGAGTCAAAGATTGGTTGAGATAGTAGCAGCAGTGACGATGATGATGATGATGCATCGATGATGATGATGCAGAGAAGAAGACTTGTCTAGCAGATTTGTGTCGAGAAATACCTTCCTAGTTAAGAGGGAGTGTTGATGTATATGTAACTTCGGAATGTATTTCATCTATGTATTTCATATATATTTATTGTATCCTTATTAGAGATGTGTTACTCCTCTATAAGGAAGTGTCATCATGTGGATTGACAAGTGTCGCAAGTGTGTGTACTTGCCAATGGGTTATTAGACCACCATGTGTGGGGTCGGCCCTGAATTATATATTATATTGTGGATGTACCTAGCTAGACAAGTCAGCTCCATAAGGTCACTGGGAAAATAGGTTAGTATAAATAGAGATCAAGAGATCTCTATTTAGATTATTCGAAAAGTCATATCTCTCTCACTCAGAAAGTGGCGCACTAGTGAGGAGGAGGATCATCTGCTTCTAGGAGACTATCTTAAGTGTATTTTGGTTGTACTTTGGTTGAGCCATTTCTCTCTCTATCTCTGAGGAAGTTGTGGGGTTTTTCACCTTAGGGTTTTCCCCACGGAAACTCTGTGTCTCTTGTCTCACATGCTTTTGATTCTTGTGATGCTTGTCATGCTTATTGTGATTGTTATGCATTGATATACTATATATGTTATTCTCTCAGTGAAGATCCTAGAGTATTGTGAATTAATGCTCAAAATTTAACACACTGTGTAGACACTCTGCTGTTCGAATTTCTGAAATGCAACTGTGCACACACTCTGCAGGTCGAATTTATGAAATGCATCTTCATAAGGGTTGTGGTTCATTTATAGTTGTTTTCTATTGAATTGGATTGGTAAGAAGGTTGCACATGGATTGCAATCTCTCAAATTTCAATGTGTGTTGTGGATTGATTTGAAAGTGATCCAATGGCTGGGAGCTTGTCATTGTGGATCCCTGTGCCTTCTATTTCATGATCCTTGTGCTTCCATCTGTTTAATGGGTACATTTAATGGGTAGGTGTCATTTATTGAATACAGTGGGTTGGAATGTTGAACAATCTTGCAGTTATGGCTGACACTATCCTTTCTGTTGCTTGAACATGTTTCAATGAATGTTTGAACAGGTTTTAATGAATGCTGGGATATTTAGGCTCCAATAGATATTCGTGGGTCCTCCTTCGATAGGTACCTTGCAGTAGGTGGCAAAAACGAGCTGGGTTATTTAGCTGTTCATGTACTTTTGGATCCCTGAGCAGATCTGTACTTAGTTGGGACAAGATGTTTTGTACTGTTTTTCATATAAAGACTATTTATTGACATCTATTGGCCTAGTCAGTTAATGGGCAATTTTTGGACATAATTTAAATATTTACTGCACTTAATATGGAATATGTATGTTTAATTTATGGGTGTCTTTGTGTCAATATATGGTGGTTGTGTGGGACGAGTACTATGACAACTATTGGTCCCTGTTCAAGAATAGACAACTCTCCCCTACATTCAAAAAAAAATCCCAAACTCTGGGCGCCAAATTTTGTTAAAATTGATTGCTGGATATTTACGGAATGGGCATGTTGTTGAATCCTTGGAGGCTCTTTCATACAATTCCCCAAGGAACTATGTTCTCTCGGACATCCATGATTTCAGGATATGTACAGAATGGCCATGGTGAAGAGGCGCTGGAGCTTTTTGGACAAATGCAACTCATAGGTATGAAACCCAACTCTAATACCTTCATCAGAGTTTTGCAAATCAAGTTTGGTTGCAAGTGCCTCTCGAAAATTGCACCAACATCTAACCCTGAATTTGCATGGGATCCATAAAATGCCATCTTCCAAAACCATTCAAATTTTTATTCTAATCAAATGCACAAACACTACACAAATTTATTCCTCATTCATAAAGGTGAGTCCAACTAGTATCGATCTAGTCAATCAGCCCTTGGATCATGGATGAGACCATACCGATCCATCAAGTGAAAATTCATCTTTCGTTGCAGGGTGCAATAGAGTCAACTTGTCCCTCATCTCTAATTAGGGGAGAGTAGTGTCTATTGGGGGTTTCAGTGATTCCTCTTTTCTAATGAGCAGATTGAGTAACATGTGCAAATATGATATCCTTCAATAGAACCATCTTTTGAGCCAGTCCCATTTCCTACCGCAATGGGTGAGTAGTAAGGAGTAAAGCGCCTAACTAAGGGAAGTAGAAATCTTCTCTTCTGGCCTGAACGACAACAAATATATTGAACACGACAATGACCTCTTTTGGCCCTTTTGACCTCCTCGCCTATGGGCTATTTGCGATGATCGACTATTGCATATGGTGAGTATCTCTAAAACAGGGCATGGAGATCCATGTATAGACCAGTAAGAGTGGGCTTATTCAGTACTATGTATTTGTTGATAATTCCCTTGTAGACATGCTTGGAAAATTTGGCAGCATAGAGAATGCATGCAATGTGTTTGCCAAAATGCGCCAGTAAATGTTATTTCTTGGACAGTAATGATGGCGGGCATTTTGATGGTTTCTGCGCGCATTTGAAAAAGAAAGAGAAATATGTTTTTCTACCTCTAGACATGATATAGATAATGGTTGTATTAGTTATTAACTAGTTCGTAAGAGAAAACATGTCTAACAACAATGAGAAGACGGTATTTAAGATGTTGGCACCTGAGGACATAGATCGATTCCCATCAAATATAGTAATGATTTCTTGGACAATGTTAATAGCTGGATGCACTCAGAATGGGTATTTGGAGGAAGTTATCACTCCATTTCAACAAATGCAGCCAACAAGTTTGAAACCAAACTCAAATACATGTTTTGCAGGCTTTTCCCAACTTGAGTATGTCCAAAATACAAACTAAGTGTGCAAAAACTACTTCTTCTAGTTGGTTATGGATTTGGGGTCTCGTTTGTAGCAATTTTTGCTCATCTTGGAGGAGGAATATTCATAAAGGCAGCAGATGTAGGTGTTTATCAAGTTGGGAAATTGAAGCAGGGTATTCTTGAACATGATACACGTAACCTAGCTGTCATTACTGACTTGGTATGGTTTCCTTCATCTTCTTTTTCCCATTTCCCTTGTGATTCGATTTGTGATGCATTGATTTTCTTTCCCCACAAGATGCCATCCAAAATTGCAATATTTTTTTACTGAATTTGTAAATCATTTTTACTCTCCCTTTCTTCTGAGGATCCATGCATAACTATTTTTATACAATGAGAGATATTTTTAGCTCAAAATCATTAACGACCCCTCTCAAGAATTTTATAATTCATAAGAAATAGATAATTTTGAGTTATGCTGAAGTGGTTTTCCCAGACTCCCAAGTGACAGTGCTTCCCACTTGTTGACATGCTAATTTAATCATTTAAAAGAGTAGCAGTGGACCTAAAGTCTATCTTCAACCTCAAGTGTGTTGCTTTCAATGCATCTACCCAGAAGGAAGGCTAACAATTTGCTAATTTAGGCACATGGAAAGGCACTAAGCTAGTAAGCTTAATGCCTCTGTTATCCACAAGAAGTCACTTAGATAAGTCATAAAGGGTCTTGAATTCAGGGCACAAGAATTTGGATATTTGGATAGAACCATAACTAACATAAATAACATTTAGAGTAAAAAAAACAACATGCTATGATGCCAGTGGTGAGTGGTGACTGTGCAAACTAATCTCTCTGTCTCACAGGCTAGTCACTGGTACCTCATTCCTCACAGCCTACAGGTGTCAAGTGTAATTTATTCATAAATTGTGGCAATTACATAGAATTTGGATTAGTTTGAGTAGCCAATGCTTGTGCAGAGAAATACTTGTTGGTATTTTCCTTAGACCTTAGTAGAAGGGAAAAAGATACTATTGCACTCATTGTAGTAGTAGCCTCAATGACATTTTCGTCTTGAAATAAGATGGCCAGTAGCAATGTACTAACCCAGTAACAATCTAGTGTAATTTCAACATAGCACTTTCACACATATTTTGATGGAGTTAAATATCTATGTTAATACCCTATCCAAATAGTTAAATCCATATTGTCTTCCTTTGAAAGAGATATTAGAGGGTCTCTAACTTGAACTTATTTTCCATTTGTGAATTCCTCTTCCTATGCAAATTCAATTTGTGATGAGCATCCATTGGCTATCATGATCAAAACTTCTATTTTTAATTTGTTTTTGTTCAGAATTTAATAATTATCTGCAAATTGTCTAAAAGATTCTCTTTATTGGGAAAAACCTTGTGGCTTTAACCTTGTACGCTCTAAACCTAAGGTTTCTTTTTGAAGCATTTACCTTACAGGATCAGTTTCTCTGGAGTCACCATGTTGCACCTTCTTAAATTTATGTTTATTTTCACCCTCAAAATTCCAACCAAAATGCTAAAATCATCATGACTTCCAATTGGGAAAGCAAATGAAGTGTCATTTTTTTGTTGTTTTAAGAAAGATTTCAGATCTACTTGCATACATGATCTTAGCTTCAAATTTTCAAATGAAGTGTCATTTTTTGTTGTTTTAAGAAATATTTCAGATCTACTTGCATACATGATCTTAGCTTCATATTTTTATCAGTAAGAGAGATCTACTAACTGTAGGTTATCTTTCATTTTTGTATGAAACCTTGGCTTGGGAAAAAATGTTCAATAAAAATGCAGGGCATATTCCAAACCAGCAGTGGAAATATTTTTAGATGTATGTGATAGATTTTGTATTGAAACAATATAGAGATTGAATATCATGAAGTGATAGGTGCATGGTTGGACCTAGAGGAGGCTTATGAAGAATGGTATGCATACAAATTTTAGCTATGTGAAGATAACTACTTTGTGCTTCTCTTTATTAACTCTACTCCTTTCTATGACGAGTCTCCATGTGAAGATGATACATAAGAAGAAAAAATGACCTCCCAGCTTCTCTTCCATCAAACTCTTTCCCCCTATGGTGAATTTCTTAGTAAGCATAATGTATCAATTGAAAAGGAAACAAAAAAAAATATTAAGGGAAGCCATAAGCATCTGGTGACGAAGAGGTTTCAGCATGATTTTTTTTCAAAATATTCTAGATAGCACCACAACCAATCCTTTACATCTATGTTCTCATCATAGTTCTCCTTGGTGGATTGGGAACTCATAGTTCTCATGTTGTTCTTTGTCATCCATGTTTCTCTCAATAATAATATTTCTCTAATTAGTATCTCCAATTTGACCTTCAAAGTGCTCAAAACAGGTTTGAGGGTTACTAGCTTCTAATTCAACAAGATTATCTAACTCTCCAAAAGAGATTTGAGACTTTGTTTCACATTCCTCCCTTTTTCCTTCTTGATTACTTGTACTACCTTCACAGGAACTAGGGGTATGAGGTAGAAACTTTCCAAGTTTTTCCCTCACTCTAGGTATGTACCAAAGAATGGAATTTATTTTCTACTTTTCTAGGGGTTGAAGAAAGGTAGATATCACTAACTCTATTGGATTTACAAGAAAGAAACTTTATCCTATAACATAGCACCTCCTCGAAAACAACACTAAAAAGTAGCAGGCTAGAACAATGCACTGAAAATGAAATATTTCAACCCTTACTTTTTATTTGTCAACCCGAGGTGTGAAAACTTATGAGATGCAAAAAAAAATATATGCCGCTATTGGAAGTAAGTTGTTTATAATGAATAGTAAATAAAGATGACATTGACCTCCTAATAGATCAATCATCCATATTTGTAGAGCAGCCCAAGGCAGGAGGAGCAGCGATAGGGTTGTTAGTACCATCTTCTGTGCGACAAGTTGTTATGAAATTGAGCCAATTGTTAGCTTGATATGAGGGAATTGGTCGACTATGGCTGATTGGGATTTCGATGTGTGAAACATACCTGTGTTGTCAAGTATATCATCCTTCCATGGAGAACGATTGGGACCTTTAGCCTCTACCTATTGTTTCCAAACCAGCTCCAAGATTGTTTCCTAGGTTCTCCCTTGTTTCTTCCTTCTTCTTTCCAAGTTCTTTTGTTATTTTAGTGTTTAGAAGATCTATCTTGAAATGCATCAAATGTGCCATCATTTTAGATTTTGGGATCATAATTATCATCTTGAATTTTGGTTTCTATTTTTTTATTGATCTGAGTATTTCAGGAGCGCAATAACGACCTAAACATTGCCCATCCATCTCTTGATGCACTTGAGCTGAGTGCTGAGTTTCATTTCTGGTTTTGTTTAAAAATATATTGTATGGTAGTCGATGTCCAATTTACGAATGTATTTTGTTTGGAATTTATGCAAGTTGCATGTTTGTGAGTATTTGCTAGTTATTAAAAAATAATAAAATATTGATGTTTCCTTTCGAAACAATCCTTTTTCCTAGACAGTTACAATAAGTGTATTATGATATAATACTTTGGTCACCTTTCTTCTTTGTATAGAGGCTTCTATATATTCCAATAGCCGTAGATTGTTATGGCTATGCTACGATTTAATGCTCAGTCAACTGATTTCTCTTTTCGAAATTGGATTTGTATTCTTGTTTACATCTTAGTGGTATTCATTTTTTAGCTTTTGCATTAGACTTTATAACAACTGTTTCTGATACCGAAAGACATCATACTTCACAAAATTACGAGGTTCACAAAAAACGTATTCATTCTACATAGTCCCAGGTCCATTTTAGGAACAATTTTATTCGGGTTATGTTCCCCCTGGTTGATTATTTTCTGTACCTAGAGTTGCTGATACAACTCTAAGCCATTCCAAGAAGAAACATACAATAGAGCTATGTTCTTCTACAGCTCTATTGTCAGCAAAGACTTCCATTATGAGTCCCTGTTTATTGTCAAGACGGGATACATTTCAATCATATAAGAAGCCTTCTCAAGAAAAGCCTTGAATTTTTTCAATGAAATGTATGCACCGATTGAATGACCAGCCAACAATATCAGGATGTGTTGAGGTAGCATTTCTTTTTTGATATATTCTCTCTTTAGGACCACAATATCATTTATCTAACTGTTGCTCATATATTGTTGTAGCTATCATTACTCTGTCAAATCTTATGCTGAATGTTCTATTGAATCAGGTCCAAATATAGGATTTACTTCTGAGGTGAAGGCACCTTAATTGCTTTCATAAGTCTGTTGATATGTTAGGAATATTCCTTGCTGCTATCAGGAATATATGTAGAAATTGAAGCTCATAAAACTAATTAGTGCAGCAGTAAAAGTATTGTGAATTTTGTCAAGGAAACTAGAATAAGAGTGTTGATTGACAGGGGGAGCAACAAAGATTACCTCGTGTCTTTGTGGTCAAATAAGAGAGAAAGATCATCAATCTTGCAGTAACTCATGAGCACATTCAAAGGGGGAATACAGTTGAAAGATATCTATGAAGTTTGAAGACAAGAAGAGCATGACTTAAGGGGGAGCAAGTATATGAAGACCAAGGGTACAATCTAAGGAAGATATTCATATAAAAAGCATAGTGGTCAATGTGTTCAAGTCTTTGATCTCTTGAAGAATGCGTAGATCCTGAAGAAGAAATTAATGGGTATACTACAACTCTAAGTCTTCTTAAATGATTTGTCTTAAAGTTATGTGTATCCTCTGATTTTTTTATAGTATTGCATAAATTCCACTAGCACAGTTGGTTTCGATGGGCCTTATTTTGCATGGCAACCCGAGTTTGCAAGGTAGCTGGGAGGAGACACTTAAAAATCCAGCGATGTTAAGGGTTGGTGTGGCCCAGGCCATGTGTGATCTACAAGTGATTTTGATGACTTAGATGCCCCTGGGTCATGGTTTTGTAGACCACAGACTAGTTCCACAAGTCACTGACAAATTGGAAACAAAATAAAATAGTTTATTTAGTTGAGAAAAAAAGGACAGCAGTCACCTAGGATTTGGAAAATTCACAGAAAAGAGGCGGTTTATTTTTAGTCAGCATGCAGGGCACACTTGCTTAGGCAATTAACTGTGCTATTTTTAGATCAAGATCAGACAGTTCAGTATAGTTGTGGATCTGTGTTATGCAAAGCAAGAGAGGGTTCATGGGTTAGCTATTTTTGGATCAAAATCAAATAGTTCAGTGAAGTTGTGGTGTCAGTGCTATGCAAAGCAAAATAGGGCACACTCCTAAATTAGTCCCTGAGAGGGTGTAGTTACAATTGTAGTTACAGGCTTGTTTAACTATGTACAAACAACAAGTGATCAGGAAGTTCAGAGACATATTTTCATCTATTTAGGGGTAGCATCCATACTTAAGCCAAACTCCTTTAGCACATGTATGTTCAACAGTCTTTAGTCCACCATTAATAGAGCACATCCACGACACATGTGATGGTTGGCACCATGCACATGCACTCATAGTGAGGGCACATTGACCTAGGTCAATTGAGGCCTATAAAATGATGTTAAATGATTACTGTAACAGGTTGAATCCTAGAGATTTTCCATTGTAATTACAGATTGACAGTTTAATAAAGTTAGTTCATTGATCCACATGTGTTTCCTGTTTATATTTGAATAGTGTATTCTTGACCACTTTTTTGTTCAAGTTGTTAGGATTGGTTTGTAGATTTTTGAAGGTCCTTACCTCTGATGTGCCTAAATTGTTGCAATTTTTGCGAGCCCTCTAGGCCCCTAACAGCCTGTAGAGTGAAAAATATACTCCTTAGCTTCCTCATAGTGGCCAGGACAAGGTTGTCATCAGCACCAAACTCAAGTATTCAAGTTAAACTTTGTTTCTGTGGCGAAATTCTTCCATTTCAAAAGCCTCAGCCTTATTCTCCATCTTCCTTCGAACACATGTTATAGCTTGACTTCGATCCCATCATTCCTTGATAGGCACTGGTCTTCTCTTTTTGCATTTCATTTTATAGGAGCTGCCTTAGTGCTCCCACTTTGTATTGACATCTTGGTACCTAACAGTCCCATTGACCTAATTTTGTGGTCATGTGTTGGACATTATCTTATCTTATCTAAGTTCAACATAGTAGTTTACTTACCTGTAACCCAATCCTATTGCTCAATTTTCTAATAAGTAGTAGGTACAATTAGGGATACCCCCTGGTGTTGGCATGAACCAACTCTAAGCAGGAAGCACATATGTTGATGTGATAGTAGGCGTAGTGTCTACAATTGCACTGAGTCTCCACTAAAGAAAGTAGTGCAATTTTTTCCATAAACAAATACTCAATACATGCAATGGAGGAGAGGACGTCTCCAGAATGTTATAGAACTATGTCAAAAAAAGGAATTAAAAGGTACTTCAAAATTCCCTTAACACCTCAACAAAATGGGGTTGCAAAAATGAAAAAGCAGAATAATAATGGAAATGGCAAGGAGTATGTCAAAAGATCAAGAGATTCTGAACATGTTTTGGATAAGGCAGCTCACATGGTTGTATACTTTCTAAATAGGAGTCCAATTAAGGCAATGAAAGATCAGACACTAGAACAAGCATGGTCAGGAAGGAAACATAGTGTGATCACTCTGACCAGTATAAGGAAAAAAGATCTAAACCAAATGTAGTGACAATCTTAAAGTATACACATTGCTTGATCCTAATGGCAAGAAAATAATTGTAAGTGAGAGTGTAATGTTTGATGAGGACTCGAATTAGAGGAAAGATTATAAAGTTGAAATCAAAATTGAGCAACAAGATGAAAATTTAGCCAAAGAATAGGAAGAGAACTCAAAAAGGATAAGGGAACAACGGCTAAAGTGGAACTTAAAAACTTTGAAAAGAGTAAAGACAAATCAACTACCCCAACAAAATAACGAATGCAATACAGGCAGGTTATTGTTCACAAGTTAGCACGTGATTGATGAGCTCTAATGCAATTGCATGGGAATTAGGATCATTTGATGAAGCACAATTAGATACAATCACAATATGACTCGTTGATGAAGAACACTAGAGTTTTCTGCATTACCTGTAGATAAGGATGCCATTGGTTGCAGATGGATCTACCAGATAATTTATAGGGAGGATGGATTTATAGATCAAAGGTAAGGAACATCTTGTGTATGGGTTAAAAGTTAAAACAAGCTCCCTGTGCTTGGTAGGAAAAGAATGTACATTAGAATGCAAAAAAAGAATCCTTAGATATGCCAAAGGAATTAAGTTCAAGAACAAGGATGTATGCAGATCACACAAGTTACACAAATTTCAAAGTGGGGAGGATTAGCAGACGACGATAAGCCTACATGAAGCTAGGTATTTAGTCTGGGTACAAGTCCAATTTCATGGCTCAGTAAAAAGTAATTGACTGTGCCACTTTCATTGACATAATCAGAATACATGGAAATCATAAATAAAAAAGCCACATGTTTAATGTGGTGGTAAATATGAAAATTCAAGGAGTGAGAATATTGTATATTGGAAGGTAACATAAAGTATCCTCAGATATGTCAAAGGAATTAAGTTTAAGAACAAGGATGAATGCAGGTTGACAAGTTACACAAATTTAGACTGGGAGGATTAGCAAACAAGAATTCTACATCAGACTACACATTCAGTCTAGGAATAGGCATATGTCAAAGGAATTAAGTTCAAGAACAAGGATGAATGCAGGTGGACAAGTTACACAAATTCAGTCTGGGAGGATTAGCAAACAACATGAATTCTACATCAGACTACACATTAAGTCTGGGAATAGGTATATGTCAAAGAAATTAAGGTCAAGAACAAGGATGAATGCAGGTTGACAAGTTACACAAATTCAGACTGGGAGGATTAGAAAACAACAGGAATTCTACATCAGGTTACACATTCAGTTTGGGAACAGTTGCATTTTCATGGCTCAGTAAATAGCAAGAGACTGGAACTTTTACCAACAAAAGCAGAATATAGGTATGAAGGTTAAAGCCATATGCTTGGTGTAATAGTCAATGTGACCATTAAGGGAGGGGGCGAGTAGTATTAATGCTCATATTGATGTAATATTGTGTAAATATTTTTTAGGGTCTACGGTCTATTATGTAATTATTAACAATACAAAAAAAGGGAGTTAACCAAGTATAATAGGGATGTGTAATGCATAAGATCTTTCAGAAAAAATGTATGAATACATAGCTTGTACAGTGTATTGTATCAAGTCTTTTTTTCAAATCAGTTCAACATTTTCTTCTACTGATAGCTGTGTTTTGTTCCATTGTTGGAACTTTTACACGTGAAATAATATCACTATCAAGGAGGATTAAGAACCCTAAAAACAACACCATGGATTACCTCAACATTTTTTTGGAAGCCTAAATAGTAAAGCTCTAGCATTCAATGGGCCAATACTTTGTGTTGTAGGAAAAATCCCATGAATCCTCCAGTGGTCAGAGAATCTTGCGTAGTCTTGGATTCAATCAAGCCAGACTTTCAAATTCCTCATAATCCCATTTGACTCTCAAGCCTCCTTGAAGGAACTCTTAAAGATGCTGGTTTAGACGATTGAGTAAAATTTTGTGAGGGTTGATTTTCAAGACAATGATTTTGGTGGCTTGCTATTAGATTTGTACTTAGTTATTGTTGCCACCCAAATTTACTATTCATCTTGTCCAGTGCCATCGAATAGAATTTACAGGCATATTAAGCAGATTATCAAAGCTTTCCATTGAGACAACTACAAAGGCACAAAGTATTTCACAGAGTTAACTTGAGCTTGTTGCACACCCAAGGATAGAGAAAGCATGCAGATTATTGATGTCCACACCCAGAGATTGGCCCTTTGTGTCAAATGGAATGTATAATTTCTTGAAGGATCTGACTGGAAAAGTCTCCTGGCTAACTACATTTGCTGAGGAGCTCCCTATGGTTAAAAAATGTTGGAGCAACCACAATCTTTAGTATGCCTGTCCCTGACAAGATCAAGGGGCCTTCATGGCATGAAGTATTTGAAAGGCATAGGAGTTTGGTAAGCCTCACCTTCATTGGAAAGGTGACCATTTTAGATTCAACCATTACTTCAATGAACACTCCTTGTGGCTAATATTCTATTAGCACTAATAACAACAAACCTTTGGTTGATAATTGCTGGTTCTTGGCTCTGAGACTCTTTGAGAGAGGCATCAAGACTGTCCATGACATTTATCTCTGCAGTTCAAAGAGATTAAATCCCCTAGTAACAACTAAAGGAGATCTTAAGAATCCACAACTCAGATGTCTTATTATCTGAGAGATTAAAAGCCTCATGCCAAACTCTCTATTGTTTAAGTTGAGAATTAAAACCCCACGTAATTGGTGGAAAGATTGGAACTGTACTTATGCAAACATTTTCTAGGTATAGGCTAGTCATGCATTATAACATATCAATGGATGAGTCAAAGGCTACCCATTGACAATAGGCTCAATAAGACCTGGAGCCTTGACTCAGTTTCAACTGACTTGTTCAAAATCAAAGCAATTTGGAAAGCTCCCCAAGAACTTCGAAAAGCTCAATGTTTGGTACATGATTTATGGCAGTTTGGCTCTTGGACAACATCTATCCCATTTAGGTGCACCTTCTCCCATTTGTACCTTCTGTAGAAGGCTTGAGTTGTACAAGCAATAACTGCACACCTAAGCAATAGTTGACTTCACATGATTTAGATTTTAAGCAATAATTGCATATCTAATTTGGGGGTAATCTATTAACCCTGTTAAATGCTTTTTTAGGTAAACATTTCTGCTCCCCAAGAACTTCAAAAAGCTCAATGTTTGGTACATGACTTATGGCGGTTTGGCTCCTAGACAACATCTATTGCATTTAGGTGCAACTTCTCCCATTTGTACCTTCTGTGGAAGGCCTGAGTTGTACAAGCAATAACTGCACATCTAAGCAATAGTTGACTTCACATGATTTAGATTTTAAGCAATAACTGCATATCTAATGTGGGGGATAATCGATTAACCCTGTTAAATGTTTTTTCATGGAAACATTTCTGCCACCAACTTTTTTTGTAATATCTTTGTCTAATGTCTTAACTTCCATATCCCTGGAATTGAGTAATATAAACCTTTTCCATGAAAAGTGTATAGCTATGTATCGAGAAACTGCATTCCATGAGCCCACATAAAACAAAAAGATAACCCTTATATCCATGTAAAAAGATTAAATTGATATTAACAATTTGCATAATTTCTGATATGATTTACTTTTACCTTAATGTGTATATAGTCTGAAATTAGTAGTTATTGCATTTAAAGTCGTTGCTTATATTATTCAAAACAGAGTATAAATCTTTGAAAAGTATACAAGTAGGCAAACAAGCTTGAATTCACAGTCAATAACAGAAAAAATACAACTGAGTCTGGACTCTGTAGTGAGAAACACGCAGAAACAACAAAAAAATCTTAGAGGATTTCCTCTGCTATTCGCTCTTCATTCTTCTTTCAAAACAGAGAATACAGCTGAACACACATAATCCTGTGAAAATCCTCCATTCATGCCCACAATTCTGTGAAAATCTCTATCTTATATTAATACCCATAATTCCCTGAAAACCTCTAGCCTCGGTCAACACCTACAATTCTCCAACAAATCCTCTCCATAACCCCAATGAGTATTTTAGTTGTCAATTTAACTTAAGTCTTAAGTGCATATTTTTCTGACTTCTAGACATCAAGGCCTGTTGAAACATCCTACCTTTATTATTCCATCTATAAGCAAAAAGGAAATTGTTTAAATGGTAACACTTGAGTTTGAAGAAAGCGAGAGTGGCTTTCAATTAGATTTACTACCCAGTCAAAGCATAGAAGGAATAAAAATGACAACATCCACACAATTGCCTATAAACATATTCAAGATAGATATGTTATAATGATTAGAGATCCTTTTTAACAACACAATTTCTGTTGTGGAATCCTGTCCAAAACACATTATTATTGTTTTAGTGGTGTGGCTGCTGGGATTCGAGACCAGTTCTCCACGGCCACTTCGTGGAATTATCACCACTGAAATATTATGGAGTGTTACAAAATTATCAATGTGAGTATAACTGATCTAATTATGTGCAAAACTGGAGAAGTTTAAGTGATTATTCATCTTGCCTTCAGTATGATCCATCCGAGGTTCTTGACTCTGCTTTCCAGAACAATTACCAACCTATCTAGAAAAGTCAATCACTAGAGTTAGGTTATCAGTTCTGCTAACTAGCATATCTTACTGTCTATAGAAAAAGAAATCACCTTAGCAAATAGCAATTCATCAGGTATCAGAAAGGTTTTTCTGATGTTTCCCCTAGCCTCAAGTGAATAATCTCAGATAACAATATGTACTAGCTATTTAACTAATTACTACATAAACTTATCTGAATAGCAGAGTGTTGAAAACAACCATAATTATTATTGAGACTTGTGATGCCATACACTTGTTAATGACAATCTGCACCACCTTTATCTATGTTTCCTTCAGAAGTGGCTGAGTACTCTTCCAGCCCGTGACAATGGAAATCACTTTTGAAACCTCTAGGATCAAATGGGAAAATGCACCAACTTTTGTCCTTATTCAACTTGTATAATCTGAGTGTCGTTCCAGTGGAATGCAGTTGTGTATGCATTGTTCATTAATGCAGACCTTGGAAATGTCTTCACATTTCAGGTTCAAACTGCAGCCTTTAAAATGCTATTGATAGTTTATGGGAAGATCTCCAGTCTGGAGCATTTCCTTGCAATGGTGGAGAGAGAAATCAGCACTGGAGTCTAGTATCTTCTTCAAGGGAGATACAATAAGATAAGTTTATTAATGTCTAGCAAATGACCAAAAATAGGTCTATGGGAGTGTTCAATACAAAACTGGCGCTAATGTGCTCCAGTTTGCAGCTGATTATTATGTTTCGACTTTCAACAAGAAATGCAGAGGCAGCACTCTGCTTAGATTCTTATGATTAAAATATTTTTTATTTTCATTTTGTGCTGGAAAAAACAAATAGCATTTGCAATCCTAATAGTCTTACAAATATTTAGTTGATGTATGCCTCTTGCACTAAGGAATTACATGTTCTAAGATATTGTTACTTTGTGTTTCTTTCATGCAGAATATGTGTGGTCCATGTGCTCCAAGTCATTTAGGTCAGAAGAGATATTATGTTTTGAATTTATACCTCAATTGGGAACTGCCAGCAGAAAGGTCCCTCAGGTCAGCATGAGGCCTAGGAAAAGACGGCAACCCTTTCAATTGGCATGCAACTCTATTTGGTTTTCACATTTTCCTCCAATGTCAGAGCTAGAAGGTTTATATGACTCCCAGACGAGATCTTATGGAACTGCAGCTATGAAAATACAGAGAAACCTTTCCTTTTCTAAGATAGAAGCTAGAGATATTCTTCATTTTGAAAATATTCTTGGAGAGAAAAATGTCATTCAGGATAAAGATGAATTGGTTGCAGCAAATCTTGATTGGATGGGGAAATACAGGGGTTCAAGCCAACTCCTACTTCGTTCGGCGGCCCTGGTGGTTATTAGTCAAGGTATGGAGGCTACGTATTTATAGTAGTTGTTTAGTTAGGAGGATATTTTTTAATCAATTCTTCATACAACTAGATACACATGAAAGAGCATAGCATGACTAAGTTTTCATGAAATTAGACATATTTTTTCATAACTTCTGGGAAGTAGTTAGATGATGTTTATATATATGAAGAAGTAGAATTAAAACAAGTGAAATGAAGTAATAGTCATTTTAGACTTGCATCTGGTAACTAGAGATTCTTGGAAGCGTAGAAATCAAACAAGTGAAATGAAGTAATAGTCATTTTAGACTTGCATTTGGTAACCAGAGATTCTTGGAAGCACTGGATGTTTGAGACTGATGCTTTGACATTCATTTTAGTTGTTTCAAGTCCACTCATTTACAGTTTAATTCAATCACTACCACTTGATCACTTGATATATTGAGTGTTAAGAGAACTAGAAATTGGGTGTTACTAACCTAGATCTATTTCATACTCACCTAGATCTATTTTAATTCTTGATTAGTAAACCACCAATATATCCAAAAAAAGCCAATTCATGTAACTCATTGTTAATACTATTGGTTAATTAAAAACAACACTGAATAATGTTAGACAGAATTATGAAAGGAAACAACCATAAATAGTGTCAAACATAATTGCAAAGAGATTCCTTTGTTCTAATAGTTAATATGATTTAGTTCTTAATGGTTTTTTTTTATGTAATCTAGCTGTTTCATGTGGATTTTTTTAGAGTTACCATATGTACATAGGCTTACAATTTGACAGATAATTCTAATTTGATGCAGCCCAACCATCCTGTATTGGTGTTGCTATCAGAGAGGCAATCCTCCATGATGAAAGGATAGGGGTGACCAGATCTACATTTGTTTAGTGTTAGAAGGAACAAATAGTTCCGATGTGTACTTTCTACATTTATCAAAACCTGTGGGTTGACGATGTTATATGTAGTTGTTAGCAATAACCTTGAATTTTGGGCTTTTTGATGTTCTTCTGTTTTGACGAAGGGAATACTATTGTTTTAGTAGAGGTCAAGCGTTAGATATATTAATATATGAGCAAGGACTACTTTGAATTTTACATCATTTTGTATTAAATGCAGTTGGGTGACATGTTTGTGAACCATACAAGCAAGGCAGTTTAATGTACATTGTATTGTTATTTCATTATAAAAAAAAATTAACCAGTTTAATGTACATTGTATTGTTATTTCATTTTAGAAAATAATTTATTTTAAATAGATTTGATAAGACAGAAAGATAGTTATAAGTTGATATGTATTTATTATAAACATAATTAACAAATTAGATATTTTTTTTTATAAAATACTTCTTATATTTATAAAAACATATTTACACTGATACTCACAAAAAGTTTTGAATCCATGTCTCTATATTTAAATAAGCTCACCGAGCTACTTGCTATTAAACTACACCTTGTATTCTTGAGATCTGTGTATGATGTTGCCTTAATTTAAGAAATGAAAAAGAGGTGTACTCACAAAAATTATGATAGCATCACCACACTTAAAAATTAGCATATCTCCTTGTCATAAAGCATCTTGTCAGGCTTTCAACTGAACAACTAATTGGCGGTTAACTTAAGAATATAATAGCATGTCATTGCCATATAATTCTTTGGCACATACTTTGGTTGTTTGTTCCAGTTGTGGCAACATACAATTCTTTGGCACATACTTTGGTTGTTTGTTCTAGTTGTGGCAACAAACATCACAAAGAAGTTATAGGCATTTCAACATATCTTCTTATATATAGGTACCTTGTAGTGAAGCATTTGTCAGCCTTCCAACTTATAATGGGCAGTTAACTTATGAACATGCCACAAAAACGATAAAATTCATAGTGACAAAGTGGTTAAATTCACCACTCTTCTAGACTTCACTCTAGCAATGCTATGGCCGTTAGGTTCTCTATCCTCCTGGCCTTGACAGTAGTAAATATGCAAGGCTCTATCAGCTATTGGGATTTCAAGTCTTGGCTCTATCAGCTATTTATTTTTTTGTGAGAAAAATATGAGGAGCTTTCCATGGCTTTTGCATATAGAATTTCTTCAATGGAATCTTTAATTGATAGTATTATTTTGTTGAAGCAAGAACAATTTTAAACAACAAATTATGGGTATGTCGAAGTAATACGACGTTCTTTTATTGCACCCCTAGGTACAATTGCTAGTTTTTAAAAAAATAGACATGTCCGTCGCTATAGAGATGACAAGCGCTAGCAAGTTTCGACGAATTTGCTATACTAGTGACAGAAATTTTCATCACTAGTATAGCAAGTTCGTCGAAACTAGCCGGGGCTTGTCGTTTCTATAGCAATGGACATATTTTTTTTAAATATGTGAATCCGTCTCTATAGCCATGCACTTTCGATGCTATAGCCACGAACGTTCGTTGCTAGAGAGATGGAGACCGCTTTACTTTTTTTTTAAATATGAACATCCATCGCTATAGCCACGCACGTTCGGTGCTATAACCATGAACTTTCGGTGCTATAGCCACGAACTTTCGTTGCTAGAGAGATGGAGATCGGTTCACTTATTTCTTTTAAATATGAACATCCATTGCTATAGCCACGCACTTTCAGTGCTATAGACGCGAACTTTCGTTGCTAGAGAGATGGAGATGGGATCACTTATTTCTTTTAAATATGAACATTTGCCGCTATAGCCACGAACTTCCGGTGTTATAGCCACGAAATTTCGTTGCTAGAGAGACGGAGATCAGTTCACTTATTTATTTTAAATATGACCATTCGTCGCTCTAGCCACGAACTGTCGGTGCTATAGCCATGAACGTTCGTGGCTAGAGAGACGTAGATCGCTTCATTTACTATTTTTTCTAAATATAAACATCCGTCGCTATAGCCACGAATGTTCGGTGCTATAGCCACGAACGTTGGAAAGTGTTGCTACAACAACGAAATTAGTGCCACTAAAACAAAGAGTCCTGTATGTCGCTATAGCAACGAAAAAATGTTGCAATAGCAACGATTTTCTATGGGAAAAATGTCCACATGTACTAGTGAAATAATTTAGCACCTTTCAAATAGTTGATGAGCTCGTCTATCCGCGGCAGAGGGTAGCGATTCTTTACCAAAAAAAATTTCAATGCCCTGTAGTTGATGCACATGTGCCATGTCTCGTATATATTTGCAACGAGGATGACTGGACTTCCAAAAGGGGAGGAGGTGGGTCGGATATGACCTTTGTCGATCAAATCGTGGATTTGTTTGCAAATATCTCCATTTTTTAGAATGGATCTTTTGTAAACAGATGCATTAGGAAAAGAAGATCCAAGAGCAAGTTCAATGGAGTGTTTTACCTGGCAATGTCGAGGTACTCTACCCGAATCTTGGAATAAACTCTGGTACTCATCAAGAACGTTGTCAATCAAATGCTTCTGTTGGGAGCTACTTTTGTAGGTGAGTTGACTCATCGTTGTAGTCTTCCTAGAATGTTGTGGTTTGATCATGATTAATGTGAACTTCTGAGCATGATTGATGAGCTTCTTTGTATGTTTAGCAGATATCATTGAAACTGTTGGTGTAGTTCATCGCTCTGGAATGTTGTACCATCGATTCTGGATATTGTAAATCACCTTCTACATCCATGATTGATAACTTCCATGGCGATCCCATAGGTAAGGTTTCCCAAATAGGGTGTCGACTACAGAGTGTGGTGCTATGTCGCAGAGTACTTCATCTTCAAAAGGCTTTATCAAGTAGGCGAGTTTGCATTGTCGGGTGATCCGTAGTTCCTGTCCATCCTTCATCCAACCGATGTTGTAAGGCTGAGGATGCGGAGTGGTGATAAGACCTAGTTTCTTCACAAGATCTTCAGAAATGAAGTTCTTTTGGATACCATTGTCCACAATTAGACGTAATGGGTTGTGCTGGACCCATATCTGTGTATGCAATAGGCACTCTCGTTCCTCCTCGTTGACAATAGTCGAGGTTGCTGGAGTGGTCGATGTTGATGTCAGAAGGGTCGTTGCGTTTGGATCAGATTCTTCCATCGTCTTGTCGAACGCGTCGGATGTCGAAACGTTTTCCAAAAATGTCTTTCGAGCTTTGCATTCAGACGTATCATGCCAAGATGAGTGGTGGTAATCACACCAATTTATGGTTAGCAGTTTTTTTCTATGTTCCCTTTACTGAAAAGGATTTTTGCCGTGATCTAGATTTGGCGGAGTCAAATAAGAATATTTCGACTTGTTGAAGTCGGGTGATGTCTTCTTGTCAGGTGTTCGTCCTAATGTCGGCTTTGTCCCGAAGCATGCTTTCCCTTTCTACTTGGTTTCAAGTTTGCTGGCATAGTGGAATGCATTCACAAGCATAATGACAGTCAAAAATTCCATCTCTTGCTGAATGTATTGGGACAATCTGCTGATGTACTTCAGAACAAGTAATTTCTCTTCTTCTTGGATGCCAAGTCTAGCCACGAGTCAATAGAACTCGTCGGTGTAACTATGTACTGATTGGTCTTTCCATTTCCTTAGTTGCTGCCACTTCTTATATTGTTGCTCGAGGTATTTAGGTGAGTAAAATTCCTTTCGGGTGTGTTCAACAAATTTATCCCATGTGTCGATGGGGTGTCCACTTTTCTCCATCTTTGTCGATAGGTTCTCCCACCAGCAGTGCATAGATGTTGACATCTTTAAGGCTTCAATGGTGATCTTGTCCGCTTTTGAGAGTTGATTCATAGAGTAATAGGATTCCAATTGTTTCACCCAATTGTTGATGGATTCCACGTCAATCTTTCGTTCAAGATTTGGTATGTCCAAATTCATTTGCACATTGAAGGGGATGATTTTATCGGAGTGAGTTCTCATCGAAAATCCTCTGGACGTCGAAGAAAATTGCATGAGAATTTCATTGAAATGGGTGAACATTTCAGTCCATTGTCGAGTCAGTGCTTGCTCAATAACTTGTGATGTCTCGTCAGCTGCATGTCTATCATTTGTTTCTTCTGCCATTTCTAGAGGTAGTGTCTCCTTGGATTGTTGATATTGCGAGCGTGCTTAAACATGCATAAGTCAGTAACTTAGTTGGAAGTGTCTACGCAAATTAAGAATGAACAAAGCTGAGTGCTCTGATTGAGTATGATCTGATACTAATGATCCGCACGTGTCTAGGAATCATGAGGGGGACAATAGTTCGACTAAATGAGTCGACTCTGTTATGGCGGAAGCTTATGAAACATAATGCGCAAAGCATGAATACACTACACAGACATAACACAAATATACATAGACAATATGCAGGAATGTGAACTGTTTTCTATTACTAAATCTATTTTCATGACTTGATGTATGTTATAGTATTATACATCCTTATATAGAATGTGTTGAGATGCTTGGGTGCTTTCTTGTTACGTTCAGTTACAAAGAATTTAGAATGGTTTGGAAATTCAACCATTACAGTCGACTGGAAGACAGAGAGACAGTCTTCCGAAGTTCAATGGTTGCAAGTTGCAGATTGACGCTGCATGTCGATGTTGTGAAACTGTGAGGTCGCGGAACTTGTCGAAGTTGTGTCGACGTCGATTACTTGTCACGGATGTGTCGAATTCAACATCCGACAATAATTCCATCTACGATGTGGATCAAGCATAGGGCAGCTAAACTCTAAAAAGTACAAGACTATTTTTGAGGGAAATTTTTGTAATATTTTTAACCACACTGGTTTAGTTGTGAAAGTCCCTATGACAAAAAATAGGATGTTTTAGTTAAAAATGGTTCATCAAATGTAACTTGCTTGAAGGAATCAAGTGATGAGTCTTGGCTATGGCACAAAAGGTTTGGACACCTTAATTTTAGATCTCTCTCTTCCATGCAAAAGAAGATAATGGTAAGAGGTATTTCTTCCTTTATAGAGCCAGATAACAAGATATGTGAAGGTTGTGCAATTGGGAAAAAATATACATAAAATTTTCCTATTCAAATTTTAGAGAAGACGAGCCATTGGCCTTAGTACATGCATATATTTGTGGACCCATGCAAACTTTGTCTATTGGGAAGAATAGGTATTTTTTTCTCTTAGTAGAAGATTTTTCAAGAATCGCTTGGGTCTATTTCTTAAGTGAAAAGTCTCAAGATTTTAGTTGTTTTCAAAAAAATTATATGAAAAGTCAGTGAGATGAATTTTCATTGGATATTCAGAAGAAAATAAGTCTTATAGATGTTATGATCCTCTTACTAGTAAGCTTTATGTTAGTAGAGATGTGATATTTGATGAAGGGGTATTTTATTTCCAAAATGAAGAAGAAGATAAAGTGATCAATCCACATGTTGAATATTTAATCCTTAATAATAATTATCAGTATTTGCAGCCCTCTACAATGACAAATACAGGTTTACCTACAAGAATTTCTCCATCGAATGCTTTTACTCCAACAAGATCTCAAGATGATACACAAGTAACACCTCCATCTAGTCCTCCTAGAAAAACAAGAAGTTTGAAGGAAATATATGAGTCATCCAGGTATGCTACTAATAATTTTACTCTTCTTTCATATGCACATATTGAACCATTCAATTTCAATGAATCTTGTACTAATGAGCCATGGAGGATGAGATATCACAAATTAAAAATAATGACACTTGGGAGTTAGTTGATCTCCCTCACAGAAAATCCACCATTGGATTAAAGTGGATTTACAAGCTAAAATTTAATATGGATGGAAGCATTTCAAAATATAAAGCATGTTTGGTTGCAAAAGGATATGTGCAACAAGAAGGCATTGAATATGAGGACACGTTTTCTCCTATAGCAAGAATGGAAACCACAAGAAATTTGCTTTCCATTGCATCTCAGTTAAAGTTAACAATTTATCAGATGGATGTTAAATCCGCTTTCTTAAATGGATATTTAAAGGAAAACGTTTATGTTGAACATCCTCAAGGTTTCATTGCTTAAGGAAAATAAGATAAGGTTTATAGGAATAAGAAGGCACTTTATGGTCTTAAACAAGCCCCTAGAGCTTGGTACTCTAGAATAGATAACTATCTTCATGATCAAGGTTTTGTTAAATTTTCTTCCGAGAGTTTCATCTACAAAAAAGGTTGTGGGATAAGATTTCATTATTGTTTTCTTATATGTAGATGATTTAATATTTATGAGCACCTTATCCTCACTTGAGAAGGAGTTCAAAGAAGCAATGCAATCTAAATTTGAGATGTTTGATTTGGGAGAAATGCAGTATTTTTTGGGCATGCAAATCAAACAAACTGATGCAGGTATATCTATTTTCCAATCCAAATATGTGGAAGAAATATTGAAGAGGTTTAACATGCAAATTTGTAAACCTGTGAGCACTCCCATAGTTGTTGGGAGTAAATTGATAAAGGAAGATGAAACTCCTCTTTGTAATGCCACACTTTATAGATCTCTGATTGGTAGCCTTATGTAGCTGACAACCACAAGACCAGACATTATGTTCTCTATTAGTCTAGTTGCTAGATTCATGCATCAACCACATGAGTCTTATTAGTAGCCAGCCAAAAGAATTATCAGATATGTAATTGGTAATAATGTTTTTGGATTGTTTTATAATGCTACTAATAATTCCAATATTGTAGCATACACAGATGTAGATTGGGCATGTAACTTGGATGATCGAAATAGTACTTTAGTATATGCTTTTTTATTTAGAGAAAATATTATTTCTTGGAGCAAAAAGAAACCCACTGTTGCTTTATCCACAACTAAAGCAGAATATATAGCCACAACATCAACAAGCACACAAGAAATTCGGATGGAAAGGTTTGTAAACCCATCAAAATTTATTGTGGCAATCAAAGTACAACATCCATGACAAAGAATTCAGTCTGCCACCGCAAAAGCAAACATATTGATATTCGACATCATTTCATTCAAGATCTTGTACAACAACAATTTATCTCCTTCGAATTTGGTCAAACTAGAGATCAACTTGTAGACATTTGTACTAAGACTCTTCCAAAAGACAAATTGGAGAAACTTAGATTGATGTTAGGAATTCAAAAACTTGACATCAAGGGGGAGATTGAAACCATCGATGCCTAGTTTTAGGCATGAATTGGACACTCAAGGCAGTTGATCTGTGCATCATCAAAATAATTTTTCCATCTGTCATAAAACTTCTACCACATTTTAATCTTTTTTTGGTGTGTTGGGTATCCAATGGGAGCTATCTACTCCTATTTATTTAGTTTTTCATTCTCATTTTGTATTGTTGTTGTTTGTATTGAGAGAAGAGAAGTGAAAGAATTTAGAACTGTAGGTGGATTTGTTGTGAGCTACTGTAGGTGTTATTCTTTAAAAAAAAATGGAGGATACTTTGTTTTTGGGCTAGTGCAAGGTAATGATACCCACTTATGACGTGTTAGTTGAATTGGACTTCCTAGAAAACAAAACCCTGTCCATTAAAATGAATTTTTAGAGGTGCCTACACAACTTTTTAGAACATGGTGTAAAAATATGAAACGTAGAGAATCAGATCACCTTCCAAAATATATGACTTTTATTTATGGAAAATAGGTATAACTCCACAAAAATGGCATTCTTCTAGGATTGGTGTGTTATTTGTTTTCAAAAACATAATTCATATGTTTGCATTAGGCCCTAGGTTTGGTATGTGAAATGTATAAATTTGAAACAAAATTATGTAGGGTTGTAGCTAATAGGAGAATCTAGTGCAACATGATTTTCCCAAAATTTTCGAAGCTAATTTTATATATTTTTTAAATTAAGGAAGTCAGGAAAGCCCCAAAAAATACAACTTTGAGAGTTAGGCCCTACTATCATGGTCTTAAGAAAGTCGAAAAACATTTAGTGCATAGGTCTTTCAGTATACTTGTGCGGGTTCTTTTCCGTTTTCAAAATAGTCGTGTCAGTCAAAAGTTATAGTTGAAATACATGACCTATGTTTTATGTAAATATGACATGGTTGCAAACAAAAATGAATAAAAAGTAGAAAACACTAGCAATTTTATTCAAAAAATAGATATTTGGAATCTGCACAGAGAGTTTTATAAGTGTGTGCAGTTTCATTGGCAGTGGACAAGTGGAGCATATATAGATTCGAGGTTGAAAAACATGAAGTTACAGATTATGGTATGTTTTTCTATAATGCAGTCTAAGGAACAAGGTTCGGCAATCCAAACTGAGAACCACACCTTCCAAGTCATTACATACGGTATGGAAAAATGCAAGCACGTAAAAGACAAATTAAAGTTTTAGCATGCGCATTAGTAACGTGCATGCACTAAAATTGGGCATGCACTATTAGTGTGCACGCACTGTAAGCGCACGCATGCATTGTAAGCGCGTACACACCGTAAGCGCGCACACACTATTAGTGTGTGCGCGCTGATGTTACATATTTGTTTCACCCTCCTTCTAGCTATATCTCCCTTTCTCAATATAATCCCACGCCCCCTCCCTCTCTCTCTCAAACACCCATCTATCCCCTTACCATAAAGCATAATCCCTTGACTAAAAACATATACCATAAATCCTAATAACCCCATATCTCTATTACCCTAAGCCGTATCTCCCTCCTTTCTCTATTTCTCTAAACCCCTGCCACTAACCTTTCCCCCTCTCACTTAGTCATACCACTAACCAGCACCCCCCATCTCTCTCTCTCCATCACTTTCTCTAAACCCCCAACCCCTAATCTCTCTCTCTCTGTATATCCTTCCCCAAACCCACAATCTTCACCCTCATACCCCCACCCCCCTCTCTCTTTCTCTCTCTCTCTCACCTACCACTAACCATCTCTCCATCCATCTCACTCTATCTATATGCCTCCTCACCTACTCCCACACTACCCTTAATCACCCACTCTCTCTCTCTCTTCACTTTGGTCTCTCACCTACTCCTACCACTAACCACCTCCTCTCTCTCTCTCTCTAAACCCATAACACCTTATTTCTCTCTTTAAACCACTAACCACCTCCCCATATGTCTCTCTCTCTAAACTCCTAACCTCTCTCCTTTTCTCAATATTTATCTCTCTCTCTCTCTCTCTCTATCTATGTAACCCACAATCTCTCTCACTCTATGTCTCTCTAAAACCCTAACCTCTCTCTCTCTCTCAACCCCTTCAATACTTCACACCCTCTCTCTCTCTCTAAACCCCTAACCCCCAATCTCTCTCTCTCTCTAAACCCCTAAGCGCCAATATCTCTCTCTCTCTCTAAATCCCTAACCCCCAACCTTTCTCTTTCTTTCTCTCTCTAAACCCCTAACCTTGAATCCATAAGACCCTTTCACGTTTGATACTCTCTCTCTCTTTGGGGAATCCAAAACTTAATAGTAGATATTGGTCAAATTCTATATTGTTTCCTTCAAGACTTCACACTCTTTTTCATCTGATACCCTCCCTCTCTCTCACTCTAAACCCATAAACCCCAATATCGCTCTCCCTCAACCCCCAATAGGCATCCAAAACTTCATAGTACATATTGGTCAACTTCTGCATCTTTTCTTTCAAGAATTCACACTCTTTCACATATGATGTACTCTCTTTATCTCCCTCTATGCCTAGCGCCCCCCCCCCCCTCTCTCTCTCTCTCTCTCTCTCTCTCTCTGTGTGTAAACCCCTAAGCCGCAAGCTCTCTGTCTCTCTCCCTAAGCTCTTAAACCCCAATCTCACTCTTTCTGTATTTGTAAACCCCTAAAGCCTAATCCCTCTCTCTCTCCAAACCCCTAATGCTCAATTTCTCTATCTCTAAGCCCCTAACCCCCAATCACTCTCTCTCTCTCTAAACCCTTGAATTCCAATTCCTCTCTCTATCTCTCTCTCTCTAAACCCCTAACCCTCAATATCGCTCTCTCTCTTTATATATATATCCCTAACCCACAATCTCTCTCTTTCTATATATCTCTCTCTCTATAAAACCTAAACCCTCTATCTCCCTAAGCCACAATCTCATTCTCTCTCTCTCTAAAGCCCTAACCCCCAATCTCTCTCTCTCTCTCTAAACCCTTAACCCCCAATATATATCTCTCTCTAAACCCCTAACCCCCAATATCTCTCTTTCTCTTTAAATCCCTAACCTCCAATATCTCTCGCTCTCTCTCTCTAAACCCCTAAACCCCAATATCTCTCTCTTAAATTCCTAAACTCCAACCTCTCTCACACACACACTCTCTCTAAACCCCTAACCCTCTCTCTCTTTTTCTCTCTTTTTTATCTCTTTATCTATCTCCCTAACCCACATTCTCCCTCTATCTAGATCTCTCTAAATCCCTAACCCCCAACCTCTTTCTCTCTCTCTCAACCCCTAAGAAACAATCTCTCTCTGTCTCTCTCTCCAAAACCCACAATTTCCCACTCTCTAGATCTCTCTAAACCCCTAACCCTCAACCTCTCTCTCTCTCAATCCCTAAGCCACAATCCCTCTCTCTCTCTCTAAACCCCTAACCCCCAATATCCCTCCATATATAAATCCCTAGCCTCCAATCTCTCTCTCTCTCTCTCTCTATATATATATATATATATAACCATAACCCTCTCTCCCTTTTAATTAATCTTTCTCTCTCTCTATCTCCCTAACCCACAATCTACCTCTCTCTAGATCTCTTTAAACCCCTAAGCCTCTCTCTCTTTCTCAAAATTTCTCTCTCTTTCTATATCCCAAACCCACAATCTCCCACCCTCTAGGTCTCTCTAAACCCCTAAACCCCGACCTATTTCTCTCTCTCTCAACCCCTAAGCCACAATCTCTCTCTCTCTCTCTCTCAACCCTTAAGACACAATCTCTCTCTCTCTCTCTCTCTCAACACTTCAATACTTCACACCCTCTCTCTCTCTCTCAATCCCTAAGACACAATCTCTCTCTCTCAATCCCGAAGACACAATCTCTCTCTCTCTCTCTCAATCCCTTCAATACTTCACACCCTCTCTCTCTCTCTCTCTCTCTCTAAACCCCTAAACCCCAATATCCCCCTCTGTCACGTCCCCAGTTTGACCCTATCACATTAAAATTGTGAATAAAGTAATATGTTATATAATCATGGTGAGGAGCTCAAGGCCAAGGCCCCGCCATCGATTTATTGATGCATATGGTTTACGTGCTAGCCGGCACAGTGGAATTGTAAATATCATGTAATATGCATTTTAATAAATATACCCGCAACTAGCTATGCAATGCAACAAAGAGATGGGGGAATGATTTTACAAGGAATCGGGAGGGAAAATATTCAAACCCTTGGAGCCAATCAAGTCAATCTAAGTGTCAATGAGAGAACCCATCAAACCCTCAACTACCCATGTTGACTTTTGTACCCAATCATTCAAGAGTTGGTTGAGGTAGTTAATGCCTTGGGAATGGAGAGGTATGGCTGTCCAAATTCGGGTATGGGAAAACCACGCTGCATGGGAATTCATGTTTTGCTTCTTGGGCAAGAAAAGAGCCATGAATTTCTCCCCCAAGCCATTTTTTCCATGATCATTCCTTCTCCCTCACGAGTTTAGAGCTACCTGGGTGTTTTCCAGGCATGTTTGTTGTGTTTTCCTTCATTCTCCCAGTAGAGAAGGGCATTTTTGTGTTGTATACCAGTGGGGAAGAAGGGGAATGGAACGGGGGTTCCATAGAGACCGTTTTTGTTGTTAAATGCTGAGAGAGTTGGGGAGAAAACGTTTTTCCTCCCTGTGGATGCATTTCCCTTCCCACAGCTCGTTTTGGGTGAGCCACGATTTGGGGAAAATCTATGGCCATCTTGTTTGTGAATTCCATTGTTGGAAATGGGTATCTATGCCCAATGTTTGTGCTTGCGGTGTGAGAAATGAATATGTTAGGGTATGGGTATGGGTATTCATTGTTTTGGCTTGAGCTTGAGAGTAAGCATCCAGGGTTCAATTGTAGCCTGATAAACCCAGCTATGGACTGGCTTGGCTTAGATGGAATGATTAATTGGTTGTGAATGAGCTTTGTTCCCCTTTTCCTTGTGAGAATCATGCTCAGCTCGGGGGTGGCCTTCGAACGGACTCAAAATAAGTTGTCGAAGAGCCTATGGTTGGGTGGAACATTGCAGCGACATAGCTAGTTGCTTGGGGCAGTTGCAAAATGAAGATAAGTGTTTTTATGTCTATGTATTTACTTCTGCAATCTTGAATTAATGATTACTTTGATATGCTAGATGAGCATGAATTGTGTGTGGATGTTGTTTTAATTTCGCTGTGCATAATTGATTTGTTTTACATCTGCACACTCATATTTTAATTATATGAATCTAATGAATGGGATGAGATCATGTGAAAGCCCTGAATTTGGCATCATGTTCCCTGCCTTGCATTGGATAAATGGGTGGGTACGTGACACCCTCCCTACCTCTCTCTAAACCACTAACCCCCAATCTCTCTCTCTCTCTCTCTCTCTAAATCCACAACACCCAATCTCTCTCTCTCTCTCTAAATCCACAACACCCAATCTCTCTCTCTCTCTCTAAATCCCTAACCCCCAATCCTTAATACCCTTTCACGTTTGATACCCTCTCTCTCTCTCTCTCTCTCTCTCTCTCTCTCTCTCTTTCTCTCTCTTCGAGGCATCCAAAACATAATAGTAGATATTGGTCAACTTCTGCATCTTTTCCTCCAAGACTTCACACTCCTTCAAATTCAATACTCCCCCTCTCTCTCACTCTAAACCTGTAAACCCCAAGATCACTCTCCCCCAACCCCTAACAAGCATCCAAAACTTCATAGTAGATATTGGTTAGCTTCTACATCTTTTCCTTCAATACTTCACACTCTTTCATATCTGATTTAATATCTCTATCTCCCTCAACGCCTAACCCCTAGTCTCTCTCGCTCTCTAAACCCCTTAGCCACAATCTCTCTCTCTCTCTCTCTCTCTCTCTCTCTCTCTCTCTCTCTCTCTCTAAATTCCTAACCCCCGATATCTCTCTCCCTCCCTCTCTATAAATCCCTAACCCCCAATCTCTTTCTTTATTTTTCTCTCTCTAAACCCCTAACCTCCAATCCTTAAGACCCTTTCACATTTGATACTCTCTCTTTCTCTCTCTTTCTCTCTCTTCAGAGCATCCAAAACTTAATAGTAGATATTGGTCAATGTCTGCATCTTTTCCTCCAATACCTCACACTCTTTCGCATCTAATACTCCCCCCCTTTCTCAATCAAAACCCATAAAGCCCAATATCGCTCTCCCCCAACCCCTAACATGCATCTAACACTTCATAGTATATATTGGATAGCTTATGCATCTTTTCCTTCAAGACTTCACACTATTTCACATTCGATGTAATATCTCTATCTGCCTCAATGCCTAACCCCCATTCTCTCTCGCTCTCTAAACCCCTAACCACAATCTTTCTCTCTCTCTCTAAATTCCTAATCCCCGATATCTCTCTCCCTTCCTCTCTCTAAATCCCTAACCCCCAATCTCTCTCTTTCTTTTTCTCTCTCTAAATCCCTAACCCTCAATCCCTAAGACCCTTTCACGTTTGATACTCCCTCTCCCTCTCCCTCTATCTTTGTCTCTCTCTTCCATGCATCCAAAACTTAATAGTAGATATTGGTTAGCTTCTGCATCTTTTCTTTCAAGACTTCACACTCTTTTGCATCCGATACTCTCCTTATCTCTCTCTCTCTCGAAACTTGTAAACCCCAATATCTCTCTCCCTCAACCCCTAACAGGAATCCAAAACATCATAGTACTTATTGGTCAGCTTCTGCATATTTTCCTTCAAGACTTCACACTCTTTCACATCTGGTGTACTCTTCCTATCTCCCTCAACCCCTTACCCCCAGTCTCTCTCTTTCTCTCTCTCTCGCTAAACCCCTAAGCCACAATCTATCTCTCTTTCTCTCTCTCTCTCCCTAAACCCTTAACCCCCAATCTCTCTCTCTCTCTAAATCCCTGACCCTCAATCTCTCTATCTAAGCCCCTAACACCTAATGTCTCTCTCTCTCTCTAAACCCTTGACTTCCAATGTCTCTCTATCACAACCCCAATTTACTCAATTTAAATATATATATATATATATATGTACATGTTAACGACATTATTTCTTATGTCGCAGGTATGAAATACGAAAAGGATGTAGTGTGAATATGCATTGTCTATTTATAAGGTATAAATTGTATTTCTGTAACTATACATATGTCAAATATTAATTATATTTTGTTTGCAGAATAAAAGCCAACCTTAGCTTGGCGATTACATATTGTGTAACATTCATATATCACTTTACCACTGTCGTAATCTATTAAGATTATTGTTTATGTCTTCTATAGCGTTTATTAAAACTCTTAATGTTATTCTAGCTTAATGGACCAACCATAATCCAATTTAAGCTATAGAACTTTGTTATTTTATTAATCTTCAAGAGATTAAGTGGGGAGTCTGACTTATGGTATTGCTACCATAAGTTCACTTCATCCACAACTTATAACTAAGTATAAATCCTACCAACTATGCTCATCGAGATTCATATAACATATGCCAAAGTATTTGTAATCTATTCAAACTTCATGTAACATATGCCAACGTATTTGTAACTATTCAAAACCCAATGTATGGTTAATAACCATTAGATTAACTATGCATATACCCTAATGCATGCTCTCTAGAGCTTGTTAATAAAAAGGTTATGTGCTTATGCATAAACTATACAATTTGTAACTATGTATTGAATGCTACTATATGAAAAATCGGCTTGCTAAGGGTTTATGCTATGATCTTAAGGTTCAACACCATGAATATGTGATCTGAATCCCAAGCTTACAGTTATATTGCATAATCCTGAAGTTGTAATGTCGGTTATTAAGATCTTGTATTAATTCGATTGGTTATGTAAATCTCTATGTATTAATTACGATATTGATAATATGATCTCAGCATTAATGCATGGTCTGTCTTGGTTAACGCAGGACCACCGATGACTGCCAAATCAACCAAGGGTTGGTGAAGCCATGTGATGGCTTAAACACAGTAAGTTGTACAGGCTTAGCCTCCCTCATGTGGCAATGTTGTTAACACCTAAAAAGTGCTCACTAGCTCATTCCCTTATTCACATGACCCATTTGTCCACTTTTCCACCATCTGAGCCTCTAAAGCCACCAAAAGGTCACCAAAAGACCTTAATACACCCCTTTTTCCACCCAAAATGAGTATTTTTCCTAAAAAAGCATAAAAAACCCTCAAAAAGGGTCCAAAATTCCCCAAAATATTAAAAAGGGAATAAAAATATTCAAAATATTCAAAAAAGGAAAAAGGAGGGAAAAGTACCTAAACCATGTTGGTCAATACCATTGGTTTCCACAAAACCATAATGGTATTCCCCACCACCAAAAACTATAAAAAGGTGGTAGGGGCTCCTCACTTTTGATCCATCCATATTCCTATCCTCATGCTGCCAAAATCTCCCTTGAGATTTTGGCCATTGTAGCTACCTTGGAGAAAGGACCCTTTGGAGTTTGGAGCTGCTCACCCTTGGAGCTTCTCAACTATCTTCATCACTTGGAGGTATTATTATTGCAAGCACTTGCTTGTCCCCATTTTCAATACAAAATTATTTTTTCTATTTTCTTGTTCTTGTTTTTTAATTCAAAAGTTTATTATGATATGCACATGCTAGTTTAGTTTAGATTTAGATTTAGTTTATTGTTTTTGCTTAATATTGAAACTGCTGCTACTAGTTAGCAGGTGCCCATTGCACTAAGATTGGTTGCAAAACCAAGCCAACAGTTTTTAGCGACTCCGCTGGCTTGAATCTTTAGATCTCAAAATTTTATTTTTTGCTTTAGATCTTAATTTTTGTTCATTTTAGTCAGTTTAATTCATAGATCTTCCATACTACACAACAGATCTATTGCTGCTCTAGATTTTGCCCCTTTTTATTGCCATTAACAACCCAAAATCGTCATTTTCGGGTTCGTTTTTCGGCGTCGGTGTACGGCTTTCGCCTTGCGGCTTTTTGCCCAATAGTCGCGCGGCTCATCGCGACTGCACGGCTCTTTTCCGTGCGGCTCACCGCGGCTTCGCGGCCAAATTGTGCATTGCACATGGCGGCTTCACGGACATTTTCCACGCTGCACATCGTGACTGTGTGACGAAATCCCGCGCTGCACATCGCGGCTTCGCGGCTGAAACCCGCGCTGCCCATCGCGACTGTGCGACAGAAACCCGTGCGGTCCATCGCGGCTGTTCTGTCAAAACCCGCGATGCCAATTTTTTCCATTCGGCCAATCCGTTTAAAAAATTAATTTTTTACTGTATTTTTTGCCCCCATAGCACATTTTACAGTATTAAAATTCCTGCATTATTTACAGCCATAGAAAAATTTTACTATTTAGAATGCACCTTTGAAAAAGTCTTTTTAAAAATTTTCAGAAATTGAAAGAAGGATTTGTTTTACATTTTATCTAGATTAAAAAAATTTACTGTTTACTTCCTTCATATTTTGCCCATAGCAATTTTTGAAAAAGAAATCCATTTATTTCTTGAAAAAGTCATATTATTTGCTTTCCTATTTCAAAAGATCCTTTGTTTTTTAAATATTTTCTGCAAAGCATTTACTTTTTCAATTTCAATTTAAAATACCACACGTGCACCCACTCAAACACATAATTTAAACTGAGCCTTAAAACTTACCCTAACTTCAACCAACTTTTAACCCCACTTGGGGAGCACTTAAAAGAACTTTGTAGCTAGGTAGTATTGAGGGGATAGGTGTTCCAATAACACACATCAGTTATTACATTTGAGACATAGTTGTTGTCCATTAGGGAACCAAAATCTCCTAGTATTTTTTGGCACGGTCATAACTAGTTTATCGGAAGGCCTCTCCCCTAGGAGGGTTGAAGTCGCGAGGATGGTTCCGGAAGCCTGAGTGGAATACCGAAATCCATTCAGTAACCGAAGGGCTACCATTCGCAGTTCTCGAAATATCCCTGTATGGGGGTATTGCAGTAAAAGGACCAAACGGCAGATTTACCTTTTCTGGACGTGTCATGAACGGAGTATCCTAGTTGCCATTCTTTAGGATTGATTACTCGGTGTCCCTCTTGGTAGGGGGATATCTAGCTGTTGATTCAACACTCAATATTGTCTGACTTGGATTTCATCACCTTGCAGAGAATATCGTTTGTTGATTCACAATACTTTTAGTTAGGTGTTTGCATGATACAATCCACCTTTGGTCTAGTAGCACCTTTTTTTTCTAGAAGCTGTTTGACTGTTGGTATTCTGACCATTTTTTGTTGCATCCCTCCACTTATTATAGCACAACTGCTATAATAAGTGCCCTTTTTGAGGTCGATTTTTTGGCCTGAGAGCCTTCATTTTCACTCCCCTTCTTGCACCCTTGGTTGCATTAGGGTTTTGAGTTTTTTATACATTACCATTTTACACAGAAGATTTTTAAACAAAAAACTTATTTCTCACCATTGAGAATTTTAGACGCTCTCGTCGTCTTCAGGGCGAACTCCCAGAGTTCAGTCTACTTGGCTCTCCACGTCACCGACGTCAAGCCTTATCCCTTGAATCGACACATCGTTGGTCAAACAGACAGTCATCCGATTCTGACACGCCTCACTTCACATCTGATTTTGAGGCAGAATCCGAAAACCCTACCGAGTTATTACCAACCAACCCCATGGCTGGGACACAATTCGACCCACTTTTTATCAGCACCATAGATGATACATCCACAGACCCTTCTACTGTGGTGCCATCCATGGCAACAACCACCCCCTGGGTATGCCTAATATGGGGGACACTCCATTTTTAGGGATGCCCAACACAGGACCACCTCCTATTACGGGTATGCCGAACATAGGGGTCACACCCCCTCTCATTTCCACAACCCATGTCCCAGGAATCCCTACTACTATTCCTAACCCTGGTGTAACCCATGTTGCACTTGGAAACGCTGGCCCATACCAGACCACAGCTATTGGAGGACACATACCTTCAATACCTAGCATACCCTTAGGTGCTACTGGACCCCCACATCATACCACCATGACTAGTCATGTCCCAGTCACTACGCCACATTCATCTGCTAACTTACCATACATGGCGAGTCTGAACTTACCAGACTTAGCTAGGTTAACAAATGATCCTATCAGACACGACCCTGCGTGGCCTCACATGCCCACCAAACTCCCCTCCGACATCCCTAAGTTTGAGGGCAAGGCAGGTGAGGACCCCCAGAACCATATTATGTCCTTCCATCTATGGTGTTCCTCCAACTCCATAGTGGACGACTCTGTCTGCCTCCATCTGTTACAGCGCACCTTCACTGGCTCTACAGCTAAGTGGTATATCGAGAAGCCCCATGGGACCCATGCCACCTTTACCTCCCTTGCCTCGACCTTCCTGCAATTCTTTCAGTTACCTGTCCGCTATGATGCGGGAGTCGAGATCGTACTGTCTTGCAGACAGAACACGACCACCCACATCACTGACCACATTCATGAGTGGCGTCGACGCCGAAGCCTCTGCAAAATCAAGTTAGACGACCGTATCTTCTTAGATTGGTTTCTCAAATCCCTCCTCCCTCTCATTGCCAAGGATGTGGCATCTGAATGACCCCAGTCTGAAGAAGAGGCCATCCTCAAAGCCCAACAGTTTGACTTCATTTACGCCTAGTCGGGTTATTTGTATACCATTATACCAGACGCCCCTCGGGGCGAGTCATCCCAACACAATGCGCCAGGGGCATCCCATGCCGCTGATGGCATCATTGGTCGTATGGCCTCGCATCCCCAACCCTTTTCCATTGCACATCCTAGCCATGGTCCCGACCTTTCGCGGGCTACATCTCAATCTGGAGCAACCAGTTCATATGCTCCCATGGCACATCACCACCATACCCATCGACCCTCATGTCCACCTTAGTGCTTTGGTCATGCACCACCTGCATACACCCCCCCAGCCGCACCTCAACCAATGTATTATCCACAGCAAGCTGCGACAGCTAGCCCAACACCTCCAATAGCTCAGGGTTACCAACAACCCCAGCAGGTAACTGGACCACCTCCAGCCCCGCCAGCTTATTATGCACCGCAACCTGCTCCCGCATCTGTGGTAAACCAAAATCCTCTCACTGCTCAAGGGAAAGTGTACACACAACACAACCAGCCCCAGCACCAAAACAACCAGCGCAACCAGGGTGGGCAACAAAACCATGGAAGAGGACGTAACCGCGGTAACAACCAACAACAACATCAAGGTCCTCCACCTCCCAATCCTCCGCAAAATAACAACGCTGCTCCTCCCAACCAGAATCCGGATCGTAATCCTAAGCAGCCCAAAAACAATAACCTCAGAACAAACCATCCTTGTTCTATTTGCGGGATCTATGGCCATTACACACATGCTTGCCCACATTTGGAGCAGGCTCGGCAACTCTAGACTGACGATGCCCATCGTCAAGGACAAGCGGCTCCTCACCTGCCACCCAACCCCCCACCACCTCAACATCAACCTTTGGTGCTGCAAAACCCCTTTCCAACCCAAGGTGTAGTGAACACTCAACCGTTATCTCCCCCTCAGAGCAACGCGCCACCACAACAAATCACTTATGCCACTCCTGATCAACCCATGTTCGATTCAGATACTCACCACTGGTTGATGATGTCATCCGCAGATGCCAACCTCCAAACCCACCGGAACCAATATGGCTCCACCCCTGAAGCCCCCCCCGCTGACAAGAACACTAATGTTCATCCCACAGATCAGACGTTACGTATACCTCCGGCTCCACTTGATGGCGCTTCTAAAGGACCTCGCTTCCCACTTCGTCGCATCAACAATAATCCCAATGCTCGTGCTGCGTCGAATTACAACATTGTAGATGACTTAGCCCAGTCTCCTGCAGCCATGTCTGCTTTAGAAGTCTTAAAAAACTATCCTTCATAACGCAAGACTTTGCTCTCTGCCATTGGCGCTATTGACCCCAATGATTCACAACTGATGGCATTCGATTCGGACCAATCCGAACCACGCTTGCCTTCCACTTTAGCATTCCAAGTTTCCGTTTCCATTCGGAATCTTGTCATCCATCGGTGCATTATCGATGAAGGGGCCTCTACATGTGTTATGTCCACATTCGTTTGGCAGAAGTTGGGATCTCCTACTCTCCAGCAATCCACCACTGCGTTGCGAGCCTACGACGGCCGTTCGGCTCAACCCCAAGGTCTCTTAGCTAACGTCCCCGTCCAGCTGGCTGGTAAAACCGTGCTCATTGACATAGAGGTCATCAATGCCCAACTCGATTATAACCTCTTACTTGGTCGCAACTACATGTATGCCATGCGGGCTGTTGCCTCATCCGTTTTTCATACCATGATATTCCCCCATGAAGGACGCGTGGTCAAGGTCGACCAACTCACCTATTACGATCCCAAGGCCCCCGCCGCACCTGAAAATGTTCTCCCCATGGTTAAAAAACCTGTTTGTGGTGCAACTACCTCGTTCGTTTCCTCCGTGGGACCCGGACTTTACTCCGACGCGCCGATGACGTCTACATTCCAATCCATTCCACCACCATCACCGGGGACCCACTTCGCTAACCTCTGTACTCTTTCCCACAATACACAAACACCCAACAATCAACCACCCTTGTTCCCTAAACCACCATTGGTCCCTAGTCACATTGATGTTACACCCATCCACACAATCCCCTTTCTATTTCCTCCCTCAGGTGTAGTAAGCGCTCCGGTTATGGCTACCCTTAGTCTCCCCGGGTTAACATTGGGATTCCCTGTGTGGTATATTTCGCCTCCCGTTCCCCCGCCGACACCAAATGTCATCCTGCAACCGGTGCAACCCATTGTTACTTCTACTCAACCACCTCCCGGTATCACTACCCCTTCGTCATCGACGAATCCCCCTCCTCTCATCAGGCCCACTGGGGGCAGAGCCCCACAACCTTACACTGCGGTACCCCCACCCAAGGCAGTTAAACCTCCCCCCGTGTTCCGTGCTCCTCCTAAATGATCGTTGTGCGATGAGTTAGGCCATCCAACCCATCAGTTTCCATAGTTACCTGCATTACAGGAACACATGCAAATGCTTGACGACGACCCCAACATCCCAGTTGTCAAAATCGACTCAAACCCCATGCCTCGTGACAAATCACTGCGTACCAACCACCCTTGTGCAATATGCGGTATTTACAGCCACTACTCACATCACTATCCTGACATCCTAGATTACAGAGCAGCTCTCTACGAGATGAATAATTTGGACCTTGAGATGGCACCCCCCACAATTGAGGAGATCTTCCCTCCCGTATCATCCTCATCCGGAGAGATTAACACCATTTATATGATCTCTTCGACTACCCAAACCTCGTCAACTGACTTGACCACTCACAGCTTCCGCAATGATGAAGAGATTCTCGAGGCTCCTACTGCTCCTGATGCCTCTCAGGAAAATAACATGGCCAATATTTCTCCCGTCACCCACATCGACATCTCTGACTCACCTGGTGCCCTTCATACCATTACGTTAGGAGCCTCCCACAGTGAACATGAAATTGAAAAATACAAAAAACTGTTCCAAGAATTCACTGATGTCTTTACTTGGTCAGATACCAAAATGCCTGGCCTTGACCCCGCCATTTATACGATCTCCACTAGATACCCTTATGTCCGATCGGCCCCTTCCATTGATCCCATTCACACACATGTTCCACTCTGCTACGTCGGTTTCGCTGATGGTGCAAGCCGTTGGTCCCCCAATCTGGCCTCCGCAGCTTGGGTAATATATTCCCCTTCACATGAGTTGATCCACATCGACGGAGTGCGTTTAGGTGCTGCCACCAACAACCAAGCTGAATACGACGCCGTGACCAGTCTCTTGGTCGTAGCTCTCCAATTGAGCATATGTCACCTTAACGTTTTCCTAGACTCACAACTCCTTGTTTCCCAGCTCAATAATGATTACCACGTACGCAATCCATGTCTTTTCAGAAAATTCCTGCGCACTAAACAAATGGTTAGACAATTTGAATCAATTTCATTTACACACATCCCAAGGAACCTCAATAGTGTAGCGGATCATATGGCCAACAACATTCTAGATTGGCACCACATGCTCTTCCCGGCACTATGGGCATACTGCACATCAACTAAAACCGCCACTGGTTTTACCCCTTTCCACTTAGTTCACGGTGTCGAATCTGTCCTCCCCATTGAGTGCCAGATTCCAACCCTACATATGGCCGTCGAACTCCTACCGGACACTGCCCCAATTGAGCAACGCTTACTACTCCTAGAGCAGGCCGATGAAGATCGGTGCACAACCCTTCAAAACATGGAAGCAGCCAAGAACCGATCCAAATTGAGTTATGATAAACATGTCCACCCAATAAATTTTTCTGAAGGGGACCTTGTCCTCGCCTACGATCAGGCTCATGACAAAACCGGGAAAGGAAATTTTGTGTCCATGTGGCAAGGCCCATATATTATACACACTTGCCTCGGACAAGGGGCATACATTCTTACCGATTCAGAAGGCAACCCCCTCCGCAACCCACGCAACGGGTTGTACCTCAAACGATTTTACCCATAGTAAACCGGATGGACACCACCGTCCATTGTATAACTTCATGATAGTTCTTTCCTTTTCCTGTTTTCATCAGGTCCATTTTTTCACCATTTTTTGGACACCCTTGTCGCCTCGGTTTGCGTGCCACATCGGCCATCATCCATTTTCGACAAGTCTTATATCGTCAGATTCATTTTTCCGCGCTCGTGATGATGCTTGAGATCATTTCTTGCTCTCACGCCCAGATTTTTTGGGCATTTTTTACCATTCCCCCTCATCGCCTCGGTTTGCGTGCCACATCAACCATCGTCCATTTTTGACATGCCTTATATCACCGGAATAAGTTTTACGCGCTCGTGATGATGCTTGAGATCATTTCTCGCTCTCACCTCTAGATTTTTCAGGCAGTTTTTAAAAATGCCACCCATCACCTCGGTTCACGTGCCACATTGGTCGTTGCCCCTTTTTGACAATCTTTATGTCACCGGATTCAGTTTTCCGCACCCATGATGATGCTTGAGACCTTTTCTCGCTCTCATCAATCCCTTTTTGTTCGGTATAATTTTATCCCTTCTTCGGGCCGAGTAATCCCTTTTACGAAAAAGGCACTTAGGGAGTTTCTGTTAAGCTCTTTTCTGACTCCTAAAACAATGAAAAGATCGTCGAGCAACCTTGCTTCCTTTCATGCTCGCTAAACGTATCTGAAAGGGAGTCTACCTGGTATAAGTTTACCCCTTTTCCGGACCTTGTAGACTAATTACGAAAAAGGTATACTCTAGTCACATCGGCTAGAAGAGTTCTCCATTTTGCATCATTTTATGCTTTTTCGGGCCTTGGAGACTAACTTACGAAAAAGAACACCAATGGAGTCCACTTACCGCTTTCAGACTCTATAAACATTAAAGCGACCATGAGCAATCACCATCCCGGGCTCGTAAAACCAACATGACAGTACTCACAACCACTGCAGAGTCTTCTTATCGTTTTTAGACTACTTAAAAATGAAAGCACCAATGAGCACGAACAGTCCTGGGCTCACAAAATCCACAGGACAGTACCATTTCACAGCACAGTTTCATCCCTTCTTGGAGCTCATTAAAACTACGAAGAAGGACCTAATGGTGCTTCTTGGTGCCACAACAGATCACGTCTACTCATATGGCAGCTTCCCCATTTTGGTCGCCTTTGTTCAGAGTATTCTGCAGTATGTCACACTGAGAACCCCTCAACAGCACCCATCAGTTTGACCCCCCCCCAAGAGTCAATACATACCCTTCAGTCCCTAAAAAGAAATGATACCCACACTTACAAGTTAGTTCCCTACGCTGCCAGGTCAACCATGTCATCATGCTCTGAACAAAGGAAGTTTGAGTCTTCCCATTATGACCACAAATACTTCCCATACCCACAAGTATGTCAGTCCTACCATCTGTACTACCACACTTCAGTTCTACACCTCGTGCTCCTATCAAGGAAACATCATTGCCTTGTTAGTTGCTGGTCTCCCTCTGTCGACGACAACCAAATTTATTCCAGAGGATGGACCTAGAGGTCCCTGTGTCTTGGACTCATCACCATTTATGATGAGTGCCTACGAATCATTTTGAGAAGAGTCCTTAGTGCCTCTCCAAATGGTTGTTTCTTACATGCTCGACTTCAAACACCTTGATTGCATCGTTGAGACTCGCACAGGGCATTGGTTCGTTCAGTTATTAGTCGAAGACCCCGGATACCATATGACTCCTCCACATTTGAGATTCTACCTATGGATACAACCAGTTACACTTTTCCTATAGATATCTGAGTTGCGCATGGCGACAGTATTCAGATGTACCTCATTTTTATACTCCCTCGAGTATACAGTTACATATACTTCCCAGAGATGGCTCACAGTCAATGAGTCCCTACAGATGTTGGACACCTTCAGTTTCAGCAGTTCATCAGTTATTCCGGTGTATCAGTTATTGAGATCAGTCATGATATGATCATGAGTACTGTAATGTCCCTTATTAGGAATTTTATTAAAATTGCAATTTTCCACTTTTTTTCCCTAGTTCGACCTTTGACTAGTTTTGATCTCTAGGTCCCAAATTTGCCCCAAATGATCCCAAATATTCTGAGAAGGTATATGAATGATATTAGAACATAAATATGTGTTTCATGGATGCCTTTGGACCTTTAGAATACTTCTGCAAATCCTCTTTCAATTCTGATCAATGTAGGTAACTTTACTAGTGATTTTCCTTTGACTAGTATTGGTCTCTAGGTCTCAAATTGACTCCAAATGCCTTCAAATCTTCAAGGAAGGTGTATGAGTGATATTAGAAATCTAATATGATTTTTATGGATTAAATATGTCCACCAAAAGACCTCTGCAAACTCTCTTAAGATTCTGGACCAATTATGCAATTTTACTAGTAATTTGGGGTTCAAATCCCCCTGGGGTAAGTACTGAAAATGGCTTCCCAAATGCCTCCAAACCCACTCAAATTTATGAACAGAGGTATGTAATGTGTTAAGTATTTTATTAAAGTCTCATATGCACCATTAATGGATTATTACAACTGTTCTCACCCTCTCCCATTCAACTGCAAAAATCCCCAATTCGACCCTTGGGGAAATGGCACTATTTCACCTCCCAATACAACTAAACTGAGTAAAAATGCTTCAAATGCTCAAGTACAGTACATGAAACTTGTATAATAAATCCATGGCATTATATTTATCACAAATATATCAGAGGATCATCCATTCATTCGAAATCATCATCAATACATTGGCTCACAACAAGGTAGTGGGGAAATGGCATTGTTCTTCCATTAAAAATGAGATTTATACATTTCTACTTGGAATTTCGACTTGAAACTTTTTGGAGATGAAGAACAGAGTATTTAATTCATATTAAAAAATACATGGGGCATTAAAAGCTTCCCCAAATAGTACAATGGCTCACCAAAAACGCCCTCCCTCAAGGATCAAGAATATGCCATCAAAACTGGAAATGGTCGAAGGAGTGAGCTGCAATAGAAGAAACCATGAGCTGCCCTGTAGCTTACACCTGCAAATAAAGACTCCATTAAAGCTCCAAATGAAAGGTCTGAATGGCATTTCCAATTACCAACTTGGATGGGAATCTTTCACCCTCGAAATTGGCTAAGGCAAGAAACTAGTCATCCACTAGCTCTCCCTCTTCACAAATGCAATTGCAAATTCTACAAATGATCAAAATCTGGTTTCATTCTTTGTTATTGACATTTATAAACTTCTAATGTCCTCCATGGGTCGAATTCCTTCCAATAGACTCATGCCAACTCATGTTGGGAAGAGATTCCAAAGAACGCCACTTGTACAACAATTCCTACTCTCCCACTTCCACCAAAGCACATGTGGAAGCATCTTAGCTGCCCTAACACCCTTGAGCGCCCTCTTGGAGTCTATTTTTATCCTTGACATGTCATATATGTCATATTTCAGCCTTCAGGTCTGATTTGTGTCATAGGTGTCATAGCATCTTCATTATTGTTGTCATAGAGCTAGGGAATCTAGCCCAAGTGTCTCACTAGCTCCAAATTGCCTCTTCCTCTTCCATGGGAGTTACTCTTCCTCTATATTTCAAACTTGGATGAGTCATGCAATGAATAATACCTTTTGGAATCCCCCAAGTATGTTACCATTCACCTTGAATTCGAATTGGTGAGAGAATGATGCCAAATGTAGTGGGGAAATCTAGCCATATGTGGGTCCCACTTCCTCCATGTGTCTTCATGATGAAATGCCACTTTGATTTTCACTTGTATATATTTATTTAGATCCTTTATTAAATATTTATGCCATCCTAATGTTCAAACATCATTTATTATCCCCATTATTCCAAATCCCAAAGCTTCCACCCCAAACCTAGGAAACTAGTAATTTTCCTCCTTGGCAATTATTTGACCTTTAGCATCAATTTGACAAACTCTAATGAATAGAGCCAATGTGATTAGGCCATTGTGACCCAATACCAAATTTGGGACATGACAAATCCTCCCTTCCCAATATTGCTTGTCCTCAAGCAATTTTAAATGTGGGTGTTGAAGAACCTGCTTTCTGTATAATTCTTTGAAGTTGCCATTGAATTGTCCAACCTTGAGTCTTTGAGTTTCCATGAAGATTTTAGAGAGGAACCACCATGCTTGCTGCTGCACTACTCTGATTAAAATCACTTTATTAAGTGGGGAATCCATCTCCGATATTGCTTGCTTCCCCAAAAAATATGAAACCAATGAGATAAAAATTATTCCAGGGTCCCATTGCTTGTATTGCACCCCAATAATTAAGAGTGCTCTCCAACCCACACCATTAGTTAATAGGATTCCTGGATCCCATTTTCTTGTATGCATCCTTCCAAACATCATGAGTACCAAATGTATATCATCAAAGTACATAACAACATAATGAAAATGTACATCAAGGATATGCTTCATCAAAGAGTCATGAAAGTGCTTATACCTCCAAGCAAGTAGACCACCATTTTCCAAGTGCATACAAGCTTCAAGTGACCAATCAAATCTGCTCCAATGACATAGGTGAGGATCCCATGTCCTATAATGCTGCTCCAAAAGGATGTGATATGCATCAAAATATTCAACCATTTATTCTTTTATCCAAGAAGTGAATGAAGAATCTCCACTAAAATCTGAACCAAATAATGAGCAGAAAAAACAAGGAGACTTCAAATGACTCAGAGAAGTCTCACCCATACATCCATGAATGTGAGAATCATAAAAATATAACAAAGTATGTGGCTGCCAACAAAAATGTTCTCCAATCATAAATCTATTCTCCCAAGTGTTGGATGAAGTTCGTCCAACATCAAATGAATCAAGTGTTGAGCAAGAAAAACCATGAGTCTCCAAGTGACTCAAATGCATATCATAGGCGCATCCATGTATATTTGCATCATCATAAAGTGACAAATTATGCTGCTGCAAATGTGAATAAGAATGTGCTCCAACCATGTCATCATGAAAGTTAAATCTAGGAGTTCCATACTCCTCATGTGGCACCATCAAAAGGAACCCTTTCACCCATACTTCATTGAGACTAATGTTGCAAAACATGGAATTGTAGGATGTAGGAGAATGAACTAAATCACCCAAATTATCAAAAAGTGCAGAAGTTTCATCATGGGAAGGATCCATGTGGGTAGTATCATGCAGCTCCTTCAAAAGTGTGAACTCTTTGTCATAGTTTGGTTCCAATGTAGAGGAATCATGCTCTTCTTTAAAAATTGCATAACCTTCATCAAGAGGCAATTCAAATTCCTCTTCCACCACATCAAGTGTTTGGATCTCTTCAAGTTCATCTTCAAACACATCAAGAACATTCAAATTTTCACATTTCTCATGATCCACCATGTCATGAGAATCCTCCAAACAATCTACCATTTGACAATCTGAAACATAGGAGGAAAAACAAGTATCTTGCAACTTTTCAAGAAGTTGCTCATTTTGAATTGTGAGCTTATGAATATCCTCATTATTCTTCAAGTATGCATCATGTAACAATTCATTAAGCTCAAACAAATGGTTTCTATCAAAAAGCAAAGACATGAAATTACCTTTGATGTGGCACATTGCTCTTTGAATCTTCTCCATGTCTTCAAGGAAGGATGTTTCCTCCAATGAAGTAGCTCTCCAACAAGAATTTGACACCAATGCTTGAGTGTCATGGAGAATGCTGAGGTACTCTTGGATCTTATTTTCATTCATCTTTAAGGACCCTTCAAGAAAATGAGGCTCTTGCAAATGAACGTCCTCATCTTCTTCAATTTTGCTTGGACCAACTTCATGAAGCTCAAGTGGTGATGGGGAAGTTAATCTTGGTTCTTCTTCAACTGTTACAAGGTCTTCATTATCATGCTTAATGAAACTTGTACTTGTAGAAACACTTTCAAAAATGATCTCTATGTCACCAACATAGAGGTGTGAGCACCCATCAGTAGGTACTTCTTCATAGTTTAAGCATCCATCAGTAGATGCTCTTTGGTTCATGTCTAAGCTAGAAGGTGTCTCGAAATGATCTTCCATATTTTCAATAGAATCTTCTTCATGCTCTTGCGATGTCTCTTCCTTTTGATCCTTAAAGCAAGCTAATGCATTTTTCCCCTTGTTTTCCTTAGGATCAATATATTTGGAATCTCTTCTTGAATAAATCTCAAAAGCTCTCCTCAAGGAGGACATCATTTCATGCACACATATATGATACTCGCTCCAAGGGTTTTTACAAGAAGGGCATAAACCTTTCTTCACTAACTCCACATCTTCATTTTTGGGCCTATTTTCAAAAACATGTTCAGCATAGTACTCAAAAGACATGGCATTTTGTGTATTTTTGCTAAAAGCAAGATATTCTTGATATTTTTGATATTGTTGGGGCAAGATTTTATATTTTGCTCTCCATCTTTGGAACTCACTCATAGAATTATCCTTGGTTGGTGTGACACACTCATATTCATCAGATTTAAAGTCATAAGAATAATCTTCATTTCTCTTGAAATTGTAAGAAGTGTTGCATGATGGCACCTCTTCCCCATACCATTCACATTCTGCTTCATATTGCTCATAAGCATCTGCATATTTCTCATAAGAATTGTACTCATAGGATTCATCATAATAGTAAGACATGGCTGCCAATTATTCTTGAATGTATGTACCTAATACACAGGTGCAAGGACCATGCTCTGATACCACTGTAATGTCCCTTATTAGGAATTTTATTAAAATTGCAATTTTCCACTTTTTTTCCCTAGTTCGACCTTTGACTAGTTTTGATCTCTAGGTCCCAAATTTGCCCCAAATGATCCCAAATCTTCTGAGAAAGTATATGAATTATATTAGAACATAAATATGTGTTTCATGGATGCCTTTGGACCTTTAGAATACTTCTGCAAATCCTCTTTCAATTCTGATCAATGTAGGTAACTTTACTAGTGATTTTCCTTTGACTAGTATTGGTCTCTAGGTCTCAAATTGACTCCAAATGCCTTCAAATATTCAAGGAAGGTGTATGAATGATATTAGAACTCTAATATGATTTTTATGGATGACATATGTCCACCAAAAGACCTCTGAAAACTCTCTTAATATTCTGGACCAATTATGCAATTTTACTAGTAATTTGGGGTTCAAATCCCCCTGGGGTAAGTACTGAAAATGGCTTCCCAAATGCCTCCAAACCCACTCAAATTTATGAACAGAGGTATGTAATGTGTTAAGTATTTTATTAAAGTCTCATATGCACCATTAATGGATTATTACAATTGTTCTCACCCTCTCCCATTCAACTGCAAAAATCCCCAATTCGACCCTTGGGGAAATGGCACTATTTCACCTCCCAATACAACTAAACTGAGTAAAAATGCTTCAAATGCTCAAGTACAGTACATGAAACTTGTAGAATACATCCATGGCATTATATTTATCACAAATATATCAGAGGATCATCCATTCATTCGAAATCATCATCAATACATTGGCTCACAACAAGGTAGTGGGGAAATGGCATTGTTCTTCCATTAAAAATGAGATTTATACATTTCTACTTGGAATTTTGACCTGAAACTTTTTGGAGATGAAGAACAGAGTATTTAATTCATATTAAAAAAGAAATGGGGCATTAAAAGCTTCCCCAAAGAGTACAATGGCTCACCAAAAACGCCCTCCCTCAAGGATCAAGAATATGCCATCAAAACTGGAAATGGTCAAAGGAGTGAGATGCAATAGAAGAAACCATGAGCTGCCCTGTAGCTTACACCTACAAATAAAGACTCCATTAAAGCTCCAAATGAAAGGTCTGAATGGCCTTTCCAATTACCAATTTGGATGGGAATCTTTCACCCTCGAAATTGGCTAAGGCAAGAAACTAGTCATCCACTAGCTCTCCCTCTTCACAAATGCAATTGCAAATTCTACAAATGATCAAAAGCTGGTTTCATTCTTTTTTATTGACATTTATAAACTTCTAATGTCCTCCATGGGTCGAATTCCTTCCAAGAGACTCATGCCAACTCATGTTGGGAAGAGATTCCAAATAACGCCACTTGTACAACAATTCCTAGTCTCCCACTTCCACCAAATCACATGTGGAAGCATCTTAGCTACCCTAACACCCTTGAGCGCCCTCTTTGAGTCTATTTTTAGCCCTGACATGTCATATATGTCATATGTCAGCCTTCAGGTCTGATTTGTGTCATAGGTGTCATAGCATCTTCATTATTGTTGTCATAGAGCTAGGGAATCTAGCCCAAGTGTCTCACTAGCTCCAAATTACCTCTTCCTCTTCCATGGGAGTTACTCTTCCTCTATATTTCGACCTTGGATGAGTCATGCAATGATAAATACCTTTTGGACTCCCCCAAGTATGTTACCATTCACCTTGAATTCGAATTGGTGAGAGAATGATGCCAAATGTAGTGGGGAAATCTAGCCATATGTGGGTCCCACTTCCTCCATGTGTCTTCATGATGAAATGCCACTTTGATTTTCACTTGTATATATTTATTTAGATCCTTTATTAAATATTTATGCCATTCTAATGTTCAAACATCATTTATTATCCCCATTATTCCAAATCCCAAAGCTTCCACCCCAAACCTAGGAAACTAGTAATTTTCCTCCTTGGCAATTATTTGACCTTTAGCATCAATTTGACAAACTCTAATGAATAGAGCCAATGTGATTAGGCCATTGTGACACAATACCAAATTTGGGACATGACAAGTACATCCCAAAATGATGTCCCCTCTGGACCATTATGATGTACCAGCAGATTTTTTTATGTATTTTCTCAGGTCCCCCTTCTTGGGACTAATTGTTTATTATGTCTTAATACGAGCAGGGGTATGCCCGCCTCGTCCATTATCGAGATTATTCCTCATTCATATTGAGGCCATGTAATATTGTTTATTTTTTTTTGCAGCTTCCAAGGGCCATAGATCCAGTCTCCAATCGGTCTCTTATCCTCCCCAAAACCCCAGAAAAAAGACAAAAGAACTATGATGTATATCGGCCATACGATGAGCTCCTGCCCTCACACATCAGGGGGCAATCTGTTAACACCTAAAAAGTGCTCACTAGCTCATTCCCTTATTCACATGACCCATTTTTCCACTTTTCCACCGTCTGAGCCTCTAAAGCCACCAAAAGGTCACCAAAAGACCTTAATACACCCATTTTTCCACCCAAAATGAGTATTTTTCCTAAAAAAGCATAAAAAACCCTCAAAAAGGGTCCAAAATTCCCCAAAATATTAAAAAGGGAATAAAAATATTCAAAATATTCAAAAAAGGAAAAAGGAGGGAAAAGTACCTAAACCATATTGGTTTAATACCATTGGTTTCCACAAAACCATAATGGTATTCCCCACCACCAAAAACTATAAAAAGGTGGTAGGGGCTCCTCACTTTTGATCCATCCATATTCCTATCCTCATGCTGCCAAAATCTCCCTTGAGTTTTTGGCCATTGTAGCTACCTTGGAGAAAGGAGCCTTTGGAGTTTGGAGCTGCTCACCCTTGGAGCTTCTCAACTATCTTCATCACTTGGAGGTATTATTATTGCAAGCACTTGCTTGCCCCCATTTTCAATACAAAATTATTTTTTCTATTTTCTTGTTCTTGTTTTTTAATTCAAAAGTTTATTATGATATGCACATGCTAGTTTAGTTTATATTTAGATTTAGTTTATTGTTTTTGCTTAATATTGAAACTGCTGCTACTAGTTAGCAGGTGCCCATTGCACTAAGCTTGGTTGCAAAACCAAGCCAACAAACGTAATGATCATTGATCAATGATCCTCGGGATCATAATTGGTTTCCATCTGGGGTTTATTTATACAACGAGGTAATGCATTGATTAGTTGTTCTTCGAGGGTGCAAGGTTATGCTGCTGCGATGGGGTTGGCTCTGTGTAGAGCTTTCCTAGCCATGTTATCGTTTTTGTGAAGTGTAACAGGTTTAGTTATTGTATTTAGGGATGATATTTTTTAATAGTTGTTATAGCCTCCCTATGGAGTGCTTACGAGGGTTTTCCCTCAAGACCATAAGGTCTTTCATTTTACAGTTCGACTCTATAACTTAGCTTGTTAAGCATTTTGGGTTTGGACTCTGCTAGTTGGTGTTAAGTGTTAAATTTGAATCCTGAAGGAATTGCGTTGTTGAAATCCATGCTTACAGAGTGTGATGGAGGCTCGGCTCCCGTCATCTCCAACCATTCTCCAAAATGGTAGGGTAATTTTCAATATGTTAAACTCTTAATGTTTTATAATGTATAATCAGGATGCTATTACTAGCTATCTATGTAACTATTTTCACAGAGTTTATGGTAATCCTCTGTTTAGAGTTTATGTATTGATTTAAAAGATAAACCATAACTTATATTACTGGGTGTATTGTAGGGAACACACAAGCTATGCCATTGCTAAGGAAGCACGACGACCACCATGACTCCTAGTAAGCATTCTTCAGTTATCTTGTTATGGTTTGGTTATTACCATTTACGCTTAAACCATAACTAACTTGTTTGCCTTTGCTTGCAGGTGGTCTCGTGGACACATGTCACTTATGTCATTATGATAATGATACTGTTAGAAACCTATGTAAACCCTTCTCTTTACTATGTTAGTATATTGTTATTGGACACATATGCTTTGTAAGTTGTCTCGTAGTATTTGTTGATCCATAGTTTATATTAGCCCATAGTATTGACCCATAGTATTGGACGCATATGCTTTGTAAGTCGTCCCGTAGTATTATATGTCCCATGGTTTTGACTCATGGTATTGGGCATAGACTTAGTATATAAGTGTGTGTTGAGGTCATTGAAAGCACCATGAAGTTAATTGTATTGAGCTTGCTCAAAGGAGGTTGCCCCCTCGAAGTGGCCCGTGATCAATATAAAAGTGATTCTGTTCTATTATTTCTGCTATTTCGCATATTCTTAGTAATTAATTGTTGCAGGTGCATCTCATCTGGTATCAGAGCACTTTCCTTGGCACAAGTGGGAAATTTTTTTTTGGGCGGCGACTTTCAGATCAATTTTTGAAACTTTTTGCACAAAATCAGAAGAAACTGATTGCATATTTGAATTCCTCTTTCAAAAATACGCAGTTTCAAAAAAAAAATCATCTCATTTGGAGTTCCAAAAGTGGAGATATCGCGGATTTAAAATTAGCAATTTTTCAGAATTTCGGTGACGGTCGCGGAAATTGCGGCAAGAAAATCCTTTGACTGAGTGCCCAGATTTCTATTCCGCTTTGATGGGTAGAAGCAGAGTGGTTGTTCCAGTTCTAGAAACATGCTATAATAGCGATTCTGAGCAATATAGATCCGGTTTTTGAACATTAGGTGGAATTTCTACCCAAATTTTTTCTGTTGCAGGTTCGGATTTGGGAATCATCCCTATCCGCTTAACTGTGGGAAGTACTTGGGCATAAGCCCTAAAAATCATTGTGAGGAGTACCACAGGAACCCCGAAGTAGCTGGCCCATTGAGAGGACCTGCTAGCGAAAAGGGCAACGACCCCTACCTGATTGACTAGTTCCCACCCGTGAGGTAAACCAAGAGCTGTCGTTTGTGGCAAAGCGGTTATCAGTTTTACCTGAGCCATGGAGTGAGGGGTACTGCCCCAATACGCAAGCCGTCAGACAGCATTGGTGGTCGAGTGAAACCCCTGAACTGTTAGGAAGCCGCACATACCTGGCGTCCATATCTACTTTCAGCTGAACTATTGTTGATCACTGCTGCGCCATTTCAGATCCATTTGCAAGCCATTCCAGATTCAGCCATTTTCAATCCATTCGGCGTTGTTCCAGATCCCTTTCGAGCCGTAGCCGCTCCAGTCTAAAAATAAAAAAATAATAAAAAAATTCAGTTTTTTCTCCATATCTCCCTTATTTTTACTCTGTTTCCCTTGAAATTTTTGGGGAACCCCTGTCATCCCATTCTGCATATTTCATTCCTGAGGACCCTATCCCCAATTCCCCTTCCCAAAGCCCGAAAGCCCACATTTGTCTATTTTTAGGGTTTGCCATAACTTCCTCAGATTTCACCCAATCGCCTTCAAATTTTACCACAGAGTTCCTTTTTGAACTCTGCTTCTTTGTCTCTCTCTGCCAAATTTTCTCATTCTATCACCCCGCTTCTGAAATCCCTCTTTTTGCTTTCTTGTCCTTTCGACAGTGTCCAAAATCTAGTCAAACCCCAATTACCCATCAGATTGTTTCCCCAATCCAAATTTCCCTTTACTAAATCAACTTTTGTTTGTGTTTTTCTACCCATTCCACAAAAAAAAAAACCTGGTTATGGTTGTCACCCGTGCAGGAGCAAACACCATGGAGGAAGCACTTGCAGCCATCCAAACCAAACTCCAAGATCTGGATGAAAAATTTCTCAGCCTCCATCTTCAACATTCAGCCATGAACAATAACCGACAGCCAGAATCTTTTGCAGCCACTGGGTTCTCTTCTTCCAACAATTTTCGTGGGCCGAAGCTTGATTTTCCTCGCTTCAATGGTACTGATCCGACTAGATGGATATACCGAGCAAAACAATATTTCAGTCTACATAATACTTTTGATGTCCAGAAAGTTCCACTTGCATCCTTTCATTTGGAACAGGAAGCCCTTCAATGGTACCATTGGTACATCAAAGCTCATCCCGAGCCAAACTGGACATATTTTTGCCAACTCATTTTGCCACGATTTGGCCCTAGTGCTTTTGATGATTTCACAGGAGCACTCACTAAACTTCACCAAATTGGCACAGTGAGAGAGTATCAGACAGAATTTGAGAAATTGGCCAATCACACAGAAGGATTGTCTGCTGAATTCTACAGGAGTTGTTTTATAAGTGGTCTCAAGGATGAAATTCGCTCAGAGGTCAAAATGTTTTGTCCCAACACAATGATGGAAGTCCTAGGGTTGGCCAAGCTGGCTGAGGACAAGATTGCAGTTCAACAACGCTCCAAACCCACCCTTGTTCCCTTCAGAAATATGGGTTCCCAACGACCTCCCATCACACCTTCTCCTCAACCAACTCCTATCAAGCATTTGTCTGAAATAGAAATGCAGGCACGCTGAGAAAAAGGGCTTTGCTATAATTGTGATGAGAAATTCACTCGGGGACATAGATGTGTTCAACAAAAGCTCTATCTCTTGGATGTGGATTCTCCGCCTGCCTTAGAACTTGGTGAAGCAGCTACAGATACAGTGGATGATCAGATCGACATTCAACACCCTCCTGTTGACACCCCATTTCAGGACGAACCACCTGAGATCTCTCTCCATGTTGTAACCGGCGTCACCACCCCACAAACAATGCGGGTCAGGGGATACTTCAAGAAGCCTCCTCTTACCATACTCATTGATTCTGGTAGCACTCATAACTTCATTGACCCTCGGATTGCCAAACAGGCTAATTGTTTTGTCCATCCTTGCTCCAGCTTTGAAGTCATGGTTGCCAATGGGGGCACCTTACCTTGCAAGGGGAAGTGTCACAATGTGCGTATCTCTATGGAAGATTATAACCTACGCTCTGACATGTTTGCCTTGCCCTTAGGCGGATGTGATGTGGTTTTGGGCGTTCAATGGTTACGCACACTTGGCCCCATCTTATGGGATTTTGCTGAACTTTGGATGCAGTTTAAAGTCAATGGGGCACAATACAAATTTATGGGCTTACAACCAGGGTCTCTCTGCATCATCAGTTCACATCGCTTGGAAAAACTCCTTAAGAAGAATTCACATGGTGTCATCCCTTAGCTCAATTCCATTCAGATGCACCCATCAACAGTCTCCACTACTTCCTTGGATAGATATGCAGGTATCTTTGCTGAACCAATGCGCTTGCTACCTTCACGAGACCTTTCCGGTAAGAATTTAGCCACATCTACCTCTCAGCAGGAAATGATGGCTATTTTGCATGCAATACAGAAGTGGCAGCCATACCTATTAGGGAATTATTTCTGCATCAAGACTGATCTCCCGAGTCTGGAAAATTTTCTGGAACAATGGGTCTCCTCCCAACACACCTGAAATGGGTTATCCACCTCATGGGTTATCCCTATGTGATCACTTACAAGAAGGGTAAGGACAATATGGTGGAAGATGCTCCTTCTTGCACAATTGATGACCTAGTTTCTCTTACAACTCTTTCTTTGCTTGTTCCAAATTGGGTGCAATATGTTCAACATGGCTCTCTCTTCTATGAACTCCATGCTTCTTCATCAACAGGGCACTCTGGGTTCTGCAATAGGTATGACCAAGAACAATGTAACTTCTTTTGGTAGGGACTAAAAATGACAATTCAACAGATGGTGGCTGACGATGATACTTTCCAAGTCAATAAGGGTGAAACGACACTCCTTTCGGGATTGCTCAAACCCTTGCCCATCCCTAAACAACTTTGGCCAACTATTTCTATGGATTTCCTAGCAGCGCTCTGGTGGTACAATACCACATCTCACAGAACACCATATGAAGCGGTCTATGGACAAACACCGCCATTTCTTCTTCCATACACCCTTAGTAGCTCCCTAGTTCAGGCAATTGACTCGGTTCTTCGAAACCGCAATCAGATTGTTCTCATTCTGCAGGACAATCTTCACATGGCCAGAATTCGCCTGAATCAACAAGCCGATCAACACCGTTCTAAGTGCATTTTCCACGCAGCTGACATGGTTCTTCTTCATCTACAGCCTTCCAAGAAATCCTCCTTGACACTCCAAAGGCGTCAGTGGCCTGAAATGCAACCCGAGGATGCTACCGGGGAACCACTCCTTCAGTTTCTGCAGCAATTTCTCCAACCAAAGCTTTGAGGACAAAGCTTTTTCTAAGGGAGAGGGGATGTTAGGAACCTATGTAAACCCTTCTCTTTACTATGTTAGTATATTGTTATTGGACGCATTTGCTTTGTAAGTTGTCCCGTAGTATTTGTTGATCCGTAGTTTATATTAGCCCATAGTATTGACCCATAGTATTGAACGCATATGCTTTGTAAGTCGTCTCGTAGTATTATATGTCCCATGGTTTTGACTCATGGTATTGGGCATAGACTTAATATATAAGTTTGTGTTGAGGTCATTGAAAGCACCATGAAGTTAATTGTATTGAGCTTGCTCAAAGGAGGTTGCCCCCTCGAAGTGGCCCGTGATCAATATAAAAGTGATTCTGTTCTATTATTTCTGCTATTTTGCATATTCTTAGTAATTAATTGTTGCAGGTGCATCTCAGATATAGCTACCCTCTGGTGGTAAAGCCCATAGCACTACTTGGAAAATGACTTCAACTTGAGTATGTTATTGCTTACCTATTCCAAGATTTCACGTAGGCTGAGACAACCATGCGAATCCTATTTAAGGATTTACTTGTTATAAACTAAGCCTGTTTCCTTTTTTATTTTGTTTATAATTTTGATAATAAATTCCTGTCGGCTTTGTTTCCATTTCTTGTGTTAACGAAATACTTGGATGCTTTTAACATATCTTTTAGCTCTGTCATATAGAGATGACTTTGGTTTAATTTGTAACTACACAGCTCAATATGAGCAATTAGAATGAATGTGTTTGAACTATAATACTTATGAGCCCTTACGGATCTGTGATGTATATTTTTAACCTTATCTCCGCAATGTATGCAGTCTTACGGCTTAGTATTTAAGTTTGTATTGAAACGTTTATGAGCCTTATGGCTGTGTTATAACATTAGGTATTCATTTTACTTGTTAAACGTTTCGACATTGTTCTTTTGTGGCCTTATGGCTCTATTTAAACAATTTGCATCCTTTAAACCTAGCTTGCTATTCAGACAAGCCTCACGACTATGTTTATTGATTTAACCTTATGACTGTGATATATGTGATGCATTTCAATGTAAACCCTATGAACCATATGGATCTATTTAGCCATTGTTTATCTACATATATGAATTCGTATATGAATCGTTACTTGTTGGCCTCATGGCTCTGTTAAAACATTTGTATGCTAGATATTTATCCTAACATTATTATATGATCCTCACGACTCTGTTTGGTTATAAGCACTTGTATGAAATTTGTGTTTATTTAGTACTGTGTTTAACCTTGAATTTAAATACTTAGTGGCCTCTCGGCTCTGCATATTTGTATGGTTGTGAACCAGAATAGAAATTGTACTTGGTATTATATATATATAAATATAAATATGAATACTGTGTTGTTTATATGAAAGCTCTATTATTTATTTTCATACTATATATTTATACAGTATTGGAATATGTATTCAATTATAAACCCTAGTTTTATTTAACAATTTATAATTGATAATGATCAAGAACAGAGATAGAGTATTATCCATAATAATTCTATCTACAACAATATAATTTATAAAATGCTAGATATAAAGAACATTGATGACATAACATAAATAGAATACTACAGTTACATAAACATAGGAAGCATATTTCTTCAGAAGTAAAATCATTTACAGAACATCTATGCAATATGAAATACAAACAATAATTTGTTAATCATTCTACACAGTATATACTAAACAGATAAGAATAAAATGTATGAAATACTATTAACAATAATAGAACCTGACTGAAAGAACATACCGAATCCAATCTGAAGTTCGTCATTCCTCCCAACCAATCTTCCAAAATAGACAAGCTTACTTGTTCTGAAACCCCCAAGCCTGTTTGTTGGACCACAACGACAAAGACTGCTGAAACAACCCAAAACTATCACTCAGCTCCACTTCTCAACTCAACAAAATATTTTCCCTCTTAACAGTAGTACAAAATGAGAGATAAGTGACCAAAAAAATGACCAAAATCCGCATATAAATTACCACTTTTGAGTTGGTGACCACTGGTAGCAAATTAGTGGCCATATATCACGCAACCAAAAATGTGGTCATATTTAGTTTGGTCATTTATAACTTATATTTTGGTCATATATTTGGTCGTATATTTGGTTGTATATTTGGTCATTAATTTGATAATATATTTGGTCATTAATTGTCACAATTAATGACCACATTTTTTTTCACGTGATAAATGACCACTAATTTGCTACCAGCGATCACGAACTCAAAACTGGTCATTTATATGCATATTTTGGTCATATTTTGGTCACTTATCTCTCATGTTGTATTGGTGGTCGTTTATATGCAAATTTTGGTCATTTGTTTAGTCATTTATCTCTTTTTAGTGGTTTCAGAATATAAATAGGGCACGGTGGACTCGAACCACCAACCTCCTACCTATAAGGCAGGTGCTCTACCATTGAGCTAGCACCTTTAAATAGAATTCCTTATGGGTCACGTACCTTGCAGTTATTAAGAATGAGGCCGACTTTTCAACAGATTAGCAATACGCTGTATGATGCAAGGAAGCTCTGATTCCATTGTTTCTAAAGGCATAAGCTTCAATAACTTCAATGTAGCACGACTAACAAAAATATTAACCACATTCGCATGAGATATCATCATCTTATTTATCTCAGGTAACACACACTTTTTTAGATGCTCTTGTATTTTAGGGTAGATAATATTTTTGTTATCACCATCCCTCCTTAATTCTATATCCGGCTTTATCCATTGCTTTTTCACCAATCTTAGATTGATGATCATGTTTTTTTGGTCCTACAACTGAGGCCATTCCATCAATAAAATGAAACTTATCTAATATTGAACAAATCAGCCGTACAAGTATATTGCTATTCTCTTCCTTGGAAGCCATCAGTCGAAATGCTATCATCAATAAACTGAAGTAAGAATCCCATCTTAAGTGACTAGCAATGCAAGAAAGGGTTTCTAAGCAAGAATTCACAACATTCCCCTCCTTGTCACCCTTGGTCTTGAACAAAAAACTAAAAAAGAGTGGCACAAATATTTGCATGAGAGTTCCCTGCATAATATTCCATATTCACTAGCAATGTGAGTATATTGCAGAGAGGTGTGGTCAGAAGAGGATACAGAAAAGATGAACAACTTACCACACCGATGTCACCCATAGATAAAAAACATGTACACAGAGTTATCTTAGACTCAAATAATGAAAAACATGTTCACAAAGTTATCTTAGACTCAAACATTATTTTACTTTAGATAGATTTCCAACATCCACAATATTTCTAAACCGTGCCATTGCTCTTGATCTCCTATGCCTCTGTATAAGTAAACAAACCACTGTCAGACTGCTTTCCACGCAAAGAAATGTTTTGGGAAGAACGGGAAATAAAAGGAAAGAACAGGAAACTTGAATGTGAAAAATATTGTTGAAGAAGTCCACTTCCACATCTATGCTGGAAAGAAGCTTGCATTCATTCAAAGTTGCAATACCAGAAAGGCTAAGTACTATTGAACGTAGCAAAAGCCACCCATTCCTATAGATACATTTGACAATGTTAGAATGCAATGCTTACCTCTAAAACTTAAAGAGGATAGCATACAAATTTAAAATAAATCAACAAAAAATACCCTTTGGGCGGAGGTCTCTGAGCTTGTTATACCATTCTTCACATGTTCGAGAGGAAAATTATAACTAGCATGCTTAATAGATACTTTAGACCAATTTATATAGCCATCATTGATGCAAGAATCAAGCAGTTCTTGCTCCACCATGTTTAGATGATTAGGTTTCTTTTCAGTTTTCAGGTCATCTTGAATCTCTTCCTGCTGCAATACCTCTTCACTTTCTAATACAGAGGCACAAAATTGAATAAAATAAAGCAGAGAACTGGAGGCATTATGCTTGAGTGAGAGGTCTTCTGATTACATATCATACACACAATGTGAAAGAATAAGCAAGTTATGTTGCTCGCCTATATGGGAGAATAATTGAGATGATATTTGCTCATAAGCAACAATCCTTTTATCATAATCATATTCTCCAACTGTAGATGATGATATTCCATTTAAATCACCTACCATTTTTTCCTGCAAGAAAGCAACAAGAAATCATGTTAGCAATTAATAACAAAATTTGACGTTACAACCAATGAATAACAAAATGGAATCACTGTAGGCTAATATCATGGGCATTAAATAATATCAAACTTTGGTTCAACAAAACTAAACAAGAAGCACCATCTTATAGGTAAGACTAAGGAGGGGTCAAATTTGGAAAGCCCTTTCAGGATATCACAAATAGCCACTCGAATATCCAATGTTGATGAAGTTAGCAACGAACTGAACAAAGTTGTCATTTTAATAACACTTTTGTCACCCAAAGCTGGCAAAACCTATTTCAGGACAGAGGGTATTTCCAAGAAATGATCTGCACATCACATGGATTACAATATGTTAATAAATGGAAATTATGTTGGTTTCAACAAATTCATAAAATCAAATCTGAAATTCAGCTGTAATCCTTGTATATTATTTTTGCTCATGCAATGTACTCACCGTTCTTTCTTACTTTTTTGACATCAAGGAATGGTAACAAACAATCAACAAATTGATTCACTACTTATGAAAATTTTGCATATTTTCCCAACAATTTAAAAATTCGTAGCTCACGTTTCCGAGGTCCTGAGATGCTTTTCTAGATAATAAAAAACCAAAAGGGAAAAAAATGACCATCTATATTCATTCTGACAAGATAGAAAACAACAGAAATAATTATAAACCAAACACAATCCAGACTTATTAAGTTATTACCTGTTATTCTCTCAATGAAGTTGAACCAAATTCTACATGCTTGTGAAGAGTATATCAAGATGTGGTAAAAGAATTTGTTGCAGCAAAATATTTTCTTGATCTTCATCATTTGCATCCTCCAAATTTAGAAAATTCTCAACGAAATTCAGAATAGATGAAACCATGACTTCTGACACAACTTTAACAGACATGATTGACAAAATATTAGGAACAAGTGATTTCTCTCTCTGAAGAAATGAAGCAATCTTTAAGCTTTTTCTCATTTCCAGGAAACAAGTAAACAAAGAGCTAGGTGTTTCATTGCTCCCATTTTCTTGCCTAAATTTATCAACCAATGGTTTTATTGTTGTAAAAAATATATTCCAAAAATTTGCACCATAATCAATTGAATCATACTTATTCAGCAAAATGGAAATAACACATAATGATCTCAATTCTTTCATTCCACCCAGAAACAATGGTGGGTTCTTAACTTTCCCCTCATGACTCATAGTGGCACTTCTAATTTGAACCGCACTGGAAACTAAGAGGGGTGATGCTGATATATTCTCCAATTTCTGCACAGCATAATCTGCACCAAGGAATTTATCTACCTTAGACATGTCCAAATTCACTGAATAAGGTTGGTTTTGCTCCCTCGTTATGTCTGTGTCAGTTACCTTTTCTACATTTGCTACATCAAGCATCTTAGAACCAGCAGGCATTTCATCCCCTTGTGCATTACATATTGAAGGAGCAAAGAAGTATAAGATCATTAAAAATTTTGTCATCCTCCTAAGTGAATCAACTGAAATTTTATCTTTGTTTTAACATATAAATTGAACCAAATTGGTTGGAATAAGCATCCTCTCTTTCACTTGCCAACTTTCAATGTGGGTAATATAGATCAAGCAAAATCAAATATTTCCACATGTACAAGTATCACCATGCAAGGTGGAAATATAACCAAGTTAAACCTTAAACCCTACCTCCAAAGGTTCTCCAAGAGGGGTGCGCTAGCCATAAAAGAGTCTCCAAGTGATGAAAGATCCAAAATGTGCAAAAGAAATATTAGATCTATTCCAAAAGCTTTATAAAATATCCATAGAATGTGCCAAAATAGGGTAGTTCCCAACCAAAATATGCACTAAGCCTCCTCCAAGTATGGAGTGGCTCCTACCTACAAACAAACCTCTAAATATAACATGAAAGATTACTACTCATAGGCCAAATCTTGTTTAGCGCTATTTAACTATGGTCAATTGACCATGACTGTTCTTATCAGGTTGACTTATTCTATTTATCAAGTCTAATTGGTCTTGGACCTTCCTACATATTGAGATCCAAAATGTAGAGAATATATCTTCCAAAATATAGTAGTGCCCAACCAAAATATGCACTAATCCTCCTCCATGTATGGGGAGGCTCCTACCTGCAAAAAAATCCTCTAAATTTTCCACATGAAAGATTACTACTCATAGGCCAAATCTTGTTTAACACTATTTAACTATGGCCAATTGACCATGATTGTTCTTATCAGGTTGAATTATTCTATTTATCAGTTCTGTTGGGAGCATGGAGTGGGAGTGGGAGCAGAGCGAAAAGCGAAATTTTCAAAAGCTCCTGTTTTGGGAGAGCGTTTTGGGAGCGTTTTTTTATATAGTATATATTTTAATAAATTTTGATGGATTATATTTAAAAAACATGTAGGATGTTCAATTAGTTATAGAAAACATGGATTAAACCATATAACATCAATAATCTAGTAGTTATAACTTATAACATTATCATCAAATGATCAACCAAAACAACTTTTATAGGATCTTGGCAAAGAAGGGAAAAGGGAAGCACCCATTAACCCCCCTCCGTAGAGCATTGTATTCAGAAGACAATTCATCAACTAAAAACTAATATTTTGGTGTCACATAAAACTTCATATAAGGAACTATCCTAAGTGGCATGATCATGTCAAACTAGTTGTAACTTCTAAGCCACTTTCAAGACTCAAAACTTACCTACAGCACTAATACCTCTTCCCATGCTATGCATCCGTATATGTAAGAAAAAAAGTGCATGATATTTTTGTTCTTCTAATATATATTATAAATCTAAGATTTTTTATTAGTAAATTCAATGGAAATAAGACACCGGTATCACAATACTTAAGAAATAGTAACAAGGATTTCCATGGCCTGATAATACCTGAAAATTCAAGCCACCACTCAGATGTGTCCACAACATGGAGTTCGTATATAAGTTCGTAATTGTTCTGACCTGTAGTCGTACACACTAAATATACATTATGAAACTGACATGTATTGTCAAACACAAAGATAATATCACAAACAATATTGATGGGATTAAATGTATCCTTTTTGAAGGTTTCTAATATTATGCTGGTCACCGTGAGCCAAGTCTTGATCAAGTTGGATGAGCAATAGCACACTTTTAGCTCTCTAAAATTTATTCCAGAGGGACAAACAGAACTCTTCAAATAATCAAAGTTTGATTATCAAACATGCGTATTTAATATTTACATCTAGCTAATAATGTGTGACATTATAAAATCCCTAGCATAGTAGCAGCCTTTAGAATACCAGCAAGAATCATGTTGTTTGCCAAATGCTCACCACAAAACGCATCCAACAGAACATAAAAGGAATAACATTAAGAAAAAATATAAACATCATCTGTAAGCAATGAAATAAGTGCACCGATGAATAAGTGCTCCAAAAATGTACAGTTCAAAAAAAATGCCACCAAGTTTAAGAAGTCATTTAAATATAAAGGAATTTCAAAACAAATTGTGACCCTGCCATAGCAGTGCCTTTAGTAGGATTACAGCCAGTAAAGGGAAGTTATAACAGTGAACCAGACATAAAGAGCTTAAAAAGGACCCAAATGAAAAGATGGTTGTGCATATCTTAATAAATGTAGGTATAAGGTACTTGGACAAGTAGGAATGCATTGATTTGATTATTGATGCTTATGGTGTTATTTCTGTTATGGGAAAGAATTTAAGGTGGACAGTTCATGTCCATCTGCATTTTTGTGATGTACAATGCCTGTTTGAAAATATAAAAATTGCATATATATCTGTAACATGGGTACACAAAAATTTGTGAGAATCGGACTTGGGAAAAACTTGGCTAGCTTGGGGTTTAGATAAACTTGGTTCAAGACTCAGGTAATAGAAAAAAACTCAAAGTCAAAATACAGGAATTTTTCTGCAGAAAAAATAATGATGACTTTTGTCGAGTTTCTAGAGTTCTTGATTGCTAGCAAGTTTTAGGCCAAATTTTAACCAAGTACTTGTGTGAGAAATGACTCATCCAAACTCGGAAAGACTCACAAATCTTGTCCAACTCTCATAAGATTGGGTGCATGTGCCCACAGAAGCAGGGGTGGTAGTGGTACCTGATGAGACATGGTCACTATTTAGTATTTCGTATTTATTAATTATTTTGAATTATTATGCAGTTTGTGTACATGAAGCCTTGTGTCCTTTTAGCAATCTCATGTGAAGAATATTATATTCGGAAACTAAGTGTTGAAGATGAACCTTATCTTCAAACTTAATTTTATCTTCGGGGTAATCTTTATCATTAGTGCCTAAATATGGCACTACCTTGAACAATAAATTGCACTCTTGTGAGATATGGAGAAACTGCACAACATGTGTACAATTGAGAATACTTTCTCTCTTGCTCCTTCTGCTCTTTTGCCTTGTCTTTCGCTATGCACTCGTATCAATGGTTGTCACTAGTAATTCACACAGTTCCAGAGGTTGAAACTAATAAACAGATCTCGGAAGGTCAATGGAAGGTGGATACATGAGGAGCCTTAATATAGCTGTGGTCATTCACATTAATGCACTAATCCCATTGTCTATTGAATTGATAATATAACCATAGAGTAAGAAAAACGGTCATGTTTATTACTACTTCATTTTGGCCATTAGTTTGTGCATGGAAACAAATGATGAATAGTAATTGATGAATCTCAATCAAAGATGATGGTAGTTGACAATCCATAATGTATCCATATGTTCGGGAAGAATATTGTTGTAGTGTGTGATGCATCAATTTTTTTGGTGCAAATCATGAAAATGGTCAATTTGATGAAACAACGACAACAAAAATACTGTCTTGCGGACCTTGTGTTAGAGGTAAGCCATTGAGGAAATCCATGGAGATAGATTCCCACGAATGGGATAACACTATTAGAAACTAGTATAATCCAAGCTTTAAGTTGGAAAGCTTGGACTTACTGCATAATTCACATCTAAAAATGTAGTGCTCCACATTCTCTCATGGAAATGTTGCTGAAGATGTAGCCAAGTTATGTTAGAACCAAAAAATCCCCCCAAAGAGGAGGAAAGGGCTCCCTAGAGTAATCAGTCATAAGCAGGATACCATGTGGGATGCATAAATGACTCATTTTTATTATCATTCTGTCCCAAGGAGTATAAGGCATCAAGTGAGGAAAAGAAGTTTGGGAAATAGTGTTAATTTCACTTCCTATCATTCAACGTGTTACCAACCAAAATGCTGATGCATTTTGATATTCGTAGGCATTCTGACCAGAAAGAGGTGATTGGATGAGTTTACTGTTAGAGAGTTGGACTACATATTTCAATAGATATCCAAGCATGTATGATTGAAGATGTAAGGATTTGGACCCCTGTTTTCATCTTGTTCCAGCAAGGTTCCTAAAGATTACCCTACAGTACCATGTCTCAGCCTGATACAAGCATTATTGAAGGACACGCGTGTTGTCATTGGCCTACAAAGTACATGGGAAGAATGAGTAAGGCTACAAGAGGTAAGGCTCTTGAAGACAATGGTGAATATGAAACTAAATCTGAGCCTCAATCTAATGAGGAGTATCCAATCTGTGACACCTGCATGATTCTCCAGTTGTCGGAAATCAATGCATGCTGCTTGCTTAGTTCCTCCAGAAAAGGATCTAGCTGAGGGTGATTAGTCATGTCCTATGTGCAAAGTTGCAAACATATTTAAGAGTAAATAAAATTATGTCAGGCATATATTGCAGAACCATGGAAAAGATATGATGCAACAAAAGAAAGGAAAAATCAAAGTTTGGAAACTATTCATGCATGGGACCTTCCTAACAATATGCAATTCAACGGAATAACCCATCGATCCAATCAAGCCCGCACTACAAAATATGGATTGATATTTAGGTGATCATAGGGTTGAGCATCATTGAGTGCATATAACTATGATAGGGTTTATGGAAATAAGGCTTTTCATATGATGTATAAGGGAATCATTGACCAGAGTGATCATCCTGTTTATATCCAAATTGCTTGGTTGGAGAGCAAGAGGAAGTTCAAGAACTTCATAATTTGGCAAGGACAACATTATATCAGATGGAATCATTAGGGATGCAATACCTGAAGGAACTAGTAAAGATGCATGGAAATTGTCAGCACAGATCCATGAGAATAATACTTGCACTTGAAGGAATTTAGGCCTATAATAGCCCATAGGGAGCTCTGTCTTTTGATCTATCAACCAACACAACAAAGCTACCAGAGGATAGAAGCCAGCATCATTAAAGATTGATTGTGGTTTTATGGGAATGATAGCTTGGAGAATAGGGATGTTTTGCTATGGAGATAAGGTTAAGAAAAGGGACTTAACCCAGAATCATTCTCCTTGATGTTCGATAGTTATGGGCATACGTTCATGGTGAGATACTCTGGTTGACGACCTAACATGCCAAAAAAGGAGTCTCTAAGACTCATTTCATAGTGAATAAGTCATGATCAAGCAACACTATTAAATAATGGAGGGGCATTCAGGCTCTAGTGAGGACACATAGCAGCATTCAGACTGGAAGAAGTTTACGACCAACACTGGAATCCTAAATATTGACACGATTCTCAATTTGTAGTAAACTGGGTTAAGGAGAATAAGTAGCACATTTGAATTCTTATCATATTTGAAAAAAAATCTGTCTTTTGATCAGCTGTTGTTTGGATTGGACCATTGGGTTGCTTATTAAAGAATATTTTGTGGTTCAATTGCACCTTGGGGAGTTGCGCATATTTGAAATGAAAAAATGAGTTGTGCCTTTATGCAGATATCTAGTTCATTCATAACAGGAATCAAATGCACTATTTGAGCTCACTCCAGGTAGTTTGTAGGGAATATCTCTAGTTGTTTGATATCAAATCTTAACCCCATTTGGAGTTCTGTTACAAGGGTCATTTTGGAAGGAGATAAGCACCCAGCAAGCTAAGAAGAAATTCCCATCCTCTAGGCCGGGACCATTCAGAAGGTTTTATGCAATATTTAAGGAGCACATGCATCAATGAAGAGCTCCCAATGAAGAACTCTCAACTTAGGGAATCCTCCAATGCTTGCTTCATGGTAAAAAATTAAAGGTCAAGGTGTGTATCCTTTAGATGTAGAACGCCCTAGCCTAATAAAGGTTAATACAACATATTGCTTAGAAAGGTATCCACAAATTTTCAAGTTGCGTTGCTGAGATTATAACTGAATGATGGAAATCATTGTTACTTCAAGAACCACAATGCAATGGTTTAGAGAGTTAACACTACCTGTGCAAGATTCAAATAATAAGGGTTTTGTAGATAGTTTACACCCTTCAACACCACATAATGGAGGAATCTCTTGCTAAATCATTGATTAAATCATGTTTCTTTGACTAGATTGCCCAGGTCAACTAGGGTATCGCTCTCCCTATAATCGATGTTTTAGTTTGAATGTGAGAGGGTTTTATCCATCAGATTCAAAAACTTGCATGGAAGAGACTGTCTCGGGAGACACAAAATCATAGGTTGCAAGCAGATCACAGTTGGTTGAAGAGCATATCACACCAGTGAAATGTAGAAAACTTAAATATGAATCTTCGAATCACATGGGAATTACACTATGTGTGTGAAGAGTTTGTTGCACTAGATCTGAGGAAATTTGCTGAGAAAATGCTACACTAAGAATATTATTGAGATCATGGACTGAAGGGTTTAAAGAAAGATTGAATTCAACTTGATCATTGCAACTGAAATGAAATATGAGGAGGAGAACGCTTGGAAGAGATTGATTACTACACCATATCTACGCCAATATTCCTTAAATCTTGGAAACACTGCATATTAAGTTAAACCTACAGCTCTTCACAAAAATCTTGATTTGTAGAGAAAGATCATAGATAGATAGATTAAATGTTGGTACCGGTGCTGCTAAATATTCATCTGGAACCTATCAAACAACAACTGGATATAGAACCGCTGAGTTGCTTCCTTCCTCTGTAACTGCTCTTCCCGGTCAACCTAAAAACCCTAGAGCCCATAAACACGAACCATAATCGTAAGAAAAAATAACCTCATACAAATGTAGAAAAGAATGAATGTGAAGCACGAAAACTGCACTTACAGGTTGTATAGATAGCATGACATCCATGGAATCCATTTTCCCAGTGGTCATTTGGCTCCAATGGATTTTCTTTCAGTTGGATGTATTTTTTCCTCGGCTCCCGGTAGGGCTATCAAAACTGGATCCCTCACTTACTTTTGATGATATCAGAGAATAATATTTTCTCTATTTGGTAGTTAAAATATCTAGTAACAATTTTATTTTATTCATATATACACATTTTTTGTTGTTCATAAAAGGATACTTTAACGAAATTATATTTTATTTTTAAATGGCGTTTTTTAATGATTTAATTTTGAATTAAAAATAAATAAATAAAATGTATTTATGTTTTATTTTATTTTACTAAATATGTAATAGTAACTTTTATTAAAAGTGGGAGGAAATCTTTACAATATTTAGAAAAACAAAATTATAATTTTATAGAATTATATTGTATATAAAATATTCATAATTTTTTTATATCTACAGTGTATGATTGGGGTGGAGTAACCGTAATTAGGGATCTTGTCACTAGGATGATTAGTGCTTTAACATAGAAGAGTGTGTTTCAAATTTTTTACTATTGCTAAATAAATATTTTTTGTCTTATGGTATGTAAGATCACTTATTATGTATTTTTTAAGGCTATATTTATAATCGTATTTATTAAAGGTTTAGATCTTGGGTCTCTACGTTAATACAAGCTTGATGAGCTCACTGCTTGCCAATAAACACATAATATCATATCTTACAAACATGAGTGAATAATTGATATTGTTGTAAAATTAACATTGCTTGTATTTGTTAGATTGGTTTAATAAAAACGTCTCTCTTTGTCATGGAACTTTAGTGAAACACAAGTGCTTATTTTATGAATAATTTGTCTCTCGATCATCAATTTGTCTATATAACCAAGCTTACATCTACTTAGTTTAAAGGATGAAAAAGAAGTTCTTTATTGTCCATAGAACCAAGCTTACCTTTACTTATTCTAATAGAGGAAAAATAAGTGCTTCTTATATATAGAGAGATTTTTCCTTCCATGATATTTCATGTATAACAATGTTTTTAATGGAAAATATTCATGAGAAGAAAATATAGGTTCAATTAGAAATGGATTTGCAAGCAATAAAATGCTTACTGCAATATGTAAATATGTTCTTTCTATGTGGTTTAGTGCTCATATGTAAATGTTTATAGTATGTGGTATTCCTAGAAAAGAACTCAAACCTTATTCCATGTGCATGTTCCCCTTGGATCCACTAAACCTGAAACTGACAAAACATCCAAGCATAGCGCTCAAAATTTCCCTGCTTAGTTCTCACATATGCCTATACTTACCAAACAATAGATATTATAGTATATATATATATATATATATATATATAATATATATATTAGCATATTATATATGTACTATATATTGGTATTTTTTTGTAGGGAAGGGACCCAAGGGGACTTTAGAACTTTATGAACTCAAGCGCAAAGGAAACCATGATGAATGGATGTAGAAGGAGAATTAATGAAGGTTGTTAAATTAGCAATTTTTAGCGAACATGACGCAAAATACATGAACTTACCAAAAATTTAATAGACTATAGAGAGGGTCAAACAACAACAGTTTTATATTTTACTAAATTTTAACACTACATGTGGATTCAGAGACCCTACAAGGGTCCGAATCCATCTGCACTGTTAAAATTTAGTAAATTATGCAAATTCATTGTCAAAATTGTAATTTTCCATTGTCAGAGTGACACAACTCAAAATGACCAAATAAATGACCAATTGTTGTGTGGTCATTTTTAGTTTAGTTCTTATCCCATGACCAAATTGGTCATTTATCTTGGTCATTTTTAGTTTAGTTCTTGTCCTGTGACCAAATTGGTCATTTATCCTGGTCATTTTTAGTTAACTCACTTAAAATTTCTGAATTTTGGTCATTTATCCCTTGAAACAAATATGGTGACCAAATGTTTTGGTCACCTGGTCACTTATCTCTCATTTTGTACTAGTGCTTCCATCCAAGCCCTCCTGCTTGTCTAATGGGAATGCTTATTAAAGCTTTTCCTAGGAATTAGGTCAATCATGAGCCTCCTGCTCTAGAACCTCCATCTGGAGTTCTGACCTTAAAAATAGGGATGATTCCTCCTACACCTGTTGAGGTATTAATTAGTAGTTTTCATCACTATGGGAAATCTGCCCAACACATGTCATTTCTCCTTGTGGGCCAGCAAACACTCTTTCACCAACTACTTCAGATTGGATTCTCCTGTTTTATTTTATTTAATAATAAAAAAATATAATATCCTCAAACAAGTGTCTTTGACCACACTTGGCCAAATAAATGTTAAACAACAATTAAAAACATTATTACAATGTATTTAAACTTTAACTAAGGTTCTAGGGGTATTACACTCTCTCTAAAACCTAACCCCCAATCTCTCTCTCTCTAAACCCCTAACCTCCAATATATCTCTCTCTCTAAACCCCTAACTTCCAATCTCTCTCTCTCTCTCTCTAAACCCCTAACCCTCTCTCTCTTTCTCAATATTTCTTTCTCTCTCTCTCTCTATCTATCTCCCTAACCCACAATCTCCCTCTCTCTAGATCTCTCTAAACCCCTAACCCCCAACACCTCTCTCTCTCTCAACCCCTAAGCCACAATCTCTCTCTCTCTCTCTCTCTCTCTCTCAAACTCTTCAATACTTCACACAATCTCTCTCTCGTTCTAAACCCCTAACCCTCAGTCTCAGTCTCTCTCTCTAAATTCCTAACCCGCAATATCTTTCTCTCTCCCTCTCTCTAAATCCCTAACTCCAAATCTCTCTCTTTCTTTTTCTCTCTCTAAACCCCTAACCCCCAATCCCTAAGACCCATGAATGATATATGGGAACAATTTGAAAGTTTTAGGCATAATGGATGGGTCTCAAGACCTTGAACATGGATGTGGGAGAAAATAAGGGTCTTACGACCTAAATTAGTCATTTAAGGTTCATGATCCATGAACAGTTCCTTGAAGCACTATAGAGGCCCTTTAGAGGGGATATTGGCCTTTAATTAGTATATGGATGCCATTAGGAGGTTTTATGCACCAAGGATAGTAATTGAGGTCTTGAATATATGGTAAGAGGAGGAAATAAAGGGCCTGTGGGATATGAGTGCCTCTAATAGATTTTGTGTACTTGTGACAAACCTTGGGATCATTACTATGGTTGAGTGAGGAAAAAAAATCTATATGACCTAAATTAAGCTTCTAGGCCTCATGGGACAAATGATGCCTTCAACCATTACACATGTAATGTAGAGGGGATCTTTAACCACCAATTGGGATACATTTTCCATTGGGATATTTTATTCACCAAGGATGTGTATCAAGGCCTTAACCATTTTTATAAGGAAACCATTGCAATGCTTTCTACACTAGACGGTTCTACACTAGATGGTGTCCATATTATACTTGTGCGATAAAGATTCCATTTATAGGGATTGTGTGGTGTTTTTAGACCATATGCATTGTCCATAAACCATAAAAACATATTTTTTAGTCCCTAAGACATTAGTTTTTATCCTTGTACAATGGGTAGTGTATCAAGAACCATCTACTATGGGAAACCTCCTAAAGGATCACATATTACCATGAATAAGGCCTTGAGAGCCATCCGTGAAGAACACAAACTCCTGATTGTTTATGTACCCCAATAGGTAGTTAAATTTCCCCTTTAAAGGATGTTTGTAATGGTTCAATAATTCCTTTTGTCCCATCAACTATGAAATCTTCAATTATGTCATATGGCTCTTCCTTCCCCATTTGACCATGGTGGAGACCCTAATATCCTCCCCTAGTATGAAAAACCTCCTACAAGTTCCCACATCCCACTTGTATATCAAATATCCTTCATCCCATCTATTTTGTCTAAAAATTTCTAATAAGATCCCCATATCTCATGTAAAGCCCAAATTTTATGAGCCCTAGAAGAATAATCTTGATCATAATGACCATTTGTTTCTTCATCAACCATGGTCAAAACCCTAGAATTCATGTTAAGTATATAAAATATTTTAAAGATACAAATATCCCACCAAGAGGCCAATGATATTGGTCTGTATGATGCTTTGAGGCCTATTTCAAGGACTAAGACCCTAGAAGCTTCATTTTGGGACAAAGTACCAAAATCCATCTCTTGTGTGCAAAACATCCTAATAGTGACTCAAGTACAAAGGTACTTTTAGAGGTGTTTTAGAACTCCATGATTAATTTATGGATGAAGGACCTTATTTTGATCCCCCCCTTCATGTCCAGGGCCCATAGACCCATTCCTACTACATAAAAACTCCTAATGACACCCCTATACCACTTGTATGTAAAAAAATAATTTTAGATGGCCTATGTTGTAGTTCAAGGCCTTAATCATGGCCCTTTATTATAAGGATCTTCATTTAGGATCTAATTCCCTAGATTTATCTCCCAACCATGGTTAAGGAATTAAGACCCATCTATAAAGAAGAAAATATTTAATAGCACCCATATCTCATTTAAAGGACAACGATGCCCAATAGAATACATGTTATGTCCATTTTATGGAATTATCTATGCCCTTGATCCTTAAAGGTTTCATCAAGGTACCAGAGGTTATACTTTCCTTCCTTAACCAAGACCAATTCCTTAAGATACCCATACTTAGTGTGTAATACTTCACAATGGTACCCATATTCCACCTAGAGATCAAATATAACCTATAAAGGGCCTATGTTATAGTTTTAGGTCATTTTCATGGTCAATGAGCCTTAGATATTCATTTATAGTGCTAGTCCATTGTTTTCCTCTCGTAACTCTGGTGAAGGCCTTATGATCCATCCTACAACCATTTTAATTACCTCTCACTTTCTCCGTCTCACAATCTATCTCACTCTTCGTCACTCACCATCTCTCTGTCTCTCTCCATAGAACCCTAGCCCCCTTGATATATCTCCCTAAAATCCTACCCCCCATGCTCCATATCTCTCCACCCCTAACTCACAATCTATATATCTCTCAACCCTTGACCCCCAATCTCCCTCTCTCTCTCAACCCCTAACCAGGTTATATGTAGCCTCTCATGGCCATAATATTAGAATTAAAGCATGGTTAATGTTGAATCTTATCGCTTATCTGGGGGTGACTTCGAGAATAAAGGTTGTATTTGATTAAAATTTACACGGATATCAAATTCCTTCTTCAAGATCAATAATAAATTGTGAATTTAATGTTTGTGCGACACAACTTCAAATGTACAACCATTTTAATTACCTCTCACTCTCTCCATCTCACAATCTCTCTCTCTCTCTCTCTCTCTCTCTCTCTCTCTCTCTCTCTCTATCTCTATGTCTCTCTCCCTAAACCCCTATCCCCCTTGATATCTCTCCCTAAACTCCTACCCCCCTTGTTCCATATCTCTCCACCCGTAACCTCCAATATCTATCTCTGTCAACCCTTGACCCCAATATCCCTCTCTCTCTCAACCCCTGACCAGTTTCTACGTAGCCTCTCATGCCCCTAATATAAAAATTAAAGAATGGTTAATGTCAAAGCCCTAACCCCAATTTTTCTCTCTCCCTAAACCCTTAACCCACAATCTCCCCCCTCTCTCTCCCCCTAAACCCATAACCCGCAATATCCCCCCCCTCTGCCCCCTAAAACCACAACCCACAACCCCCCCCTCTCTCTCCCCCTAAACCCACAACCAAAAATTCACCCCCTCTCTCTCCCCCTAAAACTGCAACCCACAATACCCCCCTCCCCCTCTTTCTCTCCCTAAACCCAAAACCCACAATCCCCCCCTATATCTCTCTAAACTTTACTCAAGATCGCTAACGTGCCATTAATGTAAAAAAAAAGTATACCTGAAATATGATACATGAACATTCACCAACCAAATTAATGCGACAAGAGCGTGCATGCACTATTAGCTCCAACGCTACTAGAGCAGCCAACATTTGAAAATTCCACCATGGTCGTACCCCGAACATTGGTGGAAAACGTTGATTATTCAATGCATTAATAGTGCAGGCGCATTAATAGCGCACATGCACTAATAGTGTGTGCGTGCTATTAATGCACACACACTCCTCTGTTTGAAAAAGACAGGATAACATTTCCTGCGCATCATCCAAAATTTCAATTTTCACTCTTACGTGGTAAACTGAGCTCTTCTTCACATGATTTCAGTTTTGTAACTCTTGCACTCACATTGAACTTGCATTCTTTAGAAGATTGGAACCCTATCAACCATCTTGCACACAACATTTACACTCAACAATTCTCAGAGCTGTGTTTGGAATATTGGACCATTTGATTACAACTGTTGGACACATTGGAGTTCACTTGTTTTGCAATGCAAGTAAGGAGCTATTAACTAGGAAAGGTATGGTGACAAATTTTCCACATGAATTGTATGAGTTGTCTACCTTTTTAACATCCAAAGGTTGAAGATGGTGTATTCATTCAAATTTAAAGATTATAGATTGTAAGAAAAATATTTATGTGCTTGATTTTTGTTCAAATTGATCTATATGTACATGAATGTTGCAATTCCAAATATCAATTCCATATAAGACACATTTTTTTAAGAAAACTAATAGAGTAACAAGTGTGTAAAGAAAGGCATGATCTTGATTAGAATGAAAAATTTGATATATAAGTTCTTCCACAAATATGTTAACATGAGGGAAAACATAAACTCTCTCCTAATGTATGAATTAAATTGGAGATGTCACAATCATTCTCAAGTTAAGAGGATATATCAATCGGTGGTACCTCTTCCCCTTAAACATATTATGTGGACCAAAATGGATCATTACATACATTTCACATACAACTATGAAGCTCAAAACCAATGATCTCTATAAACCAAACTTGCCAAAATTGATCAACATGCGTACCTTGGGACTAATCATTGATACACATAGTAGAATCCATCACTATGGACTCCAACCCCTTTTCCATCACTATGAACTCCAACATATAGTAGAATCCATCATAGTGCTCTATCCTTGTTAGCCCTCTATAGGTCCAAACTCAAAATCCATCACTATTTGTGATCCAATAATGCACTTTCTACGGACAAAATCCATCCACTATAATAACTATATAATGACAAGGGGAAGCTTGAAATGAACTATACCAACCATTTTGGATCAACAAATTGCTATTTACCTAATTGGAGAAACCATCAAGACCCAGGATTTTAGCTATTTGGAAGGATTCAATGACCAATTGCAACTCCTTTAATGAGACTTATTTCATTATATCTCTATTCTATTCTTGTATCACAGAGTTAGGAGAAAAATAATCCATTTTTATGACCTCATAAATGTTTTCTCTTGGAGGTTCCTTGAAAATATTACTAAAATGTTTTTCTCCCAATTTAGAAATATCCTTGAAACTATGAACTCCAACCCCTTTTCCATCCTTGATGTTCCAACTAGTGTTGGATTTTTCCTCGTTCATATTTTCATCCCTTAAGCAAGACACATTGTTGCTTGACTTTTTTGCCACCATTTGGATTCTTTCTAGTCTAATAGATATCATTTGGTTGTTACCTTCGCCTTCACCTTCACCATTTGGATGCTTCCATTAGAATGTCACAATCTTACCTTCTATCCGAGTTGCAAATATAAGAATCATAAATAGCATGTGTATAAAAACACGTATGCCACCTACACAATCACTGCCTTATACACATACGCATGTTAAAATCCATCATACTACTCTATCCGTGTTAGACTTCAGTAGGTCCAAACTCAAAATCCATCACTATTTATGATCCAATAATCCACTAATTCTTAGAAGTATAGACAAGTATATTAGCAAAAAGTACGAACACAAATGGCATGATCACCAAAAATTTATAATGACCCTTTTGTGCTTTGAATATTGTTTTTAGAATTTCTTCTTGCATACAAAGTAGAGATTACAAAATCACTCGCGTAAGCATTCAATGGATAATATGGAATGATACTCACCATCATATTTCAAATTTTATTTATATTGGTAGGGCAGATAAACTTGTTTTCTAAAAATTTTTGTTGAAGATGGGAAACAAACAGAATAGAAAAAAAAATTCTAGACAGAAGGATATATCTCCTAAAAATCTCCATGATATCAGAGAAAAAGCAAGGTTGGGCATGGAAATACATAGACATTCAACTACCATTGCATCAAATGCTGGCACAATGAACAACACAATGACTTCTAGTTCAGATCCACAAGTGAAGCAGATGCGCCTAATGTATCCCATTCAAATTCCATCAGCAAGTCATCCTCCAACCAATATTCCATCACCAACCAATGATGAAGTGCTTCAGGACATTCAAATATTGGAAAAAAATGAGTATGTAGAATTGGATGCGCATCGAGTTGTGGATTTGCAATCTCCCCAAGAAAACCACACACATGTCGAACACACTCCCAATCCAGAACAACATGTGAACGAAGTGCCACAACAAAGCAGTGGTGGGACTCATACTTCTCCTACACCTACTTTACCTTGATTTTCTAGTTCACGACAAAGAAGAAATCCTAGACGTATTCATGTGGATGAAAGTGCCGTAACAGGTCTTGAAGTTAAGTTACCTAAACAAACTATTATTGGCAAAGCAACAAAATTGTCAAAGAATTTTTTGAATCTAAGAGTGACGCATCGAAATGTCAATTATGTTTAGCTTTGTTAAAATCACATTGTTTAGCCACTGTTAGGAATATTTGAGGCATAAATTTAGTGAGAATGTTGGCATGGGATTAGTCCGCATAAAGTGCGAAATACGACAGTGCGAAGAAGGACCATCCCCGGAAGAAAGGTCCACTCACGGAGAACAAGGAGCTGATGAAAGTGCGAAAGTGGTTGAGTTAGTTAGAATAGGTCATGCGAACCATTTTGTAACCACTTAGTTTCATATAAATAGGAGTATCATTGTAATCCTAAGGGCATCTTGATATAGTTGAAGCGGAGAATGAGCTGTTTTGAACTGTGTTGTATCCACAATAAGATGTTTTGACTGTTTCTGCAAAGGTTATAATGCAGAATTTGATGAATGCATGAAGATGTTCGATTATGGTTATATCTTTTGTCTCTGTCTTTGTCAGATGGTGAATACTTGTGATATGTTTAAAAATCTATGGTTTGGTAATTCTTGTTGATGCAAGTGATCAGTTTAACCATGTTGATGCGAATGTTTGTTATTTATTATTTATGCAAATGATGGATATGCGAATAATGAATGTGTAAATGTATGCGAATCTAAATCTCTAGTTTCTAGTGTGATAGAGTTGAAGTGCTTGCATGCCCTTTCCCCACTGCGAAAACATGGTTCCTACAGCCCCCTTAACCATCTCGGGTGAGACTTCACTTGCTTCGCGGGTGTTGCTGGAAAGGGTAAAACCTTTCTGGGCCAGTGCTTAAGGGTGTTTGGTAGGGTTTGTTGATGACAATGTGAAATGAACCCTTCTCGATAGCCGTTCTATCAACAAATGGTTTCGTTTCCGAGACCCTGAAGGAGAAAGATAAGGACATGCTATGGCACCCGAAGAAACCATAGATCCAAGACTGGTTTGACAAGAAAGCAAAAGAATTCACGGAAGGAAAAAAGAAAAACCCTAGACATACAGTAAGCAGTTGGTTGCAGAAGTACATTTATTCAGATACCCACGAGATATTCTTCTACGAATTCCCAGTACTACTGCACGAGTGGTTAGTGCAGCTAATGTTTTAGAGGAACCATTTCCAAAAGACTGAGCTGGACCATTGGAATCCAGAATTGATTCGACAGCTGAAATGGACCGACAATAAGGTATCATGAGTTGTTGATTTCTGGATAGATAGTATATTAGAAGAATACATCACTCTGGACACGATCAAATCATACATCGACGCAGAAAGGAAGTTTTTCAAAGGACCCAGGGGGAGATTCCTGATGTCGTTGAAACTGTGGATTAAGATGCTCGTCTGCGAAAAGGGCATATTATTGATGAACTCCAACGAGTAGAAGATTAGTGTGCAGAAGTTATGGGTACCCATGTTACAACTGAGAGGGGGGGGTGAATCAATTGTAATTATAACAACAATAATAAGTTTATCTCTTCTTTTAAAATTGTAGTTGCATTCACAAAATGATTGTCAAGATAATGAATAATATAAGCAAAGAGCTAGTAATCATCATTCATACATATGATGTACACAGATACAGATATTCATGAGGAAACCCATAAAGGGAAAAAACCTCTTCTTCTTAGAATGATAAGCAGTCTTTAACTCCTGTACATCAATTATCTTTGATCACCAACTCAAGATGAGGATACAACCTCTGTTTAACAAGCTGCGACTTGTTGAGAGCACCAACTCTCATGTTTTTCTAGCACCCACTAGAGGGAAGCACCCACTCCCAATATTCAGAGGAAATAAATCCTCCATAGCACCTCTATGTAAGAATTTTTTAGTCGATTATATCACACTGGTTCAAATATATCAGTACATACTCTTTTCATTTTTGTTTTGTGCTGCTACAGCTTGGGTTTTCTGGGCATTCTATCTTTCATTAAATCGAGCCACACATTTTTCTTATGAATTGTTAAGAATTTTTTAGTCAATTATATCACATTGGTTCAAATATATCAATACATACCCTTTTCATTTTTGTTCTGTGCTGCTACAGCTTGAGTTTCTGGGCATTTTGTTCTTCATTAAATTGAGCCATACATTTTTGTTCTGAATTGTTTTCTTCGAATCATAGCTTCATCAGCAACCACTCCTCTTCATCCTCTCAATTCTCAAAAAGATTTTGTTCTCATCAATTGTTTTTATAGATGCTGAAGTTATATGCCTCGATCTCTTTAACTTCCAAACATTCGAATTCTAAAACTGAAACTGTCTCTTTAACTCCTAATTCGAAAATTGAACTGTCTCTTTGACTTCCAAAATTTACATGCTATAACTGACTAATTAATAATTAAATATTTTTTTGTGAGTCGCAGCTTGTCTGAGTCGTGGCTGTCTAAGTCACGACCGTCTGAGTCGTGGCTGTCTGAGTCACGACTGTATGAGTTTCAGCCACCTGAGTCACTACCATCTGAGTCACAACCGTCTGAGTCACAACCATTTGAGTCTCATCCGTATGAGTCATGGCCGTCTGAGTCGCATCCATTTGAGTTGCAGCCGTCTAAGTCATAGCTTGTTTGAGTCACAGCTATTTTAGTTGCAACTCTCTGAGTTACAGCTTGTCTAACAACATTCTTTTCTTGTATTTCAAACTCAGTCGCATCTTTAGTAAACTAAAGTTGGTATGGTCTGAGTCACCCGCCTTGTCTACTTTCCAACCATCAATGACAACTGAATCATAGTGCCAACAATATCCCCCTTTGGCATTGATGGAAACCTAAAATTTATGATGCTGCAAGTGTAATCACTGACTGCTTTTCATCTGCAACTACCTGAACTTCTCCCCCTTTGACATCAATGTCAAAGAAAACATGACAATACATCACCCCCTATCAAGATGAACTTAGAAACCATCAAAGAAAAAATTCTGGAACCATCTCAGAATTACATTAGTTTGTGCTCTGATACCAAGCACAAACTCCCCCTGCCAAAGTGAGCAAGTTAATTGGAACAAGATATGACACCCAACTTCTGGCGTAGATATTCAAACTGGATTTTGGATAAGGGTTTAGTAAAGATATCAGCAATCTGTTCTTTAGAAGGAATGAAATGTAATTGGACAACTCTGTTTGTAACCTGCTCCCTTAAAAAATGATACTTGATTGGAATGTGTTTGGTCTTAGAATGAAGAACAGGGTTCTTAGAGACACTAATGGCACCCGTGTTATCACAATGAAGAGGAATAGATTCAACATATGTTACTTTTAGATCTGCAAGAGTTTGAATCATCCATAGAACCTGTGTACAACATGTGGCTACAGCAATGTATTCAGCTTTTGTGGTAGACAAAGCTATAGATCCTTGCTTCTTACTTAGCCATGCTACTAGTGAATCACGTAAGAAGAATGCACCTTCACTTGTGCTCTTTCTTTCATCCAAATAGTTTGCCCAGTCAACATCTGAATATGTTGTTAACTGAAAGTTCTGATTTCTAGGATACCAAAGAGCATAAGTCACTGTGCCTTTCAAATATTTGAATATCCTCTTAACAACTACTAAATGGATTTGCTTAGGAGCAGAATGAAATCTACCTACCATACCAACAACTTGCATTATATTAGGACGAGATGTTGTGATGTACAACAGGCTACCTACCATTGAACGATATGTTCTTTGATCGAAATCTAGTGATACATCATCCTTGCTAAGCTTGCATCCAACAACCATGGGTGTGTTGACAGGTGAAGAATCTTCCATATGAAATCTCTTCAACATCTCCTTCAAGTACTTCTTTTGGGAGAGAAATAAACCTTTAGAACTCTGATTGATTTGAAGACCAAGAAAGAATGACAACTCTCCTATCATTGACATCTCAAACTCAGATCGCATGGCATTAGCAAACCACTGAACAAAAGAATCATTAGTACATCCAAAAATAATGTCATCCACATAGACCAAAACAACTAATAAATCAGCACCTTCAACCTTGATGTACAAATTACTGTCAACAGTACCTTTTCTTGAAACCTTTGTCCAGTAGATACTTATCCAATATTCTATAATACCAGGCTCTTGGTGCTTGTTTCAATCCATATAGTTTCTTCTTCAGTTTGCAAACATAGTCAAGATTATCTGTAAGTTGAAATCCTTCAGGTTGCTCCATATAGATTTCTTCTTCCAGATTTCCATTAAGAAATGCTGATTTAACATCCATCTGATACACTTTGAAGTTTTTGTGGCTATCATATGCAAGAAACATTGTAATGGATTTTAATCCTTCCACTGGTGCAAAGGTTTCATCAAAATCCTGACCCTCAATTTGTGCATACCCTTTACAGACCAATTTGGCTTTATTCCTCACAACCTATCCTTGTTCACTCATCTTGTTTTTAAACACCCATTTAGAGCCTATTACATTCTTATCTGTAGGTCTAGGAGCAAGTTACCAAGTATTATTTTTCTCAATTTGATCAAGCTCTTCATTCATGGCTTTAATCCAATCTTCATCTTTACTAGCTTCATCAAAGTTCTTGGGTTCAACCATAGATAGAAAAGCAATCTGTGATTGCTCTGAAGCTTCAATCAATTTTCTTCTTGTCTAAACTCTTTTATTCTTGTCACCAATTATCTGACTGTTAGGATGATTCTTTTTAACAATTCTATAAGGTGATTTTGTTTCTATTTGTTGATTTGAAACTGCCTGAATATTTGCATCTCCATCATCTGACTCAAGGTCTTCTCTTTCTCATTCTTGGATCTCTTCATCTTCAATTTCGATTGTATCCTCTGCATCTGGTTCAATACTCCTTATCTGATCATTTTTAACTGAGATTTATTCATCAATTTTAATGTCAATACAATCAACTAATTTATGGAATCTTTTATTATAACATCTATATCCTTTGATGTTTGTTGCATATCCCAAAAAGATACCTTCATCAGCTCGATCATCATATTTGCCAATATGTTCATCTTTATTTTTAATATAGCATTTACTTCCAAAGATTTTGAAATGCTTAATAGTAGCAAGTCTCCCAAACCAAAGTTCATAAGGAGTCTTATCACTGTTTGGTCTTAGATGCGTTTTGTTAAGAATATGGACAACTGTATGAATTGCTTCTACCCAATAAATATGAGAAATGTTTTTTTCATTCATCATTGATCTTGCCATTTGCTGAACTGATCTATTCTGTCTTTCTACTACTCCATTTTGCCGTGGAGTCCGTGGAATAGTATATTCCCTTTTGATCCCATGTTTATCACAGAATTCTTTAAAATCTCCTGAACTAAATTCTCCTCCTCTATCAAACCTTACTGCCTTCAATCTTTTTCCTGTTTGATCCTCAGTCAGAGCCTTAAACACTTTGAATTTTTCAAATGCTTCATATTTTTCTCTTGGAAAAGAAACCCACATGAGTCTAGAATAATCATCAATAACCAATATGAAATAGTTTTCTTTTCCTGTACCTTCCTTCCTGGATGGTCCACATAAATCCATATGTACTAACTGAAGGGGCTCATTTGTTGATGTAAAACCTTTTGATTTAAACTGAGTGCGGGTCAACTTTCCCATTTGACATGACTTACACACTGAATCATATGGCTTTGATATCTTTGGAAGATCCTTTACTGCCGTATTGTTAATAAGTTTGATTATATGATCAAAATTCAAATGTCGAAGTCTCTTATGCCACAACCAACTCTCACCATACTTGCTTAGATGGCATTCTTCTTTTCTTCATTCAAAACACAAACATTATTTTATGTCCTTATGCCTTTTGCAATCAATTGTCCGAGGGTACATATTTTATCTTGCAACCTTTCAAATTAAAAACTACTTCACACCCTCTGTCATAGACTTGACTGACACTAAGGAGGTTATTTTTAAACCATGTACAAACAACACATCTTGAGCTTTTCCTCTGCCATTATTCAAGCTTACCATCCCTTTTCCTTCAATTTTTCCTGGAGCATCATTTCCTAATTTGCTTTCATTTAGAGACAAAAATTTATTTTTATCACCCGTCGTGTGTTTAGAACAACCACTGTCAATATACCAAAGATCCTTTTGCCTTTGAGCAGAAAGTACTAATCCACATTTGTCACTTTCTTTCTTTTTCCAAACCTTAGTCTTTTCAAATGTATAATTTATTCTCTGATTTGTTTTGTACTTCCTTAAATGACAGTCTGTAGCTTTGTGTCCAAAATAATGACAAACAAAGCATTTTGGCTCATTATTTAATAGATCAAAAGAGTTGATATGTTGATAATCGGTTCTTCTTTTAGTTGTGGACTGAATTGCGTGATATCCTTGTTTCCTCATTGACTATCCAGCTCTGTTTTGTAGCATATGACTCTTTGAATTTCGCAGTTGCATACTTCTAAATTTAATTCCACAATTTCCAATTTTATGACCAAAGTTAGAACAATAATAGCAATAACCATAGAAATTTTTTTGGTACTTGGATATGGGTCTTCTTTCTGAGCTTGATTGCTTTGTCTCTTGTTGGCTATGTTCCTGATCAGATCTCAACTTATGTTTATTAATTTTTGTTAGCAAGGTATGATCATCATCTGACTGTCTGCTACTTGACCCACTTTCATAGCCTATGCCAGTCTTTATCAATGGAGATCTTTGTTTACTCAGGATGATATTCAGTTCTTCTGAGGCTTTGATACTTGACAAATTTTGGTGGTAAAGAGCTTGAAATTTCTCCAAATCTTTTCTAGCTTTTACTACTTCTTCTTCCAGAGCTTCACATCTTAAATTTTTTTTTTTTTCTTTTTTTTTTTTCTGCTAATTGTTGTTTTAGAGTGTCTTCTATTTTCTTTGCTTCTTCTAATTCTAATTTTAACAGCACAAAATCTTCACTTGTTCCTTTACCATGTTTTTCAAGTTGCATCAACAAATTTTTTTTTTCTCTTCTTAAGTCTAAGTCTGTTAATCTCTTCTAAAGCGCTGATTAATTCACCTTCCATGTCAATCATAGCTTCTTCATCATTAAGATCTTCTATGGCCATAATCATAAAATCATTCATTCTATCTTCACAAGATGAATTTCTATCTATATCCTCTGAGTCATCATCATTTGCACACAAACTTTTATTTTTACTGTATTTCTTAAATTTGTATTTCTCTTCATCATCATAATTCTGATCTTTTTTCTTGTGAGGACATTTAGAGGCAAAATGACCTATCTTACCACAGTTAAAACATTTAAAGGGTTGCTTGTCTCTATATTTACTTGATCCTTTCTTCAATCTTCTTACAAATTTGCCTCAATCTCATCTGCTCCATAATCAATATTCTTATATGCTTTTAAGGATGCTTCTCTAGTGATGAGTTTGTCTGTACTAATCCTCATTTCATAAACAGTTAGAGTTCCTAGGAGTTTATCAATGCCCAGAGTTTTAAGATCATTTAAATCTTCTATTGCTGAAACTTTGGGGTTAAATTTATCAGGAAGAGATCTTAAAATTTTCTGAATTAAGGATTCTTCTTCAATTGTTTCATCGAGGCCCTTCATAGCATTCAGAAGCTCTTCAACCCTTCAAAAATATTTACTAACTTTCTCATCCTCATTCATCTTTAGTTGTTCAAATTTCAACCTGTATGTCTACAGTTTGGCATCTTTTACTTTCTCATTCCCTTCATAATTGCTGATAAGTTTGTCCCACATTCCTTTGGCAGATTCAAGATGCATAACTTTTACAAATTCAGCTTTTGCAAGACCACTGAGAATAGCATTCATTGATTTTGCATTAAAGGTAAATTCCAGTTTGTCATCTTTGGTGGTTAGTACAATGGGCTTTACATATCCAGTTTCAACTACATCCCATGCATCAACACCTAAGGACATAAGATAGGTTCTCATTCTAACCTTCTAGAAAGCAAAATTTTTCCCATCAAACAGAGGAGCCTTATTGATTGAATTTCCATCATGACTAGTCATGTTTTAAGCTCACAGATCTACCTTTAAATAAAAGGAACCTGCTCTGATACCAATTGTTACAACTGAGAGGGGGGGGTGAATCAGTTGTAATTATAACAACAATAATCAGTTTACCTTTTCTTTTAAAATTTTAGTAGCATTCACAAAATGATTGCCAAGACAATGAATAAGATAAGCAAAGAGCTAGTAATCATCATTCACACATATGATGTACACAGATATAGATATTCATGAGGAAACCCATAAAGGAAAAAAACCTCTTCTTCTTAGAATTATAAGCAGTCTTTAACTCCTATACATCAATTATCTTTGAGCACCAACTCAAGATGAGGCTACAACCTCTGTTTAACAAGCTGCAACTTGTTGAGAGCACCAACTCTCACGTTTTTCTAGCACCCACTAGAGGGAAGAACCCACTCCCAATATTCAGGCATCAACCTGATTTACAGAGGAAATCAATCCTCCCTAGCACCTCTCTTCCACCCTATGTAAGAATTTTTCAGTCGATTATATCACATTGGTTCAAATATATCAGTACATACTCTTTTCATTTTTGTTATGTGCTGCTACAACTTGGGTTTTCTGGGCATTCTATCTTTCATTAAATTGAGCCATACATTTTTCTTCTGAATTGTTAAGAATTTTTCAATTAATTATATCACACTGGTTCAAATATATTAGTACATACCCTTTTCATTTTTTTTTGATGCTGCTATAGCTTGAGTTTCTGGGCATTCTGTTCTTCATTAAATTGAGCCATACATTTTTGTTTTGAATTGTTTTCTTTGAATCACAACTTCATCAGCAACCACTCCTCTTCATCCTCTCAATTCTCACACAGATTTTGTTCTCATCAATTGTTTTTTATAGATGTTGAAGTTATATGCCTTGGTCTCTTTAACTTCCAAATATTCCAATTCTAAAACTGAAACTGTCTCTTTAACTCCCAGTTCGAAAATTGAACTGTCTCTTTGAATTCCAGAATTTACACATTGTAACTGACTAATTAATAAATAAATAAATGTTTGTGAGTTGCAGCTTGTCTGAGTCACGGCTATCTGAGTCAAGGCCATCTGAGTCGTGTCTGTTTGAGTCATGACTGTCTGAGTCTCAGCCGTCTGAGTCACGACCATCTGTGTCGTAGCCGTCCAAGTCACGGCTGTTTGAGTCTCAACCGTTGGAGTCACGGCCGTCTGAGTCACATCCATTTGAGTTGCAGCCATTTGAGTCACAGCTTGTCTGAGTCGCAACTGTTTGAGTTGCAACTGTCTGAGTTGTAGCTTGTCTAACAACATTCTTTTCTTGTATTTCAAACTCAATTGCAGCTTTAGTAAACTGAAGTTGGTATGGTCTGAGTCACCCGCCTTTTCTACTTTCCAACCATCAATGACAACTGAATCATAGTGCCAATGCCACGTGGATGCGGGTCTGGTAAAAAGATGCGAGGTAGATGGACATGAGCGACGATGAATTTTTAAGGGAAGCTGGCGAAGAGTGTGGTACCTTGAGGAGTGGGGAGATATTCCGGCGTCCTGAGAAGAAGAGGAGGGCTGAGAGAGAGTCTCCTGAGAGGACCATAATGGAAGACTATGAAATAGGATCACAAGGGAGGAAGCGAAATTATTGCGATGAAGAAGGAAGTGAACAAGCTACCCCAGAAGCAGGCGAAGGACGAACCCTAAGCTACAACATATCTTCAACTCCGCGCACTACTCAGAATTTGATAAAATCAAATACAAGCTATTCGCAGAGCTATCCTACGTGCTAGAACAATAGTAAGAGTAGCGCATCAGTAAACAATAATAGTAGAAGTACAAGAATGGTGGGTGACGAAGCGAAGATGCCAACCTTCCAAGGTAATGGAACCGAGGATCCCGAACAATACTGGTTTTTATGCGAAGCAGTATGGACTGTGAAGCAGGTCCGGGATGAAGATATAAATAAGGGACAAATAGCGACGATCCTCAGGGTCCGTGCGATAGATTGGTATATGAATTTTACTAAGGTACCGACGGGAACTCCGGGTAAAACATTGCCAGATATCAAAGAAGGGATGATTGATGAATTCAGAAAGCCAAAATCTGAGTCACAGTACACATTAAGGGAGTTTTGAGGTTAAAAAAGGGCCTCAAAAAAAATAATGTACCATAAAAATTCATTTTATAAGAATGAATAGGGTTCAAGATGATGATGTCAACCATAAGGGTAAAATTTGTAAAACAAATCGGAGGGAAAAAGAAAAAACTACTTTTTCTTATCGTATTTTTGACATATCTCCTTAACAGTTTACCCAAATTTCAAGTTTGGGCACTCGTTGGATGCGTATTTTAATTTCTCATCCAACTCATACCCACAATGCATACTTATGAGGCACCCACGGCATGAAAAAATGAAAATTTCAATAAAAAAACGTATTTTAATATTAAAATACGTTTTTTTATTGAAATTTTCATTTTATATTAAAATACGTTTTTTTATTGAAATTTTCATTTTTTCATATTGTGGGTGCCTCAGAAGTATGCAATGTGGTTATGGGTTGGATGCAGAATTAAAATCTACATCCAACGAGTGCCCAAACTTGAAATTTGGGAAACTGTTAAGGAGATATGTCAAAAATACGATAAGAACAAGAAGTTTTTCTTTTTCCTCTCTAAAATTTAAAACTCTTATTTTATTATTAAAAATATTATTTTATTATTTCCCTTAGGAGGCCCATTTTAGACATCAAAACTCCCCTAATATTACTGAGCTCAAATAAATCAAATAATTTCCCAACGAGTCAGTATGGGACTTCGACCAGCGATACAAAACACTAATCACGAAAGTGAGTTTTGGGATGAATGATATGCAGCACAAAGAATGGTTTATCGCTGGGTTGGTGCCACACATTCGTGGGCCACTGATGCAACATAAGGTAGTGACTTAGGCAGAAGCACTGGAGATTGCAATGAATTTGGAGGCTTCACCAATCGGTGAAATAGTTTTGGACATGGATCGAATACAAGCGCAGCTGGAAAAATTGACGATGTAGCTACAAGACATGAAGAAAGGGAAAGAGGCCCGCGAAGATGTCTGGTGCACTAGATGCAGAATGGAAGGACACGACAAGGATCAATGTCCAGAGTTTCGAGAATATTTGAAATCTGGTGCACCAAATCCCCTCAGTCAGGGAGGGTTACCTTGGTGTTGCATCTGTCACTCGAGAGGACATCGGCCAGAAGAATGTGTGTACATGCAGAAGATGGTGTCGAAACTAGCGAAGTTGTATTGCAAGTTCTGTAGATTGGTTGGTCATGATGAGAAATACTACAGAGCTTACGACCTACTCTAGGAGAGGATTGCGAATACATACTTCATGAAGGGAGAAGAGCAGCCACCGATACAACAACACCAGCAGTATAGTCAACCGTAGCCTCAATATATTCCGCAACCGCAATATGAGCAGTTGCAGTATGGTCAGTCACAGTATGGCCAACCGACATATCCTCAACCACAATTTCAACAACCGCAATATGGTCAACTGCAATATCCACAACCGAAGTATGCTCAACCGTAGTACCTGCCATATGGGCCACTATGAGGAGGACTTAGAGGGTGGTTCCGTGACAGCCGAAGTGCTGGTTACGGCCAAGGAAGAGCTGCTGGACCATTTTGGGGACCCATAATATGTTACAATTATGGGAAGCAGGGGCACTATCAGAGGGATTGCCTGAATCCAGCACCACAGTGCACTTATTGCAGCGCTATGGACCATGGGGTCGAAGATTGTCCTCAGCTCATCGTGAAGTGGCAAACTAATAACTTCCCCCTACTTCGTAAAATCAAAATCAAAATCAAAATTAGAATCCACTAGCGGTACAGAAGATCTCAGTAGAAGTTAGAAGTTAAAACACGACTATCAGAATCATGACTCGAGGAGGAGATGTGATAGGGGCTGATAGGTCACATGCTAGCGTCCGATCGACAATAATAAAACACATCGCATTTGATGCAAAAGCAGAAAGGGACATTTTTTATGAAATCAAAGGAAGCAATAAGGAAATTGAGGCAACCACCTCTTCAGCTAGAAGCAGTTACACATGACATGGCACCAATATTCGACACAACAAATTCGTAGAGGAAAGAAAACACCTTAAGATCCTATTTGGAGAGTTGTCTGGAGCTGGAAAAAGATCAGGATGCAATGATGGAGATATCCAACCTACTGCATCGACGGGAGAGTGCACGGATGGAGCAGACAGTCAATCGCATACATAAGATAAAAACAGGACAAGAGATGCAGATGTCTGCACAAATTAGAGCGTTTGATGTCGACTCCATTATCTTGGACTTTGGGTCGAACGTGAACATCCTGACCAAATAGGCTTGGGAAACAATACGGAAACCATAGTTGGCCTGGTCCCCGGTGCAACTAAGCCTAGCCAATCAGAGTAAGGTCACCCCGATTGGTCGGCTATGCCAGGTCGTTGTTGAGATTGAGGGCCTCAAGACTTGTGTAGATTTTGATGTGATCAAAATTTTGGACAATACCATCCCCTACCCAGCGCTGCTAGGGATAGATTAGGCAATGGATAATCAAGCTATTATCAACTTCAAGAAAAGAATTATGTCATTCAAAGACGGGGAGATCAGGGTTGTCACACCTCTTGATCTTGTGGAAGGGAAAAGGTATGTAGAGCCGTCGAGGGATGATTTCACTGATGGATTGGATAATATATACAAAATTTCTGAAGATTATATCAACCCTACTGCGGATGGAGAATTAGGGTGGCATAGTAGCAGTTCGACATCGTTAGATTCAGAAGAAGCACTTGAAAATTGGAAGAACTGAATGCATGAGGTGTCATTTAGGAGGTGCACAAGGATCACTCAGTCACTATGAAGGGTAGACACAGAAGAGTACGAGCTACCAACATACGAGGGATTTCCCAATTTGAATACATTTCTCATGGAATTTGAAGAGAAAGTAGTAGAACCACACTGGCTCTTGGCCTTGGAGGAAGCCCTGAAGGCTACACCGGGGCGATGGTGGGCAGCGCACAAGTCCACCATAACTACCTGGCCACTATGTCACCACCTAATGACGGTTAGGTTCGGTGATGCAGAAAGATATGATGGAAGGAAGTTTGATGGTGGATGCGACTTGGAGAGGCATTTGGCTGAATGCGAAAGAAAATGGGGACTACGAGTGAAATAGGAATGGGTCCATGCGTTTATTCACACAATGGATGAATTACCATGTAGTTGGTATATCGCAACAGAACTGCGACATGGAACAATCTCTTGGGAACAACTAACAGTTGGCTTTAGCCAAACGTTAAGTTTTTCCGACGAAAACCCCTTCATCCATAGTGCATTACAGGATATTTGGGAAAAGGTATTTGAAGCAGTTCCAACAGAACAACCACTAGGGATTCAGTTGACTATGACACCTGAAATGTTAATGAAATGATACAATATCACAGGAGAATCGGATGATGAGGATGATCCGAGGGATACTTATGTACCAGAGTCAGAAGGAAGTCACAGTGTCGAGGCACCAGAAATAGCTTTTGACAATTTTCAGCAACCGTTGAAAATCAAGAAAGTGAACATTGGGTCGGAGGAGAATCTGAAGTTCACAAGTATTGGAGATTATTGGGATAACTCAACTATCGCAATGATGACTGATCTATTGCATGAGTTTCAGGATTTGTTCCCAACGAAATTCTCGTAGATGAAAGGAATTTCTAGGGACTTAGGCGAAATGAAAATTCCCTTGAAACGTGATGCAAAGCTAGTCAAGCAGCAACCCTACCTGTTGAATCCAAGGTACAAGGAGTGGGTGAAGGCCAAGATATAAAGAATGATGGAAGCAGGAATTATATAACCAGTTGAAGAATCAGAGTGGATGAACCCGATGGTGGTCCAGGATAAGAAAATGGGCGAAGTCAGGATCTATGTCGATTTAAGAAAATTGAACGATGCAAGCCTACACGATATATTCCCTACACCATTTACAGATGAAGTGTTAAGAAGGAGTGGGTGGTCAGGAAATATACTTCTTCATAGGTAGATTCTTCGGCTACCACCAGATAAACATTGCGAAGGAAGATCGACACAAGACAACTTTCGTCACTCAATGGGAATGTTTTCAATACACGGTGATGCCATTTGGTTTGAAGAATGCAACAACAATTTTTTCAAGATTAGTAGTTGCGACATTCAAGGACTACATACATCAGTTTCTTATAGTATACATGGATGATTGGACGGTGTATGGGTTGGTCAAGGATCATGTTGCAAATCTGCGGTTGATGTTGGAAAGATGTCGACAACACCATATTTCATTGAACTTGAAAAAGTGCATTTTCTGTGCTTCGTTTGGGATTTTACTAGGGAACATAGTTTGAAGGGAAGGAATGCTAGTCGACCCTGCAAAGATCACAATTATTGTCGACCTACCACCACCGACAACAGTCAAGTAGTTGAGAGCGACATTGGGACACATAGGGTACTACAGGAAGTTTATCAGAGGCTATGTAGCGATTACAACGTCGATGGATAAGTTGTTGAAGAAGGAGGCCAAGTTTGAATGGAATGAAGAATGCCGGAATAGTCTGGATATATTAAAATGAAATATGGTTGCAGCACCCATCCTCACATTTCCATATTGGATGAAGGAGTTCCACGTTCACGTTGATGCATCATCAATCGCATTAGGAGTCATCTTGTCCCAACCAGGAGAAGGCGCAATAGACCACCCGATATCATTTACAAGTCGAACGTTGTCTATTGCGGAGAAGAATTACACGACTACAGAAAGGGAGGGGTTGGAAATGGTCTACGCCTTACAGAAGTTTTGACACTATCTCTTAGGGGGAAACTTCAAAATGTTTACTGATTATTCGGCACTTAAATACCTGGTGAACAATCCTGTGTTAGGGGGGAAGATCTGTCGATGGCTATTACTCTTCCAGGAGTTTGATTTTGAGATAATCATAAATCCAGGATGACTGAACGCAGGACCAGACCACTTGTCGCGGATAGAGTATGGGGAAGAGACAAGGATGCTCAATTGTTTAGGGTCAAAATGGTCGATGACCATTGTGAACAAATCATTGAGTTTTTAGCAACAGGGGCGGCGCCGAAAGGATTCACTACCAACAAGAAGAAGCAGTTAGTCGTCAAAGCTACAAACTTTCAATTGATTGCAGGACAATTGTATAAAATGGGACCAGATGAGATACTTCGACGAAATGTTTTCTGCATGAGCAGGAAAGGATTTTAGTGGAAGCTCATGATGGGATTTCTAGAGGACACTACGGAGGACATGCCACTGCGAGGAAGATACTTCGAGAATGACTATGGTGGCTAATGATGCATGGAGATGCTACGGACTACGCTAAAAGCTGTGATGTATGTTAACAGACAGAAAAGCCATCACAAAGGGATGAAATTCCACTAGTACCTCAATTAACACTGCAGGATTTAGATAAATGGGAAGTTGACTTTGTGGGACCCATCAACCCACCAGGAAAAAGAACAGGGTTGCGCTACATAATAATTGCGACAGACTATTTGACGTAATGGGTGGAAGCTGCACCATTGGAGGATTACTCAGCCGCAACTGCAACAAGATTCCTCTTCGACAATGTGGTCACCAGGTTTGGGTGCCCAAAGAAACTAATGAGTGACCAAGGGACTCATTTTGTTAATAAGAAATTCGCAGTAATGACGTAGGAGTTTCAAATTCAACACAGGAAGAGTACCCCTTACCATCCGCAAGAAAATGGGACAGTTGAGGAATTCAACAAAATTTAGGAGCATGCACTAACGAAAGTATGAAACATGAATCAGGATGATTGGGATTGAAGATCCTTGTGATACTTTGGGCGTATTGCACAACTTGCAAATGTTTGACTGACCAGACCCCATTCAAGCTTATTTACGGGAAGGAAGCTGTAATGCCGATGGAGTATATTGTCCACATTCTGTGCATCGCAGTAGCTACAGGCATATGTGACGATGGAGCACTAGAAGAACGATTGGATCAATTGGTACAACTCGATGAGGATCAGTTCATCGTAGGATTTCAGCAAAAGGTAGAAAAGGATTGACATAAGGCTTGGCATGATCGACATGTTAAACCCAAGCACTTTGAGTGTGGAGATATGGTTCTGCTATATGATAGTAAGTTTGCAAAACACCCAGGTAAGTTACAAATGCACTGCTTGGGTCCCTACATAATAGATTTTGTTACTAACGGAGGTGCGGTGAAGTTGAAGAGCTTAGACGACATGTTGTTTTCAAAGCTAGTAAACGGGAATTGGTTGAATCCCTACCGCCATGAACAAGTGCATAGCAGTTGAAAAACATAGGTTAAAAAAAAAAAAGCAATTATGACAAAAAGTGAAAAGCATGGCCAGTCGGGTCGCTCGAGCATGAACACTGCGGATCAGCATCACCAGAAGACGGCAGAGAAGTATGATGACAAAATCAAATGGTTGTGGGTAATATTTTGCAAATGATGATCAAGTGACAAGGATCAAGCATAAATACCAACATAGGGATTGAAGAATGCAAGTTGAAGTAAAGAGAGTCTGAAGAGGAGAATCAGTAAGTTGTATGACACGGGTCAGTCCGTTAGATGCAGAGATTTAGGCAGTTGTGTGAGTAAGCCCAAGGAAGTTGTGGAAAAGGGAAGTGAGCTAGTTGCAATGGTGAATTTTGTTTCCAACGGAAGCTCTCCAGGTGCTCTAAGGGTAAGAACGATGAGTATGCATGAACAACCTGCAAAGGAAGCAGCACAGACAGTTGGTAGGAATAGATCTGAGGTCCCACTTGAGATTTTTGAGAGTGTGGTAGTAGTTAGAAGAATCGTGGTCCCTACGACCACCAGAAGACCAAGACCAGAGGCATGCCAGTTCCGCCATTGGATGGTCAAATGTGCGAAACGGATGTGCCAGAGCAGTTGGCATGTTTCATAATTTTGCGACGTCGATGAACTTTTCCCCAGATCACAGCAAGCCTGAAGCACAAGAGCAGGCACAAAAGGGGTATATGATCAAGGTTTCCAGAAACTGGAGGATGAGTTCGAGGTAGATGATCAAGGTTTCTAGAAAATGGAGGATGAGTCCGAGAAGTACATGAAGGGAGCCCCAGACATCAAGAACAAATTTAGAAGTTTACCACAGTGACGGATGAGAATAGTACCAGAGGTGTCCAACTAAGGTGTTTCGAGGGCGAGCCACAAGTTTGTATTGGGGGCCTGTTGGCACTGGATTAGTCTGCATGAAGTGTAGAAGCCGACAATGTGAAGAAGGACCATCCGCGGAAGAAAGGTCCATTCATAGAGAACAAGGAGCCAACGAAAGTGCGAAAGTGGTTGAGTTAGTTAGAATAGGTCATGTGGACCATTTTGTAACCACATAGTTTCATATAAATAGGAGTATCATTGTAAGCCTAAGGGCATCTTGATATAGTTGAATTGGAGAAAGAGCTATTTTGAACTGTGTTGTATCTGCGTTAAGATGTTTTGACTATTACTACGAAGGTTATACCGAGCTTTGATGAATGCATGAAGATATTCGATTATGGTTATATCTTTTTCCTCTGTCTCTGTCAGATGGTGAATACTTGCGATATGTTTAAAACTCAGTGGTTTAGTAATTGTTGTTGATGCAAGTGATCAGTTTAACCATGTTGATGCGAATGTTTGTTATGTATTATTTCTGCGAATGATGGATATGCGAAATATGAATGTGTAAATGCATGCGAATCTAAATCTCTAGTTTCTAGTGTGATAGAGTTGAAGTGCTTGCATGCCCTTTCTCCACTGCGTAAACTTGGTTCCTGCAGCCCCCTTAACCATCTCGGGTGAGACTTCCCTCGCTTCGCGGGTGTTGCTGGAAAGGGTAAAACGTTTCTGGGCTGGTGCTTAAGGGTGTTTGGTAGGGTTTGTTGACGACAGTGCAAAGTGAACCCTTATCGATAGCCGTTGTGTCAACATAGAAGTTCAGATGCTAATAGTCATGTTGTTATAAATCTCCAAGCGGCATTTAATTTAATTGGAAAGACTTCTCATACAAAATATCTTAACGAAGCCCGTCGTGTACTATCTGAATCGATTGTAAGCAAAAGAACGAGGCTTAGTCTCCTTATATCACACACATATCAACTCTTGAAAGTAGATAGAAAGACACTCCATAAGTATTCTTCTATTAGAGAAAGACTAGACAGTCTAGGACAAAAATATTGTTGGGAATTCATTGGTAGATTTCCTCGTTCATACATGAAGCTAATTGCTGTAGTTAAATACCAAGTGCACAAGTTTTGAAATGATAACACTAGACCTTCATCCAATCAGAAATATGTTTTGAAGTTCAGAAAAGGTATTAATGAGTGTGAACCCCACATCAAACACTTCCTTAACACGACACAAACGAAACTCTACAAGAGATTCAGGACTGAGAACACACAATTGAACTTGGTCCAACAGTCATTTGAAAAATGCAAGCCTTCGTATGTTAGAATTTGCATTGACTACAACACATGTTGCTTCAGATACCATGTAGAGTTTGAATATTATTATGACACATGTAAACATATATTTTGGGATTTGCATAATAACATTGTGTAGGAATGTTCTTTCGTACTACCATCAAATGCATCAACAAATTTTATCCACAACATAATTTGTCCAAGGTATGAAAGTGAAAAATATTATGCAAAGTCATGTCTTTATAGGACATGTTCTAGGTGCACTGGATTTTCATTTTTGGGACATTGCACCCATGTAAGGGAGGAGCACGAATTTGGGAACATGACAGTAGAAATGTAGATCTTCAAATATATGATGTATCAAATAGATAGCGTGAAAGAGGGAAAAAAGGTTGCATTGGTCAAGTCATAGGTACATGATGATTACATATTTTCAAAATGTGCATTCAATTTATACATACATATATTTCAAAGGTCATGTTGTACTAATGCCCTTATTTTCATGGCACTAGGTACAAATATGCGATTTCATGGAGGAATTTTACAAAAAAATTGAGCAGTATGTTCAACATGTGTATGTGGCGTGATGGCAAGATGAGAAATATAGAAGATGCATGGATAGCTTCTCCATTGGAACCATATTGTTAGTTGTGAATTTTGTTGATAACTACACTCTTCAGCTGCAAAATGAGATTCAAATTCAATACTACCATTCGAACCAAGTAGTATAATGGTTCATATCACATTTATGCATATGCGAGAGAGCAACAATGACCAGAGGACAATATTGAAGGAGAAAAAATTCTACATCAGTGACGATAGGTGCCATTACATGCATTATGTACAACATTGCTTTCATATTTTCTATGATCAACTGAAAGGGAGAGATATACAAATCGATCAACATTGGATATGGTCATATGGTTGTGTAGGCCAGTTAAAAAATGCATGTGTATTCTAGTGGTTGAGTATTTTGCACAAGAATTATGGTGTGCTGCATATATGGAACTATTTTGAGACCGAGCATGGGAAGGGAGAGCATGATGGGGCTGGAGCATGTATCAAAATTGCACTACTAAGGGAGGAGATGAGGTTCATGACAAACCCTCATATCCAAGATGCAGAATCCATAGTTCAATGGTGCTCTACAAAAATGTCAGTTCAATCCTTCGAGCAACAGAAATCGACATGTAGAGGACATGTGGTGAGAAATTTTTGGCAAGTGGTTCATATAGATTGATCGCATTCTTATAGTTGCAGTATTGTACAAGGGACTCATGGATTTCATTCGGTTCGAAGCTCAAACAACCCCTTACTTGAAATATGGATGCAGAAACTTGCTTGCTTTTGTGCGCCTTTGTAATGTCCATCAGGGCTATCAAAGGGTCTTAGGGACATATCATTATCTCTCTAGTGATAATTACAATATTTGATCACAACAGAATAATTTTATAAATATTTAATTTCATTTTCTACAATTTAATTATGACAAAATATCGATAATTCCAAATAAATTAAAATAAAATTCATAATTGATCAATAAAATTGAACCAAGGTTGGGAAATCTTATCCAAAACTATATAACATCATTATGAATCCATACCAATCCATAACACAGGTTACTTTCACCTAAAAGGTCATTTTCACTTAATCGTGATTAAATAGTAATTAGTGTACTAATTGCGACACTTAGTGCATAATTGATGACACTTAACATAACTTGATTTTTTTATCAGCTAATCATCATTTATCAATACCAATGGCTAATTAACACATGATATCATGTAAATAATTCCTAATTATCATTTTCCAATTAATTAAACAAAACAATTACAAAAATGACTCCCAAAGACTAGTTAACTAGTATTTAACACAAACAACTAGTCTTGCACGAATTCAACACACAACCATGACAATGAACCAAAAATTGAACCTAAATTCATTATACATATATTTAATAATGCACATAAATAAATAAATAAAATGCATTTTCAGGTCAGATCCTTTCACATAAACGATGATTCTTTCAAGCTAAATCAGTGCAACTAGTTAATAAAAACTTCTACGAATTTAACCCAATCAATTGTACTGAGTTCTGGAGAAAAACAAGGCGAGGGTAAATATATGTAAAATAGAATTATACAGAAAAATTAAAGTACCAAAAATAGAGCATATGCATGTACATTCCAATTTCCACCGATTTGAAGCTAGTTTCCATTTCTACTTTCCAAATGTAAAACAATAAGAAAATATTAACTAATGTATCTCATGGAAATGATATCATAGGTTCACTAAAACCAAATGGTTGTATAATTCCACTCATAAACAGTCCTCTTATTAATTCATCAAACTAGTTAAATCTACTTCTCCAAATTGGCTAGAAATTGAGGAATCAAGTAAGATAAATGCATAAACAATTTGAAGATTCATTCGGAAGCCATTAAAACTCTAAATACCATGTATCATCATTCTTATCATAGGTATAACTCATGTAAACATTTCATCAAACACTTCTCATGCAAATTCATAAATCCATTTAAAACAATTCTTTTGAAGGAGCTACTGAATGTAAACAAAACTAGGATTTCGATAAGCAAAATCTAGAACTATATAGGAACTCTTCCACAAATTTATTCATACGTTTAAAGTTTAATTATCATATCTAATATCAGTTATCTCACTTAGGAATTTTCTCAAACATTTCACATGCCAAGTCTCGAAACTACATAAAACAACTCAACTGGTGAACTAGTTTTCGAATAGAGGCTAGAAACACTGTAGAGAGGTGCTTCCAATAATTCCTAAGATATTGCACTATAAAAGTACACATAATATTAAAAAAAAATAGGTACAATTATCATATATGTAGTAGAGGTTCCAAATAAACATTTTTCTCAAGCACTTTCTCACAAAATACCAAAAACTAGTTAGTTATTTTTCCCAAAACCTAGTAGAATAATGTAACTAAAATCTATGAGATATTTATTCCATAATTAGCTCATATATTTTCTCATATATTTTATGTCAAACCATATAAGAATCATATCAGAGCCAAGTAATTCAAATAAACATGAAATAAAATACTTATCTTGCAAAATATGCAACTGAAATCGACTATTCCATGTTCCACCCAACCGTAGACACAATGCAATCCAAAAATCACTTTCCAATGGTCACCCCAGAGGAAGAACCATGATGCCACAATAAAGAGTGCACTCAACCAAAAAAAAATCTAACATTGTTCGAACCAAAATCCAATGGAAAGTTGATTCCACACCACTTCCAATATAGGATCTTCAGTGGAAACTCCAGGACAATGTTTTCAGGAGAAATCAGTCCTACCACAACCCAATGGAAATTATTACTCGACTTCCACTCCAGGGAAATTACAGTGGCTCCAGGAAAAAATATTCCGAAATATATCATTCCAACCTAAAATCAAATGGAAAGTGGATTCCACATCACTTCCAATCCAGGATCTCTAGAGGAAATTCTAGGACAAAACAATGGCAATTCCAGAGTAACTCAACTTGGGCACAAGCTCAGCAAGGGCGTACCAACCATAAAAAAATCATGTCAAGAGAAACCAAAACCAATCACACTAGTACCAAAGAAAAAAAAATATCCAAGAGCATGCATAAACCACAAGAGAGACTAGCTCACATCCACCCAAATCCCATTTCCCAAGAGCAATTTGAATTGGGGGGAGAGAGGGAGAGACAAGAGAGGAGTTACATTCCCAAATTAGCAAAATGGGAGTTACACTTCTCAAGAGGGTGCATTATAGGGGAGAGGAATACAAAATTTCACGAGGGGTGCACTAGGTGAGGGAAAACCTCTAACTCCAAATAAAATAAATCCCAGAATAAAATAAAAACCAAGGGGTATCATAACACATGAGGGTGCATAAATCAAGAGGGTCCACCAAGTCCAAAAGAAGGGTGTATCACATCCACATAGGTCAAAACAAAAGGTAACACTTTTCCCACAACCCCTTTCTCGTAACATCATGGTTCCTCATACTCTTTTTCGTGGCATCGGTTGATCCGATTATTTTATTTTATTAGTTAATAATAATAATGTGCAAACCATATTACACCTCGTGATATAATGTCACAACATCAAAATAACATGTCCAGGGGATAAACCAGAGGGTATTACAGCCTTGTAGTAGTCGTAATTGGGATGAGTGTGAATTAATGGACTAAGTTGATGAGTGGAATAATGTATCACTTGCAGTAGACCCATGTGCAATTTTTGAAATAATCCAGTTAGAGGAAGTCTAGTACTCTATTTCGAACGACTATGATCATACATCTGATCTTGTACAACCAGGTGGATATTTATGCAACTATATCTCGGTCTCCTTCTTGTTTTTTTATTTAACCATGTTATCAAACCCTTACATGTTTGAATTTGACCGTGAAATGAATTTTTACAGGACACATCTACGCATTTGTCTCCCCAAAAGACAGTGAATGACGCTTGAATTATTGGTCAGAATGATGTATCCAAGCGAATCAGACCCTCCTCACATCATCCATTGATAGTGAGGGCATTGAAGTTTTGACTCGCTCGATGGTTGTTCAGGGTGAATATATTACAATAGATGGAAAGTAAAAAATGACCGATGGGTGTGTATGCATGGATTACAAACCAGGTTCACGAGTGTATCACTATACGCACTTGATCATTGGTACAAACATCCAACTACAAACAATGTCAACAAAGAGCTCGAATAGGCTATGCTACCTCCTACCTCATCCAGAGCACGAGAGATTGTTGGATATAATCGGAAACAGAGGATCTAGATGGCTTAATTGATTGAGGTAACTATTTCATGCTATGTACATAGATTCATGATGTAATTATTTATCCATGCATTTCTAACTTTATTCATGTTATATTGTTTATTTCATGTTATGTTAGATAGTCCATTTCATGTTATATAGATCTTGTTACCTTAGATTCTTTATTTCATGTTTATGTTATGTTTAAGTTCATATTACCATACATTGATGTATTCTTGACACTGTTATATGATTTAAAGCATTACATGTTTTAAACTCTGTTCATTGTCCAATCACCATCGTGATTCATTGACAAAATGCCCATTTCCACTAACAATGTCGACACCATCCTAACCATGCCCATGTTGTCACCGTCGCCATCCTCATCATCCCATTGTCACAATCTGGCCATCGAATTCCATCACCATTCCCATTACCACCATCATTGTCACCATCATCCTCCTCATTCCCACGTTGTCACCATCGACATCCTCATCATCCCCATCGCCACCATCAAACACTCTTGAAGGATCATGCTTGAAGGGATAGAGTCACTTTCATGTTCATGTTCTTGTTTGAATTAAGCCCTAAGTATGCCTTCCAAGACTAACTTTACCATAACTATTTTTATCATGTGTTGGTCACCCACATGGCCCAGTTTCTTTTGTAAAATATCAGTATTAGTGTGTATTTTGCATATATTCAGTCAAAGGAAGCATTGTTTTCACAAAATTGAAACGTCACGCAAAGTAAAAGGTTATTAACTAAATAAAAATTGAAGACTTGACTAAAAGACATAGTTAAAAAAATCAGGGGTTCTCCTCCAAGTGCTTCAAAGATGACTAAAAAATCTAATTTCAACTCCATTCATGTATGCTATGTGGCTCTACTCACATATAATACAAACACCTATGTGGCTATAGTTTCATGCAACCCAATCCAAGCCACAAAAATTCAAATAGAACAAGACACCTACCATAATTAATTTCAACGAGTATCTCACCCATCCAACAATTAATCATCCAGGAATTTCTCTCAACCACATGCAACACAATATTGAAACTTTCCCTTCTCTTCTTGTGCTCTAGTGTGTTCATCAAGAATAAGATCCAATTACTGAACTCTATAAACCTAGAGTGGTAGACCATTATGTCAATACTATCACCACTAGTTTCCTTCTATCTACCCTATGTATATTCAACAAAATTAAAGAAAAAATACCCTAATTCGATTTGTTTCTAAACTTGCTCAAGCATAAAGTACGTGGGATATTTGGGAACCCCAAGTAAAATGCCTCACAAAGGGAAATTCCAAGTAATTTTGAGAAATTGACAAATTAGGTTCAAAGTAGGGCATCTTTTTCTAACACTATTTGGTCACTGGTCTAGTAGGAGACATGGAGAGTGGAGCTAACACCTAACATGATTTTGGATGCTAGAAATATAGTTTTCTTTCCATGTACTTGTATGATGTAACATGGCTAGGGATTTTAAACACTAAGAAATACCATCATTCTAGTGGCGAGAGCTCAAATGACATAAGATTCTTGTTGAATCCAATTAGAAGTTCCTACCTATCCTTGAGATTATAGTGTGCCTTAGGAAACCCTGGGACTTAGAAGTTAGGGATCACAAATATATAACTAGTGGAGAAGATAAGGGTAAGAGAGACATCCTAGATGATCTTGGAGAGTATAAAACCTAGGGTTTGAGGATTGAAATAACATGATGGAGATCTGTAGAATTGGATGCTAGAAGTTAAGTTCTCTTTTTGTGTACTTGTGTGATGTTAAATGGGTATGGTTTTCAACCCCTAAGAAAATATTATATCCTTTATTTAATAGCATGTGTACTTCTCATCATGAATGTGTCATAATGTCTAAGAGTAATATGCCATAATGTTCAACATAACCTTACAAAAAACAATAGAAGGTAGGATTTTATCTCTAACATAACCTTACACTTAATGGGTAGGAATTTATCTCTCATCCATTACATACATATGATTCTATATTTTTTTCCACCACTTTTGTTTTCTTTTATATGAACAAATTGCAAAAACATTCCCTATTTGATATAACAAAATCTTATATTGAATAAAATTCCCTCATTGTTTCTTTTAATGTCTCTCACTAAGAGAAACCCTAGATTCCAAAATTGTCGAAATGGAGGGGCTCTAGGCCATGCACCCAATGGAGAGAGGTACACCTAGAATCATTCAAACATCCTGATTCCAACAGAGTTGACGGTTCGTCCATCGAAGCCATGGTCATCGTTCTATGACTAGTTGCAACTCACCTCCTGGAGGCTTTAAGGGACACATGTTGAATTGGTCCCGAGGGAATAGTATTTTATCTGGGTAGAAAAATTGAGTTCCATGAGATCCTTCAAGTTTTTTTGGGTAGTTTTGACATGTGAACATTGGCAATGGGTTCACGATTAAGTCATTTCCAAAGTTGACCCCTCTTTTGCAAGAATTGCAATGTCTCTCATTGAGAGAAACCCTAGATTACAAAATCACCAAAATATGGGGATTTGGGCCATACAACCAGGGTAGAGAGGCACCCCTACCATTATTTTAGCATCAACATTCCAATGGTGTTGACGGTTCGTCGATCCGATCCATGATCACCATTCTATGGTCACTTGCAACTCGCCTCCTAGAGGCTTTCAAGGACACATGTTGAATTGGTCCTGAGGGCATAGGATTTGATCCATGATGCATAATTGAGTTCCATGAGATGATACAAGTGTATTTGGGCAGGTTTGATGCGTGAAAATTGGCCACGGTTCATGATCAATTCATTTTCAAAGTTGACCTGGTTGTGCAAGAATTGCATTGTCTCTCATTAAGAGAAACCCTAGATTACACATCATTGAAACAGAGGGGCTATGGGATGTGAAATGTCATGTTCCCATTGTTTTCAAGCACCATGAAGCAACCAGTTTCACCTTAAAACCCCATGGATCCTAGTGAAAGTCAATTAATTAATTAATGAGGGGGATAATATTGGTAAATTACCCTAGGCAATTAAATTAACTAGGAATAAAATTTCAGACTATAGTTATTTCAATTAATTAAATGGAAGATGATGTAATTATTATTTTTGTATTTAATTATTAATTATATGTGATGATGAGTTGGATGATGACAAGGGTGCATAAGTATATAAGTTTGGTTCAGTGAGTTGGATCAGTGAGCAGGACACACCACATTCATATATTTTGACAGTTTATTGTTTGTATGAGAGTAAGCTCAAGCTTCTCTAGGATTTGGTGATGCACCCTTAGCCACATGTGGGAGATGTGCCCCATAGTTCCTGTTATAGTATTTTTTACATGATCTAGTGCATCTAGGGATTAACAATTTGCATATCTGATCTAACTTTGTGATTACATCCTCTCTTCTTTCTATTTTCTGAAGCATTCTTCTCATTTGGTGGAAATAGTGTCGAATGGAAGAAATGGAGGTTCCGGGTTTGACCTTTATGATAATTTATGGACATTGATACCTATTAAATTGTTTCCATATCATCCTTTGCATTATAAAACACTTTTTTTCTCATAGAAAGGGTGTCTAGATGAGCAAGTTATGGCCATTTTACTAGATCTAGGGGTTCTAACTGTGAAGAACGCGCCCTTGCTTTTCTGTATGGTTTGGTGAATGTTCCAATGAGAATATATTGAGTATTATTGAACCTCCAATGAGAAACTGACAACCCATGTTAATCCTACAGATCATATCCAGTGATTAAACTTCTCCTTCTTACTCTTCTCTGTGGCATTCTCTTTCAATCAATGTAATTATCTAAGATTGATGGATTTTTGTGTAGTCTGAGCCATGATACCTCTTTATAATGATTAATAAAATCTGATTATGATTGATACTACCTATTTAATTAATTCATGATTCATATTAAATATCAAAATAATATTTAAAGATCCTTAGAGGCCGTTTGAGTCCATAATTCTCAAGACTAGCTCTCTATGCAATTGTTTTGATTAGTTTTGCAGTTTGTTTAATTAAAAAGTCTTTGTATGCTCAATTTCAGTTCTTTCATTCATCACGGGTCCCTGATACATTTATGAATAACACACAACCATTAGAATGAGAATTCGTGGCCTTATCTGCATGTTTGGAAGAGACTGGAAGAAAGCTAGTGGAGTAGTCCACCATAGCGCACTTTCTCATTTCCCCCCCAAACTCAGTCAAACCTTCCCTAAACCTCAAAAAATATTGTCAATAATCAAGTTAGGTTTTTATTGACCCATTTTACACCTTTGGTTTATTTCAAGTGTAATTTAATGAGTTTAGTATGCATATGATGGTGTGCCTAGGAAGCCCTAGAGTAGACCTCATCCCGACTGATGTTCGAACCATAAATGGCCCTAGTACCTTCTGCATAGAACTCAGAAGTTGGACTTGATTCTATTTTTATTTATTCTGTACACTCCCAAGTACATTTTGAAGATCCAAAACTATTCTCCTATCAAGCTCTGAGTGAGTTATTCACTGACCAAGACTAGTTTCAACTTGTCTAGTTTTGTGAGCTAGTTTTGCTTGTGAATTTTCTGATTTTAAAGTTTGTATTTGAGATAATATCATCTGATATTAGATAAGGGATATTAAAGTGGTATCAGAGAAATTTCCTTGTCTCATCCTGTGGAAATTAATTCTTAGTGGAAGATATCTCAGATTTATTTTCAAGTTGCAATTGTGGAACTAGTTGCAGTCATGGAAGATGAAGACTTTGAGTTGTATGAGGAAGAATAAATCATTTACATTGATGGAGGATTAACAAGAGATGAGGATGGTTACATTTGTGACTATATGTACATATATAAATGGGATGAACCACTAATGTCTAATCTTTAGAAGGATTCCCAAAGAGGATATTTGCAAGTAAAAATTTTCCCTACCACTACTAGGAATATCTAGCTTTGGGAGAAGAGATTGGTAAGGCCATTTATTTCAAACATTACTTTTATTGCAGATTTGGATTCGAGATCCGAGATGAATATTTGGATTCAATAGAGAGAAAAAAACTACCCATGTAGGAACCAAGTTGTTCTTCCTCTGTGATTAAAGAAGAAGGAATAAAAAATCAACCAACTGCATCTTCTAGCATCATGAGATTGTTTGGGTTTTCTTCAAGTAGATATTCCAAAGGATGTAAGAATGAAGAAGCCACCACAAGTTATGCTAAGGATCAGCCAATTATGGATCAGAGAGTAGCTACTAATGGGTTCCAATAAGAGGCATCTACTAATGGTTTCTCAAGTACTGAAGAAGCATATACTAATGGTTTCTCAAGTACTAAAGAAGCATCTATTGATGGATGCTATGATGAGGTACCTATTGATGGGTGACTAAGTTTTGAGGAGACATCTATTTATGGATGTCCATCTCTCTATGTTGGTGACATAGAGATACCGCTTGATGAGGTTTCTGCAAGCACAAGTTCCCTTGAGCATGGAGATGAAGATCTCGTAGTAGCAGAAGTTACTCCATAGTAAAATTTTCAGCCATCACTTGAACCACATTGTGAAGTTGACCTCACCGAATAAGAAAAAGAGGTTCATCCTCAAGAACCTCATTTATTTGCATGGACCTTGAAGATGAGTGAGATGAAGATCATTGAGGTCTTGAAACTTCTCCATTAAACACATTTTTCAGTGTCACAATCATGTTGGAGAGATGCTTCATTTGAAGATTCATCTTTCCTTGAATCCACAAAGAAGATCCAGAGAGCAATTTCTACAATCCAAGGTAACTTTTCAGATATGCTTTCTAACAGATATTATTTGCATCAGCTTGTTCATATGTTGCATGGAGCATCCATGAATAGATAAAAAAGATCAATGATGAATTGATGGCCACCCAAGATTCTTTGAAAATCACTCAAAGTTCCCTCCAAAAATACAACATGGGGATATAACAACTTCACAAAAAGTTGAAAAGATCACACATACCAGTTAGCCAGTCTCTTATGGTTGGTTGTACTTAGAATTTTATGTAGGAACCTCATGAGATGGTGGTTCATGAGGTGCACGATAAAATGCATGTGCTTGAGGATTTTTTAGATGCAGATGAAGAGTTTCAAGCACATACAATTCCCCAAAGTGAAGTTGAGATTCTTCCTGGAGTGAGTCATTCCTCCATTAAGGAATCAGAGGAGCTCATGTTTGATGGAATAGCCTTAGATGGAGTTGATGCATCCATTAAATTGATGGATGAGGCTTGAAGAGATGATATTTTGGTCCATGATATTACACCAGACCCTTCTACTTCTTTTATGTCATTTGAGGATGAATTTTGGGTTAAGAATTTATTTCTAATGGTACCTGAAGAAGACCAGAAGGATCCCACATTCACTCCAGTTGATTTAATGATGGAACCAGTTGCTACCCAACAGTTGCAGAGGAATCTCATGCCTATATTTGATCCCACCTCACATAAAGGTGCATATGGTTCCCATTTGACTTCATTGAGTGGGACATATTCTGATTGCATGCATACTTTGACAAATGGCAGAGAGTTGAGCCATTGGGAGTCTTCACATGGGGAAGAACCTTGATTTCTGTTTGAACTATTGGGTTGGGGTGTCTCTTCTTTTCATATTTGGGAGAGAAGACACATGAGTGATATTCCTACTTGCATCTATGGATAAATATTTGATACAATTTACACTTTTTGCGAGCAGCATGGGAATCCATTGAGTTTTGATTATGCCTGCCCTTTTGGTGATTGGACATGGGGCATTCACTCTTGTAATTTGGACAACAATTTTTTGATCTTTGGTACTTGTGTGCATTGGGCACATGGAGTACAATTTGATTTGCATGCGCTTGGATAGTTTGAAGTTAAGCAAGATGAAGGTCAAGCACCTGTTCATTTCTAGAAATATTATAAGTTTCCTCATGGAGGAAGTTGAACATTTTAGGAGGAGGCACATGATTTCATTTCGGTTGAGTCAACCACAAGATTGATGGATAATTGATTCCAAGAGTTGGTTCAATTTCCTTCACCCACATACATATGGAAGCCAACACACATAGGGATGATTGGGTGAATGGATACATATTGGAGCTAATTACCCCCAAGGGTGTGTTTGTTGTTTGCATCAGTGGAATGTTTATGGACATATCATACATCTTTTGTGAGAAGTTGTATGGACATCTATGCATTCTATGTGATGATTTGAAGACATGGGACTGTCACCTATGTCAATTGACTAGCAATGATGTGAGGCTCTATGTTGGTTTGCACATGGAACATAAGGAGTTTCATACTTGGTTGGAGCGACTCACATAGGTTTGGTTTTTCATTGGAAGTGGTTGAATTCCAGTATGGTGGAGTGATATAGACGTCCTCCATGATGATATATTTTTCATGTTGATGCTAATGTCTAGAAGGATGCATCTAAGATAGTGGGACCCTGGAATGTTTGGAATGATAGTTTTCCACAAGTAACACTGCCACTAGGAGACATGAAACACAAACAGTGATATCCGGGAAGTCTTCTCAGTTGTCTTAGTTGGGTTGAAAAATTTGTTAAAAAAGAGTTAGTCATTGGGAGAATGGCTATAATTAGGGTGGTGTAGCAGAAACATGGTGGACTATTGGATGGAGTTGGAGTTGGTTTCTTTCTTGAGAACAAGCAATATTGGGAGGGGATGACTGTCATGTTCCCATTTTTATCAAGCACCCGGAAGCAACCAATATCACCTTAAAACCCCATGGATCCTAGTGAAAGTGAATTAATTAATTGATGAGGGGGATAATATTGGTATATTACCCAAGGAAATTAAATTAACTAGGAATAAAAATTCATACTATAGTTGTTTCAATTAATTAAATGGAAGATGATGTAATTATTGTTTTTGTATTTAATTATTAATTACATGTGATGATGGTTTGGATGATGACAAGGGCGCATACAGAGATAATTTTAGATTAGTGAGTTGTCAACCAAAGAGGAAAGTGAAATAAAAAGTAGAGCAAAGCAGAAAAGAGGAAACTGGAGGAAAGCAGCACAAAGCAAGGTGTCAAAACAAAAGAAGGAAACTAACAAAAGCAGTGCATAAAGCAGGAAAGTGAGGAAAAGTAGGAAACATCCATAAAGATAAGGATGGCGCAGTTTCCAAAAAGAAGGAAACATCTAGAAAATACAAGAGGGCGCAGTTTCCAAAAAAATAGGAAAATCTAGTCACTGGAAAAGATGGAAAGTGCCAACTCAGTAAAGGAAGGAACATTAGAGGAGGCCAATGAGGTTTATTGGAAATTTAACTTGCTCAACAATTCACCCAATCTATTAAATAAGGAGGGTGCACCACATTCATATCTTTTGACAGTTTATTGTTTGTATGAGAGTAAGCTCAATCTTCTCTAGGATTTGGTGATGCACCCTTAGCCACCTATTGGAGATGTGCCCCATAGTTCCTATTAAAATATCGTACACATGATCTAGTGCATCCATTGATTACCAATTTTCATATACGATCCAGCTCTTTGATTACATCCTCTCTTCTTTATATCTTTTGAAGCTTTCTTCTCATTTGATGGAAATAATGTTGAATGGATGAAATGGAGGTTTTCGGTTCGAAATTTATGATAGATTTTGTACATTTTGACATGTTCCATTACATCTATAGAATCATTTTGAGTAGGAATCACTTTTTTCCTCTTCAAAACTGGTGTCTGAATGAGCAAGTTATGGCCATTTTACTAGATCTGGGGATTCCAGCTGTGAAGAACGCGCCCTTCATTTTATGTATAGTTTGGTGGATGCACCCATGAGAATATCCAGAGTCTTGGTGAATCTCCCATGAGAAGAAACCATCCCATTTTCATCCTACAGATCATATCCAATGATTAAACTTCTCCTTCTTACTCTTCTCTGTGGCATTCTCTTTCAATCAATGTAATTATCCAATATTGATGGCTTTCTGTGTAGTCTGAACCATGATGCCTCCTTTTAATGATTAATAAAATATGATTATGATTAATTCTGCCTATTTAATTCATTTATTATTCATATTAAATATCAGAAGAATATTTTGAGAGCCTTAGAGGTTGTTTGAGTCCATAATTCTCAAGACTAGCTCTCTGTGAAATTTATTGACTAGTTTTGCAGTTTGTTTAATTAAAAAGTATCTGTATGCTCAATTTCAGTTCTGTTAGTCATGTTGGGTCCCTGATAAATTTATGAATACCATCCCACAATTATACTGATAATTTGTAGCCTTCTATGGATGTTTGGAAGAGCCTGGAAGAAAGCTATTGGAGCAGTCCACCATACCGCACTTTCTAGTTTTGCTCCCAAACTCAGTCAAACCTTCCGTAAACCACATAAAATATTTTCCATCATCAAGTTAGGGGTTTATTGAACTGTTTTACACCTCTGTTTGATGTCAAGTGTAAGTTAATGAGTTTAGTATGCATATGCTGGTGTGCCCATGAAGCCTTGGAGTAGACCTCAACCTGGCTGATGTTCGAAACATAAATGGCCTTAGTATTTTGTGCATAGAAATCAACAGTTGTAATTGATGTTGTTGTCCTTGCTACTGAACACTCCCCAATACATTTTTCACATACAAAAGTGTTGTCCTATCAAGCTTTGGGTGGCTTATTCACTGACTAAGACTAGTTTCATCTTGTCTAGTTTTGTGAGCTAGTTCTGCTTGTGAATTTCCTGATTTTAAAGTTTGTATTTGAGATAATATCATCTGATATCAGATAAGGGATATTACATGAAAAAAGGGGATAGGGGCACCCATATCATTATTCCAGCATCCTGATTCTGACGATGTCGATGGTTTGTCGATCTGAGCCATGATCGTCGTTCTATGGCCACTTGCAACTCACCTCCTCGAGGATTTCAAGGACAAATGTTGAATTAGTCCCGAGGGCATATGATTTGATCCGAGAAACAAAATTGAGTTCCATGAGATGTGAAAGTGTGTTTGGGTAGGTTTTATGTGTGAACATTGGCCACATGTTCACAATCGAGTAATTTGCAAAGTTGACCCCCTTGTGCAAGAATTGCATTATCTCTCACTTAGAGAAACCCTAGATTACAAAATCACTGAAATGGAGGAGATCTGGGATGTGGAACCAAGGGAGAGGGGTGCCCCTAGCATTGTTCCATTATCCAATTCAAACGGTGTCGATGGTTCATCGATATGATCCATGGTCACCATTCTATGGCCACTTGCAACTTGCCTCCTGGAGGCTTTCAAGGACACATGTTGAATTGGTCCCAAGGGCATAGGATTTGATTCGGCTAGCAGAATTGAGTTCTGTGAGATGCTGCAAGTATGTTCGGGAAGTTTTGATGTGTGAACATTGGCCACAGGTTCAGGATCGATTCATGTCCAAAGTTGACTCCATTGTGCAAGAATTTCATTGCCTCTCACTCAAAGAAACCATAGATTACAAAATCGCCGAGATGGAGGAGATGTGGGATGTGAACCCAAGGGAGAGAGGAACCCCTAACATTATTCCAACATCCTATTTCCAATGGTGTTGGCCATTCATTCATCTGAGCCATAGTCATTGTTCTATGTCCACTTGCAACTTGCCTCCTGAAGGCTTTCATAGACAGATGTTGAATTGGTCCTGAGGGAATAGGATTTGATCAGGTCAGCAGAATTAAGTTCCATGAGATGATGCAAGTGTGTTTGGGTAGGTTTGATGTGTGAAAATTTTCCATGAGTTCACAATTGATTCATTTCCAAAGTTGAACCCCTTGTGCAAGAATTGCATTGTCTCTTACTAAGAGAAACCCTAGATTACAAAATCGTCGAAATGGAGGGGCTCTTGGCCATAGACCCAGGGAAGAGAGGCACCCCTAGAATTATTCTGGTGTCCTGATTCCAATGGTGTTGACGGTTCATCGATATGATCCATGATCACCATTCTATGGCCAGTTACAACTCGTCTCCTGGAGGATTTTAGGGACACGAATGAATTGATCCCGAGGGCATATGATTTTATCTGGACAACAGAATTGAGTTCTGTGAGATGTCGCAAGTCTTTTTGGGTAGGTTTGAAATGTGAACATTGGCCATGGGTTCATGATTGAGTCATTTCCAAAGTTGACCCCCTTGTGCAAGAATTCTTTGTCTCTCACCAAGAGAAACCCTAGATTCCAAAATCGCCGAAATGGAGGGGATCTAGGCCATGGACCCAAAGAAGAGAGTCAACCCTAGAATTATTCTGGTGTCCTGATTCCAATGGTTTTGACAGTTCATCAATCTGAACCACATTCACTGTTCTATTTCCACTTGCAAGTCATCTCTTGGAGGCTTTCAAGGACACATGTTGAATTGGTCCGGGGGGCATAAGATTTGATTTGTGAAGCATAATTGAGTTCCGTGAGATGATGGAAGTGTGTTTGGGAAGGTTTCACATGTGAATTTTTTCCAAAGTTTCACAATCGATTCATTTCCAAATTTGACCCCTTGTGCAAGAATTGCATTGTCTCTCACTGAGAGAAACCCTAGATTCCAAAATCGCCAAAATGGAGGGGCTCTAGGCCATATACCTAGGGAAGAGAGGCACCCTTAGAATTATTCTAGCATATTGATTCCAATGGTGTCAATGGTTCCTCAATCCAATCCATGGTCACTATTCTATGGCCACTTTCAACTCGCCTACTGGAGGCTTTCAGGAACACATGTTGAATTGGTTCAAGGGGGCATAAGATTTGATCTGGGCAACAAAATTGAGTTTCGTGAGATGCTTCAAGTGTGTTAGATAATTATGAAAGCAATATATAGATTGCAGGATATTAGCGTAGAAAACTCAGCAAAAGAAATGAAGCATGGAGACAGGGGGATTTATCCCTGTAAGAAGATAAGTTAAAGCCAATGCAAAACAAAAGGAAGAAGAATAAATAATTGCACAAGTAATGGAATCTGTTCGCCATTTATGTCAAAGTGGGAGAAAGAACATGAATCTCATAGATGAAGTAGAGAATATGATCATAACTGTTGCAGCAGCAAAGGAAGAACATAAATCAAATACAGGAAGATGATGAGAAAGAGTGTGAAGATAATGAGGAAGAAATAACACGAAGTTGAGCACGAAGTCAGTTTGAGAAAGAGATGAAGGAAATTCATTACAGGAGTATTAGCATCACAATAAGAATGATCATAAAGCATGCGATCTACGCAGAGGTAACAGAAAGCAGAAGAAGTACTAATAGTAGGATGCGTAGATTTCAAAGGTTCAAATTGGAAATGATCTCAAGGGGAGTAATGTACTGAGGGGGAGTACCATGACAAGCACATATGAAGAATACAAGTTCAAGAAGATGATTATGCACAGCTTCATAAGGTGTTGACATCAATGCCAAAGGGGGATATTGTTGAACTTTGGTTGTCATTGATGTCAACTAATATCGAAGAGGATTTCAAATAATTCAATTTGAGTCATTGATGTCAACTAGATTCAGTATTCCGATGCCAGCTTGAATAAATATAGAAAATACACTTTGAATAAGTATATGTGCAAGCAAGATAGTGAAGTATATGGATTTCAGTCTGAAGAAGTATATCTAGAAGTTGCATCCAATCTGAAGAAGTGTGTCCAAGGGTACATCATACATATCTAGTTTAACGAAGTATATAATGAATGCATATACAATTTGAAAAAGTATGTAATGTATGAGGTACATGTGTAGGTCACAAGCCCATCCATGCATAGTCCTTCAATATACAAGTTAAAGTGTTGGTTGGAAAAAGGTACAAGGGCACAAGTAAGCCAAAGAGTTAGTTGGAAAAAGGTACGTCTGCACAATAAAGTCAATAGAATATTCTAGAATGCGCAAGAAAGTCAAGAGGAGTGTGCAAGCATCATGGAACCAGAAATGGTTGAATGGTTATGCAAGTCTTGAAAGTGTGCAAGTCTCACCAATCATATTAAGTTTTCAATTCTTGAAGTGCGCACAAGTTATAAGAAGGGTGTATTTGTTGAAGTCATTATATGTGCAAATTCCACAACCAATGACACAGCAAGTGTGCAAGACCCACAAGTGATGCTACCGCAAGGTTCAAAGTCCCACTAAGTCGAATATCATGTATGCGCAAGTTCCACAGAGCAATGATACATCAAGTGCACAAGTCACACAAGTGATGGTACCATAAGGGTGAAAGTCCCAGCAAGTCAGGGAACATGTATGCACAAAACCCACAAAGAGAGGAAAAATCAATGGCGTAGAACATGCCATGTGGCAGAAGCACAAACCATGAGGTAAGAAGAAGGAAAGCCACAACCAACTTGTGGACATACAATCCATGTAGGACATGTATAAATAAGGACGTTGTTTGGATATTTAGGTAATATTGATGGCAAGGATGAAGAGTTTGTAAGTGGAAGATACATATTTATATTTGGGGAATTAAGGGCTCGTGGAAAAAGAACGACAATGATCTATCAAAGAGATGAGTGCGCACAAGCAGAGGAATGATATAACTGATGGTGTGCAGAATGATGTTGTAGATCTGTGACGATTGTGATAAGACATAAAAGGTAGAATGCGGAGTAAGCACAATTATGTGAGTACCGAATGACAATATTGCAGATATCACGCAGACAACCACAAATGTTCTAAGTCAGAAGTGTAGAGACATACATGAAATTTATCAGAACATGCGTGAAGTGAAGAATTTTGACTGATGAATGAAGAATGAGTTGAAGTGTGATAAGAATATCATTAGATGCATAGAGGCCGAGTATAAATAGAATTAAGTATGCACATCATGATCTGAGATAAAGTGGCACTAAAACCGAACGGACACATCTAAGAGAGTTCCCATTTCCATCTGATACTAGTACTGCACCACATCATAACAAGAATTCATTATTAATAGTTGTGGAGTATCAATTGAATGTGCAGCTGCGCAGTAGCAGAACGACATAGTGAATCCTGGTGCAGACTACAGGATCAAATGAAGTAGAACACAACACAAGAAGTGCAGCATCAGTTGAAGTGAAATGTTGAGTGGAATGATAAGTCAAGTGATGTAACCAACAAAGTGATAGCAAAACAACTACATACAAAAGGTGCACATATCAGAACGAACATTAGAAGATCTGAAGTGTGTGCATGTTAGAAGTTCAGCAAGGAAATATCTTATTTATTATATCTAGGCAGCAAGACGGGGTAAGGAACTGAAGGTCACAGCCTCCTTCCAGTTGGTATTAGAGAAGACAAGTATTTGGTGCTTCGTCTAGGTCAGTTCCTGTAAAGCCAATGTATTGGTGCATCCTTCCAGTTGGTGCTAGTAAACATAGGAATTCAGTGTTTCCTTGAATGTAATATTTTCATTATAAAAGAGAATTCCATGGTTTTTATCCTGGTTGGGTTTTCTAATGTCCCTTTTTCAAAAATGTATGAAAATTCTCAATTTTCCAATTTTTCCCCATTTCGAACTTTGACTAGTTTTACTGTTTTGGCCTCCAAATTAACCCAAATGCTCCCAAATATTTTGTAAGGGCGTATGAATGATATTTAGACTAGAATATTAAGTTTAGGGATAATTTATAACCCTTAAAATACTTCTGCAAATTTTATTTGTGTTCTAGTCTATGTATGGTATTTTAACTAGCAATTTATGCATCAAACCCCCCCTGGGTAAACAATGAAAATGGCCTCCCAAATGATTCCAAACTCCTTCGAATATCTGAAAAAAGGTAAGGTATGTATTAAGGATTATATTAATGTATCATGTGCATCATTAGTTCATTTTTATCTCTGTTCCAACCCTCTCCCATTCAGCTGCAAAAATCACAAATTCGACCCTTGGGGAAATGGCACTATTTCTTCTCCCAATGCAATTAAACTGAGTAAAAATACTTCAAATGCTCAAGTACAGTACATGAAACTTGTAAAATACATCCATGGAAGTATATTAATCATAAATTTATCAGAGAATCATCCATTCATTCGAAATCATCAGCATTATCATGCTATACATCAATGTATTGGGGAAATGGACATTGTTTGTTCATTAATCAACATTTTTGCATACAATCAGTGGGTATTTCGACTTGAAACTTTCTGAATATGAAGAACAGGAGATATGAAGCTATTACAATCAGAAATATATTATATGAATCTCTCCCAATGAGTACAAGTGCTCACCAAAAACGCCCTCCCTCAACGAGCATGAATATGCCTTCAAAACTGGAAATGGTGGAGAGGAAGTGCTGCACTAAACCAAACCATGAACCTTACTATAGATTCTAACTGCAAATACAAACTCCATTAAATCACCATGAAATACCTGAGTGTCCTCTCCAAACACCAACTTAGATGGGAATCTTTCACCCTCGAAATTGGCTAAGGCAAGAAACTAGTCATCCACTAGCTCTCTCTTCACAAATGCAATTTTTCTCAAATCATCAAAATCCATTCTCATACTTGATTTCTACATTTTATAACCAACATTAGTCTTCTAAGGGTCAAAATCCTCTCATTATCTTCTATATATTTCCACTTAGGAAATATTCCACATTTGCCACTTGTCTCCTAGTTTCCAACCCTCCATCTTCTCCCAAATTCAAGTAGGAGTCTCTTTAGCTTCCCCCAACTCCATGAGCACCTTCTTGAGCCTATTTTTGGGGCTGACATGTCATAATGGTCAGGTGCAAGAAGTCAGATCTGAATTTTTTCATAGATGTCATAGATGCTTCATCATTGTTGTCATAAGACTAGGGAATCTAGCCCAAGTGTCCACTAGTCTCCAATTTGACTCTTCCTTTTCCATGGAGGTTACTATTCCATCACATTTCGAACTAATATGCTCCATGCCATGTGTATGCCTTACCAACTCACCCAATAATGTTTTCCTTCCCATGGATTCGAAATGCCAAGTGAGATTTGCCATGTGGCAGTGAGAAACCAAGCTAGTGAGGGTCCCACATCCTCCAAATGTCCTCAAAACCATTTTCCACCTATAATTCCTCTTGGATTCATTTATTCAAATTATTTATTAAATACTTGGACTATTCTAATGTGTAAACATTATTCCTTTTCTCCCTTATTACAATTCCCAATGTACCCATTCAACCTAGGGAACTTGGTAGGATTGATGGGGATTGTCTGCTATTCAATTATTTGAATGGGGACATTACAGTCCTCCCCACCCAAGATTGCTTGTCCTCAAGAAATTGAAAATTAGGATGCTGCAAAATATTCTCCTCTTCCCATGGGTCATCTTCATTTTCTATGTCCTTCCATTGTACTAAATATTCTTTGATAATTCTACTCCTCAACCTCCTTTCCCGTGTCTTCAAAATATTTTCTGGAACAAGTGTGAGTTGAACTTCATCATCCAAGGGAGGAATTATTTCTGAAGTGATGATTTTTTGACCAAGGGCTTTCTTGAGACAAGAAACATGGAATACATTAAGGATTTTACTCCCTTCCAGAAGTTCTAGTTCATATGCTACTTCTCCGATCTTCTGCACTACCTTGTATGGCCCATAGTACCTTGGTTTTAATTTTTATGCTCCATTCTTTTTGAGAGATGTTTGATTATATGGATGCAACCTTAAATATACTAAATCATTGACCTAGAAGGTTCTTTATTCCCTATGTATATCAGCATATTGTTTTTGCTGATTTTGAGCAACCTGCAAATTGTCTTTCAAGAGCTTTAAAATGTCTTGGCTCTCTTCCACCCAGTCTTTAGCCTTAGGGGCTCTACTATCACCAAATATGATTTCAGAAAATGTAAGTGCATCATAACCATACAATTCTTTGAAAGGAGACATCCCTATTGACATATGATAAGTGGTGTTGTAGCAAAACTTACCCAAGTGTAGCCATTTCGCCCAAGCTTTTTGCTGCTCTCCCACATAGTTTATTAGGTACCCTTCCAACCACTGATTCACCCTATCTGTTTGTCCATCAGTTTGTGGATGATATCTGATACCTGGAGTCAATTGAGTGCCCACCAATCTAAAAATTTATTGCCAAAAGGCACCCATGAATCTACTATCTCTGTCACTAACAATGCTCTTGGGGAGCCCATGCAATCTGAAGATTTCTTTGAAAAACATATCATCCACTTGTGCAGCACTAAAAGATGATGTAACAACAAAGAAATGAGCACATTTTTTCAACCTATCCAATACCACATAGATGCAATCCTTACCCAAAGATTTAGGCAAACCGGTGATGAAATCCATGGAGATACTGTCCCATTTTTGCTCTGGAATGGGAAATGGTTGTAATAGCCCAGCTGGACATATGAGTTCTGATTTGTTTTTTTGACATACTTTACATTCATTCACATATTTATGAACATCTTCCTTCAACCCTTTCCAAAAAAACCTTTGCCTCAACCGTCTATAAGTTTTGAAGATCCCCGGATGGCCCGCTAGTGGAGAATCATGTGCTTCTTGCAAAATTTGGTACTTGAGCTTTGAGTTCAGAACTAAATAAATTCTACCCTTATAATATATCAGCCCATTCAAAATCCTATAGTTATCATCCCTTTTGATTCCATCCAACACATCACAAGCAAATTTGTCTTTAGCATATTCAACTAGTAGCATGTTTTTCCAATCCTTGGCAATGTCCATGAGAGAAAAAGAAGCTCTTCTTGACAAAGCATCTGCTACTATATTATTCTTTATCTTGACATATTCAATATCAAAATCATAAGCTTGGATTTTTCTTACCCACTTTTGTTGCCTTTCATTTAGATATTTTTGGGTGAGAAAGTGTCTTAGACTATTGTGGTCAGTTTTCACCACAAACTTGCTGCCCACCAAGTATTGTCTGAATTTGACCAATGCATGCATAATGGCCAGCATTTCTTTATCATAGATGGAGTAAATTTTTTTCATGAGGCTGCAACTTTCTGCTCTCAAAGGCTATGGGGTGTTTGCCTTTCTTTAGGACAACCCCTATTCCTCCACCTGAAGCATCACATTCCACAACAAAAGGTTTAGTAAAATCAGGAAGTGCAAGTATGGGACAACTAATCATTACCTCTTTCATTTTTTGGAAGGATTTTTCAGCCTCTTCATCCCACTTGAAAGAATCCTTCTTAGTCAAATAAGTGAGTGGAGAAGTCAACTTGGAGAATCCCTTCACAAATTTTCTGTAGTATGTGCATATGCCAATAAAACCCCTCAATTCGGTGAAGTTTTTTGGTGATGGCCATTCTAAGATAGCCCTGATTTTTTCCATGTGTACCTTCACTCCTTGCCCAATAATGTGCCCAAGATACATTAATTCTTTTATCCCAAATTTACACTTTGACAACTTAGGAAATAAGGACTCTTCTTTCAAAACCTTCAACACAATCTCTAACTGCTGCAAATGCTCTTCCATGTTTTACTGTAAATGAGAATGTCATCAAAGAAAACAAAAAAAAACCTTCTTAGTTTCTTGCAAAATATCCTATTCATGCATGCTTGAAATGTGGTTGGAGCATTAGTTAACGCAAAAGGCATGACAAGAAATTCAAAGTAACCATAATGACGTCGAAAAGCAATCTTTTGCACATCTTCATCTTTCATTCGAATTTGATGATACCCTGATCTAAGGTCAATTTTGGAGAAGCATTTGGCCCCATGTAGCTCATCCATGAGCTCATCAATCCTAGGAATAGGATACCTATTCTTGATAGTCTTTTTGTTCAAATCTCTAAAGTCTATGCACATTCTTAATGTTCCATCTTTTTTCTTCACTAGTACTACTGAAGAACCATAAGGGCTAGAGCTTGGTCTAATGAGTCCCAACTCTAGGAGTTCTTGGATAGATTTTTCAATCTCATCTCTAAAATTTTTAGGATGTCTATAAGGTGGTATATGAATGGGTGAAGTACCCTCCTCCAAAATAATGCTATGCTCAACCCCCCTATCCGGTGGTCTACCATGTGGAAGGTCTCTAAATTTTTTTTCATATTTTTGCAAAAGTCTCTCTATCTCCTTTGGGTGTTCAACAACATTTATATTTGGCTTGGGAGATGTAATATGACATTCAACAACCCATTCTGTGTCTCCATGCCTCAATATATATCTCATACTATTGCAAGTCACTACTTGATTTGGATAAGTGTGCTGCCCTCTCACAACTCTTTGTACTCCTTTCGAATCTTGGAATTTCATTTTGGGAATTTGATAATTTACTGTATGCTATCCTATTGAATACAACAATTGCACTCCCAAAACCACATTAGTATCATCAACATCAACCACATAAAAACTATCAACAAAAGTATAGTTACCTACGGTGACTTGCAGCTTTCGAACCCATGTTTTGCATTTCATTGTGTTGTGACAAGGAATGACAACCGTGAAGCCATCAAATGGTTCAATAGGTATCTTTATTTTCTCCACCATCTCTGCATCAATGAATTCATGGGTGGCTCCTCCATCTACCAAAACTGAATTTCTTTGTCCTTGTACCACACCCTTGCATCGGATAGTATGATAACGAGATACTGCTGAAAGTACTGCCATTCTTGCTTTGTCCGGTGAAGGCTGATTTTCTTCTTGTCTTTCCTCTTCTACTGTTGTCTCATATGCCTCTTATTGATTTGAAATATGTCCATCTTCATCCATGCCCCCATCATACCCCTCATTATCAGAAAATACTTCTATGTATTGAGCCTTTCCTTTAGTACATTTGTGCCCCGGTGTCCATGGTTGGAAGCATGTGAAGCATAGTTTCTTTTTTCGAAATTCATCCCAGTTTAGTCCTTCTTTTTTATTCCTTTCAAATGACTCTCTTTGCCAAGGTTTCTTATCATATCCATCCCTTTTCCAAGGTTTCTTTTCAAATTTGTAGCTAGGCTTGGGAGGAAATCTTGTTCTAGGAAGCACATTTTGGAGATCCCTAGTCAAGTTCATTGCATCTTTTAATGTAGTTGGCTTGTGGGATTTGACCAAACCTTTTAAGGGTTCATCCAAACCTTCAGTGAACAACAATACTAATGTTCCCATAGAGACATCAGCCACCTTAACTAATAGTTTTTTAAATTCCAACATATATTCAGTAGGGGTCCTAGTTTGCTTCAATTGAGCTAGTTCTTTGAAAGGCAATTCTGGATCTTTTTGTTCAAATCTCTTTAGTACCCTGTCAACAAATTCTCCATATGTTTTAACATGATTATGACCCAAGTTTTTCATCCCATGAAACCAGCATTCATTGGCATCTCCTTCCAAATGCAAAATGGCCATTTTTAATGCATCCTCTTCCAACATAGGATTCAGCTGAAAATATACATCCAATTTTTGCACCCAAGTGTTAGCAGAATTTTGAGAAGAACCATCAAAAGTAGGAAGTGACATTTTTGCAATAGCACTATTTAATTCTTTGTTTTGGAATGGACTCCTATAGTCTTCCCTCCTTTTCATTTTTTGCATAGCATCAATGTAGTCACTTAATGGTACACCTCTTTTACACTCTTCATTCAAATCATTCCAATCGTTTGCTAGTTTCTTATAATCCACCTCAATATTGGGCTCTTCTTTGGGTGTGATAAATTTAGGTGTAGTATGCCTTTGTGTGCTTCAGAATTCATCAGGTCTATTGTGTGGTCCTGTGCTTGAAAAAATATGCTCACTCCCTTTTATCTTTTCCCCTGAATGTGAACCACTGTTATCTCCTATCATCCCTTTGCCTGAAAGTTGGCTACCCAACAATTCAAAAAATTTCATCATTTTTCTACTCATCTCTAGCATACCCATGGTAATTCCATCAAAACATGGTTTTAAGGCTTCAATAAATTTCTCCTTATGTCTTAATTTTTCCTCCTCCTCTCTACACATTGTTTTAGAAAAAAACTCTTTTTCTGCTATTATCTCTTCTTCAACGAAAACTTCTTCAACTACTAATGCAAAGGGTGGTGGCTTATTTGTTTGGATTCTTGTTAATACCATCAGGTTCCAATACCATGCTCTGATACCACTTGTAATGTCCCTATTTCAAAAATTTATGAAAATGCCCAATTTTCCAATTTTTCCCCAATTCGAACTTTGACTAGTTTTACTGTTTTGGCCTCCAAATTAACCCAAATGCTCCCAAATATTCTGTAAGGGTGTATGAATGATATTTAGACTTGAATATTAAGTTCAGGGATGATTTATAACCCTCAAAATACTTCTGCAAATTTGATTTGTATTCTGGTCAATGTATGGTATTTTAACTAGCAATTTATGTATCAAATCCCCCATGTGTAAACAATGAAAATGGCCTCCCAAATGCTTCCAAAATCCTTCAAATATCTGAACAGAGGTAGGGTATGTATTAATGATGTTATTAAGGTCTCATGTGCATAATTAATTGATTCTTATCTCTGTTCCAACCCTCTCCCATTCAGCTGCAAAAATCACAAATTCGACCCTTGGGGAAATGGCACTATTTCTTCTCCCAATGCAATTAAACTAAGTAAAAATACTTCAAATGCTCAATTAAAGTACATGAAACTTGTAAAATACATCCATGGCAGTATATTAATCATAAATGTATCAGATAATCATCCATTCATTCGAAATCATCAGCATTATCATGCTATACATCAATGTAGTGGGGAAATGGACATTGTTTGCTCATTAATCAACATTTTTGCATACAATCAGTGGGCATTTCGACCTGAAACTTTCTGAATATGAAGAAAATGGGATATGAAGATATTACAATCATAAATATATTATATTAAGCTCTCCCAATCAGTACAAGTGCTCACCAAAAACGCCCTCCCTCAAGGAGCATGAATATGCCTTCAAAACTGGAAATGGTGCAGAGGAAGTGCTGAACTAAGCCAAACCATGAACCTTACTGTAGCTTCTAACTACAAATAAAAACTCCATTAAAGCACCATGAAATACCTAAGTCGCATCTCCAAACACCAACTTGGATGGGAATCTTTCACCCTCGAAGTTGGCTAAGGTAAGAAACTAGTCACCCACTAGCTCTCTCTTCACAAATGCATTTTTTCTCAAATCATCAAAAGCCATTCTCATACTTTATTTCTACATTTTATAACCAACATTAGCCTTATAAGGGTCGAAATCCTCTCATTATCTTCTAGATATTTCCACTTAGGAAATATTCCACATTTGCCACTTGTCTCCTAGTTTCCAACCCTCCATCTTCTCCCAAATTCAAGTAGGAGTCTCTTTAGCTTCCCCCAACTCCATGAGCGCCTTCTTGAGCCTATTTTTGGGGATGGCATGTCATAATGGTCAGGTGTAATAAGTAATATCTGAATTTTTTCATAGATGTCATAGATGCTTCATCATTGTTGTCATAAGACTAGGGAATCTAGCCCAAGTGTCCACTAGTCTCCAATTTGACTCTTCCTCTTCCATGGAGGTTACTATTCCATCACATTTCGACCTAATATTCTCCATGCCATGTGTATTCCTTACCAGCTCACCCAGTAATGTTTTCCTTCCCATGGATTCGAAATTCCAAGTGAGATTTGCCATGTGGCAGTGAGAAACCAAGCTAGTGAGGGTCCCACATCCTCCAAATGTCCTCAAAACCATTTGCCACCTATAATTCCTCTTGGATTCATTTATTCAAATTATTTATTAAATACTTGGACTATTCTAATGTGTAAACATTATTTCTTTGCTCCCTTATTACAATTCCTAATGTACCCATTCAACCTAGGGAACTTGGTAGGATTGATGGGGATTGTCTACTATGCAATTATTTGAATGGGGAAATTACAGGTTTCCACGTAGAAATTATGTGTAATATGTGTTCTTTGTCTTGGTGCATATGTATATGAATGTTTTATTTATGATGGATGCATAATTGAATATCAAGATTAAGTTCAGACTAATATGTTAAAGAAGTTAAAAACTGCTCATAACTGCGCTAATACTGATTCACCCCCTCTCAATATAAAATAGATTCCAACAATAATCATAAAATTGAAATAACATCAAGGCTAATGCTAAAATGGTCTCAGTAGTAAGCAGAGTTTAACTCTTAGTATTGCGACAGTAAGATGAGTTACGAAGTTCAATAATGCATTAAGAAGAGTTTAAATCTTACTATTGCGACGATAAGATGAGTTATGAAGTTGAGTAATGACTTCGTTAATATTTGAAGAAAAAAGAAGAAAAAAATTATGGTATTTTTGGAGTCGTTACAGATTTCAAAGGGATTTCACGAATCTATTGAAATGTTGGAATTTATGCATGTGACTAACCCCATAGAAATTCATTCCATCATCAGATCGACCCACAAGAGAATCCTTCCTGGAGAAGGTATTGAGGTAATTGCATGTATTTTATGGTTATTCACCTAGAAATGAATGCCCCTACCATAGAAAACAAGTCGACTCGATTCGCAAGAGAATCCCCACAAAATACAAAATTTGAGCATATAAATACAAGATTAGTTTGATGCATTTTTTGTGCATATGGATGAAATGAATCCATAAGGCATGTAGTAGGGATAAAGATTAACTCGATCCAAGACAAGTTTACAGTTTTATTTTCTAGATGAATGTGAAAAGGTAGCGTACGCACAGCAAGGTGAATACACAGAGAAATTGGAGTAAACCCATGAAATTTTTGTGTAAATTTGATAAATAGGCAAGAATAGATCGGTGATTTTGTAATTCAACAAATAATTGATTCCGAAGTTGCAGACCCAAGGTGATTATAAACCAAGTTGGATAAATCGTGAAGCTCACATCGAAAGAAAAAAGTCGAAACAGAAACATTAGAAGACAAACAACGAGATGATCTGTGTTAATAAACTGATGAAGGCATATTCCTTTCTTATTATAGGAATACAGGTTACAAATGCTACAATTTGAAATTAAAAAAGATAGTTATGATCCAAAATGTAAAGGTAAACGAAGAAATCACTCACAAATGAAGAAAAGAAGGAAAAATATCAAGATTCATATATGAATATGATCATCCAATATTTGAGCAACAAGAAGAAGAGCAACAAGAGGAACAACAAAGAGAAGAACAACAAAGAGAAGAACAACAAGGAGAAGTGCAAGAGAAATAAGAAATTGAAAGACAAGATAAAAAGGAGCCCTCCTAAGTTGAAAAGAATCACTCTAATGATTTAATCATTGGTGATAAGAATGCTAGTATACAAACAAAAAGGAGGAATTTGTCAAGCACTTCTGGAGAAGTAAATTTTTATTTGATATCCAAAATAGAACCTAATTGTTCAGAAAAATATAGGAGTAATAAACGTTGGGTAAATTCTATGAGATAAGAATTGAATCAGATTGAGAAAATTCAAACTTGGGAACTTGTTCCAAGGCCCAAAGAGAAGAATGTAATTGGCACTAAGTGGGTTTTTAGGATTAAATTAAATGAAGATGGATAGGTAATAATAATAAAAAAGCAAGACTTGTGTGTAAGGGTTATAATCAATTTGAAGGAGAAGACTTTGAAGAAAGTTTTACACCTATGGCTAGATTAGAAGCTACTAGAATGTTCTTGGCTTATGCATGCTCCAAAAACAATTAATTTTATCAAATGGATGTTAAATTAGCATTTATTAATGGAGAATTGGAAGAAGAAGTGTACATTGAACAACCATAAGTATTCTTACTATTAGAAAACAAATATCATGTTCTCAAACTAAAAATAGCTCTGTATGATTAAAATAGGCTCCTAGGGCTTGTTTCTCAAGACTTGACTAATATCTACATCAACAAGGGTTCAAGAGAGGAGATGTAGATAGTAATCTCTACATATAGATTGACCTTGAAAATTTGCTTATTATTGAGGATTATGTTGATGATATCATCTTTGGAAGTGATGTGATAGTTTAAGTCAAAACTTTGCATAAGACATGCATAAAGAGTTTGAAATGTCTATGCTTGGTGAGTTGACCTTCTTCTTAGGTCTTCAGATTAGACAAGTTGGAAAAGGATTTTTTATTTCCTAGACTAAATATATTAAAGAGATGCTAAAGAAGTTCAACATGGAAGACTGCAAACATGTATGTACTAGCATGATCACTGGCTGGAAGTTGAGCAAAGAAGATGAAGAAAAAGAGTTTATCAAAGACTCTGCAAGTCAATGATTGGTATCTTATTATATGTAACAACCTCAAGACCATATGTTATGAAAGTTGTAGGAATGGTTGCAAGGTTTCAAGCGGATCCTAAGGAAACTCATGTACAAGATATAAATGAATCTTCAGATATCTAAAACGAACAATAGAGTTTGTCCTATGGTATCCAAGAGGTGATGATCTAAGTATGATAGCCTATATAGATGTAGACTGGGCAGGAAGTGTTGATGACAGAAAAAGCATACATGGAGCAACATTATACTTAGGAAATTGTCTGGTACCTTGGTTAATAAAAAATAAATCTTCAATCTCCGTATCCACAACGGAGGAAGAATACATTGTAGAAGGAGCATGTTGTACTCAAGTTCTTTGGATGAAGCAAACTTTGAGAGACATTTAAGTAGAATAAAAATATCCCATTCCAATCTTGTGTGATAGAACTAGTGCAATAAGCATCTCTTAAAATCATATTACGCATTCGACACATTCCTATCAAATATTACTTCCTAAGAGAGCAAGTTGCAGAAAAAAAATTTCAAATTGGACTATATTAACACTAAGGAACAAATTGTTGATATCTTCACAAAACCTCTTCCAAGAGATACTTTTGAGTATCTCCAACAGAAGCTGGGGGTAATTGCTATCTCTAATTAATTCAAAATCAAGGGAAGTTTTCCTTTTCTCTTAGAAAATGAGAAGAAAAGAATCTCGGAAAGGGAGAAGTTTGGAAATTAGCAAAGAGATAGAGCTTGAAGTTCAAGTGCTCTAGTTCAGGGGAGAAGCTTCATGGAGAAGATTAGAAATGTTAAGTGGATTATATGGGGAGTTATTGTACTATCCACATAGTCCTAGGGGTAGTAGAACTGGACACAAAATATGGTACAATCCTAGGGGAGTATCATTTTTCCATTGATCTCAAAGGGGGAGAGACACAGAAGAATTTACAGATTCAACCACTACAGATTCGACAATATTGTTTCCATCAATGACAAAGGGGGATATTGTTATAAATATTTTTATTGATGTGAATGGGAGTTCATGAATATGTTGAAATGTTGGTATTTATGCATGTCAATAACCCCACAAAAATTTATTCCATGTTTGACTCGACCCATAAGAGAATCCTACCTAGAGGAGGGCTTGAGTTAACTGCCTATATTTTTTCGTTCTTCACCAACAAATGAAAACCCCTTCCATAGAAAATGGGTTAGTTTGGTTCGCAAGAGGATCCCAACAAAATACAAAAGTTGAGCATATATATACAAGATTAGTTGGATGCATTTGTTGTGTGTATGGATGTAATGAATCCCTGAGGCATGAAGTAGGGATGAAGATGAAATAAATCCAATATGAGTTCACAGTTTGATTTTCTGGATGAATGCACAAAGGTAGAATACGCACAAGGTGAATAAACAAATAAATTGGAGTAAAGCCATGAATTTTTTGGGTAAATTTGATAAATTGGCAAGACTGGATTGGTGATGTTTTAAGTCAACAAGTAATTGACTATGAATTTGTGGAATTGAGGTGATTATCAACCAAATTGGATAAATCATGAAGCTGAATTCGAAACAAAAACGTTGGAATACAAACATCATTTAATACCCCTAGTTTTGACTTGGAATGTATTTAACCAAAATTATGTTAATGATGTAAATATGCTAGTGCGGATTCCTAGTGTGGAGCTCAAGGCCAAGGCCCGACTAGTGAATGAATATGCATGTATGATGTATATATTTTATTTGGATTGTTTGGTTGGATTTTATGCTAATTTAGAATATATGTAAATATTATGTACATAAATAATAAAATGGTCCAACAATGGCTATGTAAAGGGAACCAAAGGGGCTATGATTTCACCAAAGGGGAAGAGGAAAGGGGGTCCATGGGTGACTAAATCATTGCTTCCAAGTGTCAACCTTAGAACTCACCCAAAATTATGTCACGTGCCTTGAATAATCCAATTATCTCATTTTTTGACTATATTCCAATCATTGAATGCATGTGTGAGGTTGGTGGGAAAAATCACCTTATGTAGTTATTGAATCATGGGGATGACTGCATGTTTGTGATAGTTTTTTCATGACAGAAGTTAGTCTACAGTTGCGAGGAGTCCTTTCTTCTACTATCATAAGCTATGCTAGTTGTATTTTCACCATTTTCTCATATTCGTTGGATTAAACCCTCATTCTCTCATTCTCTTATGCAGATATACATTAGGAAGAGCTCTCCATTGCTATCCAAAAACATACCAGACTATTATTAACCCAAAAATTCGAATTTGGAGACCATGCTTCATATTTGGAAGTGAAAATCGATGGTTGTAGGTGAGTAGAGAGGTTGGGAAATCTAGGAACCCTTACCCATGGAATTATGTTGCTCGTATGTGATTGAGAAGACACGAATTGAAGCTACAAGTGGTTCTATAGAAACACATATCATATTGGAATTATTATATGCACACACTAGAAGTACCAGGCAAGATGGATCGCCCAAGAGAACAGTGTATCGGTGAACGGGATTTATGAGCCCAGAAGGGTGTTGTGTAGGGAAATTATTGTGGAATCCAAGGACGTTGAGACTAAGTGAAACCACTATAGAGCTATGTATGAGCATCTAGCTAAGAATAGAGAGAAGAATGGGTTGTGGGATGAGAGGTAGAATCCTGTAGGTGTTTCCTTCACCCTAGTGGCCACATAGCCCAACTTGGGGGTGGCCTCTCAACATAAAGATTATATGCTAGACAAAGTGCCTATGTTTGGGTGGAAAATCTTTCTTAAACAGCCAGATGCTTGGATTTGCATTGGATAAAGATAAGTATTCTCAAGCATTTGAATTTTAAATGTTTTTATTTGATGCTTGTATTGTGTATGCTTGTATTTTCATGTTAGATGTGTGTGGATAGATTTTAATTCCGCTGTGAATTTTTATTTACATTTCTACATACATTGTATATGTTGAAATTCGTATTATGTCTTTGGGGGGGGGGAATTTGAGAGCCCAAATTTAGCTAGTGTCCCCTCCCAATGGTTGGATTGGGTGAGGGGGACATTACACATTAGTACGTGTCATGTCCCTGGTCCTCTCGATTCCCTTTAGAGGTGATGGGGGAGCTCCTTAGAACCACCTGCTATTTTTTTCTTTTCAAAGAATCCAAACTATGCACTTTTACACAGCTGCAATGATCTTAGTCCGCAATCAGCACTTCGCTATTCCACAAGAAGCAATCCGCAAGTCGAAATTTGGAATTCGGAACACCAATTTAACAGTGTCCATGAAACTCCTCTCCGACTTCCGTAGTTCTGCAATCCATGATGTGGGACTCAGAAAGTTGGAGTACCAATTTCATGGTGTCGACAAAACTCCTCTCCGACTTCCATAGTTCTGCAATCCGCGATGTGGGACTCAGAAAGTCGGAGCACCAATTTCACAGCGTCGAAGAACCATGCCTCCGACTTCTGCACTCCGCAATCCGAATCACACCTCCAACTTCTACAATCCGCAATGCGGAAGTCGGAAGTCAGAACTTTGAAATCACAACCCTGGGCAATTTACTCCTTTGACTTTCACACTCTGCAATCCATCTTGCGGGAGTCGGAAGTCGGAAATCCAAAATCACAGCTCCGTGCAATTTACTCCTCCGACTTCCACACTCCGCACTTTGGCTTGCTGGAGTCAGAAGTCAGAATTCCAAAGCACCACACCGATAATTCATGCCTCTGGCTTCAGTGATCTTCAATCCACACTGTGTGTTCGGTAGGTCGGAATTCGACTAAATACCTCTATTACAACCAACTTCTCAGGCCGATATCTTCTTCATCCTAAGTCCATTTTTGGGAAACCTGGTACCATTGGAAATATCTCGGCGAGACCTATGAAACTGAATGATCCTATGCCACATCTGATGAATTTGATCATGTCCCTATTCCAACCCAAAATGTGGCCCCAAAATTCATCAAGGCCTCTTTACCACACTGTCAAGAGCCCTTGTACTTCTCTTTCATGTCTCCTCCCATCAAACCAGACCCTCAGAGGGGACATGAACACAATAGGGGTGTCCATCTCTTTCCCCAAACCCTGACTGAACCTCCTGCACATTCAAGACCTCAACAAAAATTATCCTTATTCATTAATGAACAAGTCTACATATAAATAAAACACATGGATGTATTTGCATACTCAAATAAGCACAGCTGAATTAAACCATATTAACACACACTCAACATACATTTACCATCATTTCATCATATCCATAATAACAACATAAAGTAAAAGTATCCATTTCCATCAATAAACTGGATGAATCCATGCATTCAGACATAAACAACCAATCATTCATGTATATAGAAATGGCATAATGAGAGGCAACAAGAAACACTTATCCTTTAATTGAAACCACCAAGCAACTGACTATGGACTACAATGTTCGAACCCAACCATAGGTCTCTGCCCAAGCGATATTCTTTCAACACTTAGAGACCACACCCTAGCTGGGGTTATGTATCCACTAAGGAGGGACTACCCAGCTTTACTCACACCCTTGGTTTCACACCAATAGTCATGCTAAGCCAACACACAGTTGGGTTTATCAAGCATGCCAAGAGACAACGGAGGAGGAAGGTAATCCAGTTAGCTCAACCACATAGCTACATAGCTCTCCAACTCAATCAAACAGTCTTCACCGGGTTTATCATGTGGTTCCAACCTTTTCTCTCTCTTCCGCTTTGTCATCCATGCTTGGATCTCCTAAGGGTTGCGACCGAAAGAATCTGTCCCACCCCTTCCCTTTCGGGGTTCCAAAACCAGTTTCCTTATGAATTTATGGGCGTCTCACACTCACAACCCACCCCCAGGTTCAGATCTATGGATCCCCCAATGGTTTTCCCTTCTCATGCAAATTTTTGAGTGATCTAGGCACAACAAATCGTGGCTTCCTTCCCCAATCACGATTTCCAGTTCTCTTCCTTGCTGGGTCTATGTTCTCTTGCCAACTTTTGCTAGATCATTCACCATGGCATGGGGATGAGAACAAATGTACTCCTACAAGGTGGAGTGACTTCTGGGACAAGAAAATGGATCCCATACGCTACATTACGGATTTCAGGGCTTCCCATACTCCATCAACCTCATGACCACTTTTCTGCAGTCATCCTTACACATAATTAAATGACAGCTAGGAGAGTCAAAGGTGGGTTCTCAAGGTGACATATGGCAGCCTACGATTTAATCTAACAACCCCCTCACCTCTTCCTAGTGGATACATAGTCCCCCTGATTTAGTTTCATCCATAACAAGCCCTTGATATTTTTATTACATGATATTTACATCATTTTAAAATTTCCCCATAGATTTCTAGCACATGGATAGAAAAATATCAAATACTAGGCTAAGAATTCACTAGCGGGCCCTTGGATTTGAGCTCCATGCTAGGAATCATACATCACATTTATACAATATTTACATTAAAATCCAATATATCCTAAGGGTCAAAATGGGGATATTACATTTCCCTCCCCCTTATAATAACAACGTCCTCGGTGTTCCAATAATTAGGAATACATACACATTGATCACACATAAAAATTCACAAAATGTAGCAGTTTTTTCCTACATTTCATCTTTTACTTTGAGCTTCCAAAACCAAGTCCTTTGGTTTCTATAGGTTAATCTTGCTGGCTTTGACCTTCCAGATTCACCTGTGGACATTTCTCCATAACAGTCCCATCCTTTTCTTTACCTTCCATCTGATCCACAAGTCTGGAACTTTATGGCTACTATATTTCATGTTGTCCTTTCCACTGCAGATAGTTTTTGGTCTACTGCCATGGTCAATGTGCACAACTTCCCACACACTTTGCTTAATAGCAACACTTGTCTTGTAATAGCTACAACCAATTGATTTAATTTTCTCCTATGAAATTCACAAATCTTGTTAGGCCAATCATAACATAAGCACTAAGGTCAACCAATTAGTTTACCAATTGACATGGAAAGTTCATTCTTTATACATGAGACTTCCACACATTTCATGCTTTCCCAACATACAAGGAACTCATTCATGTCCATCATTCCACAAGAAATTAACTAATTCAACATTCACACTTTATTCCAAGCAAAATAAAAACAGTCAACTTTCAGCCATAACATGCATTCAACAATTTTTTGTTTCTCAAATGCATCAATCAAAAGGAAAGAGAAGGGTAAGAGTTTACCCCTCTTAGTCTTGTTCCAATCCGGAACCCCAACACTATTTTGGTTCCATGCTCCTTGGTCTCTTTCACTTCAAATGCGAATGCTTGACTCGCCCTTTTCTTTGTTTTGGCGATGACACTTGGTTTCTAAGGTCTGTCCAAGGCTTCTCATCCAGAGAACCCTTCCCCATGATTTTCCTATAGAACCTTTGGCTGCTAGTACCCACACAAGTCCACTAGTACCATTCTCCATTGCTACTCAAACTGAGCTTTCTAGGACAGTCACATGTCCAAATACATCCTTAGGATGCCTTCAAGGTTCTTGCTTCTAGCACTACCTACACTCAAACATTGATTCAATTCACATGTCAAGTTCATTTCATAGGATTTATCTCTGAACAAGAGTTTAAAAATCATAGCCAAATCATATAACACATATATTCATATTAAATAAGCAATAAGATGCAAGATAAAACAAATACTTATCTGCATGATCATCTTCCTTTAGCTCCACAGGTATGCCGCATGGACTCTAAACAACTATGGCACCCACAAGACCTACCCCACTCAACATGAGGATGGTAACTCTTCTCTGCTACACAGTCCCTCAAGCGTACCCACCCCTTTGATTGCTCTTCAGGGTGTGCATCGAAAGGTAACCAAGTTTATGCAAGCCTCAAATCACCTTTGCATACAATAAGGAATGTCTGGATAGCACGTAGGCTGCTCCACAACATCCAAATAACCAATGCCAAGCCAATACATCAAGTGGGTTTATCAGGAATTCCATTAACTAGTATGCTAAGCTAGCTCTCTGACTGGGTTTATCAAGCATACAAAAACCATCATGCTAAGCCAGTCCTCTGACTGGGTTTATCAATCATACAACAACCAGTATGCTAAGACAATCCTCCGACTGGGTTTATCAATCATACAACAACCAGTATGCTAAGACAATCCTCCGACTACGTTTATCAAGCATATAACAACCATCCACACACCTAGGGATGGTACCCCTTCGTCACTTTTCTTCTTAGTATGCAACACCAAATGACATGATACAAAATTGTAACATAATTCATAAAATTTCACTCTTTAATATTGAAACACCAGGAATGCGTCCATTCCCTTAGGGTGTAGTCAATGTTGACAACCATAACACAACACAACACCCGAAAGGTGTGCACCCCTTTCTGATGTGAGCCATGTAGGCCATAAGCACACACAAGCAGACTGAAATAAAAACACATAATTACACTCAAGCAATCTGAAATAAAAACATGATTTGGATATTAATTCTAATAATCAGACATGCATATTTTTAACAAGGGTTACAAAATAATTATTTGTTTTACAGAGGTATTGTCTCTTCCTTTCGTGAGGAATGGGGATCCCTTATCTGATTTAGTAGTCCCTCGGGATTGTTACCCCAATACCTTTATCGTTTAATAGACAACACATGCCCTATTGGCATACTTTAACCATCTCACCCGCGTTGTTTAACAACTAGCAGTTCACATGAGATGTCATCAAATGTTTTGCAATGGTGTTTCGCCCGAAACCCATTTCCAAATCATGGGATCCTTCCCATGGAGTTTGGATTCTGCAGGACATAGCAAATGGTCTTCCTGCAATATTTCTTCCTGACACACTTCAAAAACATCCAAACAGCCAGCATCATTAGCAATCAAATTCAAATCTGAATTTACAATTCTGTTCACTACAAAAATTAGATTTGTTTAATCATGAGGCCATCCTCATATTGTTTCACTCTTGTAAGTGGTATTATTTTGTCCATTATGGTATTACACTTGCTGACATAACCTGTACATCCACCTACAACATGCTCTCTTGACACAATTGTAAAGAACCAAACAACCATTAGTAATTATTAGCAAAATCTTCAAATATGAAATTTACAAATCTGTTCTCCTACCGAAATTAGATTCTGCAACCATGAGATCATTCTCATAAACTTAAATCATAAAATTTACAAATCTATTTTATACAAAAATCAGATTTCACAACCATGAGATCATCCTCACAATATTTGGCTCTTGTACATGGTCTATTCCAGTCTTCATCATGGACTTACCCACATTGCCATACCTAAGACATTTCTACCTATAATCTGAAATTTTCAATCAGCCAAACAAGTTTTGAGTATCCACGCATATAATATTTGCATTGAAACATTTATAACAATCACTAAAGTGATCTTGGAATTATAACACTCCATAATTCAAACACTATCAATTGTTAATATCTCAAGTGCAATGAAATACAATCACTTTATATGCATCTTATCACAATAAAATTGCGAGACATGGTCACATTATCAATGCAATTTAAATAAAAATTCCAATACTTATGATTACACAATCATATCCATTCATGCAACTCTATGCTCCCAATAGATCACTTTGGTAGCCCATCAAAACAAAACTACTTTCTTCATGTAATTCCTTCCCCATAGCATCTCATCAAATGATCTCATGATTACCCATAATTCATCATTTCATCTATTATCTAATTGCAATGAAATATATATCACAACCATGCATTCACACAATGCATCTCAACATGTGCACCCACACATATGCATGCAAATTCACAACATTTACATAATCTTTTAATGTACATTTACTTAATGTAACCAATGCACTACAACATTGATCTAAAACTTTTTTTTTCCTACACAAGTTCCTTACCATGGTAAGCTGGACATCCTAGCCAATGCTTCAACACCATACCTAGCCATCTCCCTAATTACTTGGTTAACTATCTGGGTGCCTTCTTCTTCACCTAAACACAACACATCTGAGGTTCTCTCACTCCTTGGTTGTTGGAAAAGATATTTCATCCCAAATTAACACTAATAGGGAGTTCATGGGATACTTGTTGAGAACTGCAAGCTTCACAACCCAACATCCTCATGGTTTCACACATGACATGCTCTTATTTCTTATGGATGCATTCAAAAATTTTAAAGAGTCACATGGTATAATGCTCATTTCCTTTACTACCACATACCCCACCATACCCTGTGGGATGTCATTCACATAAATGCATTCATCCTTACATGCATACCATTTTATGATGATTAAAAATATGGTAGAAGGGATTCTCACCCATTATCTTTCAACACTTATACAATTAGCATAAGTAAACATTACCTGCATGGTTTCCATCAACATATCTGATGTTACCTGGTCAGTTGAATTCTTACCAAGAGCTACACAGTCCTTCCACCATCCTCTTGATCATGTATTTGTGCTCCAGCCTTTCTTCACAAGGCTGCTAGTCATATGCAATATCATCATGAACATCTTTAGCCATGCTTCTATTATCTTGGTCTTTTTGTTGTGGTTTCCAACAAACTTGGATTTATTATGTTGACCATGGTATCTAGGATATCATCTTGCTAAAATGAAGAACCCTACAAACAACATTTTCATCATTTCTCAAAGCAAAGTGTAAGAAAGACATCTCAAAAATATTTTCTTCATACCTTTGTGCAACATTGCAAGAATCACAGGCATGTAGCATAGGCTTTTCCCGCAATCCCTTTAGTGGATGTGCATTCAAATTGAAATGAAATGTGCGCATTAACAACTTTTATCAATATGCAATACCATATGCAAGCACACCTAAGTTTACTTGTAGTATGCATTATCTCTTGATATTCCTACTATGCATATGCATTTCATCTATCTAATCTATTGCATTTTCAACATTCCTATACCATAATTTCATATATATCTATAACTCAGAAAATATAGTTATATCAACAAGAGAAGAGTTAAGGAGTTCTCCCTTTCCAATTCCTCGTCATAGGATGGAATTCCTCTTCCACATCATAGCTGACCCAATTTCATGGATTCTCTAACATGCACAAAAGGGGTTATTAGCTATGATTTTCTCACCAAAAAGCAATTCAATACATACACATACATGAAATTTACACTTGCTACTTTCCTAGCATGCAATTCTTATGGTATAAATAGAACTAGTTTAAGGTGAGAGATTTCCCTCTTTATCAACATTGCAATATGTTCAATTCCAACTCCATATGGATTCCTTCAAGGCACATTGTATGCCCTTGCACCTCATTCAAATTCTGGTTACCTACATTTAACTCATAGTTTGGCCTAAGCAGCCCCAGTGCTACAACCTTGGGCTTTGATACCAACTGTCACATCCCTGGTCCCATCGGTCCCCTTTAGAGGTGATGGGGGAGCTCCTTAGAACCACCTGCTATTTTTTTCGCAAAGAATCCAAACTATGCACTTTTACATAGCTGCAATGATCTCAATTCGCAATCCGCAATTCCGCAAGAAGCAATCCGCAAGCTGCAAGTATGAACTCGAAACTCGGAACGCCAATTTCGTAGTGTCCACGAAACTCCTCTCCGACTTCCATAGTTCCGCAATCCGTGATGCGGTACTTGGAAAGTCGGAGCATCAATTTCACGACATCAATGAAACTCCTCTCCGACTTCCGCAATTCTGCAATCTGCGATGCAGGACTCAAAAAATCTGAGCACCAATTTCACGGCGTCGATGAAACTCCTCTCTAACTTCTGCAGTTCTTTAATCCACGATGTGTGACTCAAAAAGTCAGAGCACCAATTTCACAGCGTCGAAGAACCACGCCTTTGAGTTTCTCACTCCGCAATATGACTTGGAGGAGTCAGAAAGTCGAAACACCAAATATCCAACTATGTTGAATCACACCTCCGACTTTCGCAATCCATGATGCAGAAGTCGGAACTACGAAATCACAACGTCGGGCAATTTACTCCTTCGACTTCCATGGACATATAAATAACAATGAGCCCCAAAAAAGGGGACCTGAACAATACATGGAGAACTGTTGTGTACATCATAATGGTCCAGAGGGGACTCAAAGCTGGGATATACTCATGTTTCAATACCATCGTTGATCTGAATAACTGATACACTGGAAAAGGGAAACAACCGTTCTGAATGTGGTGTCAGAAGAGCTGATGAACTGTTGGATCTAAAGGTATCCAACAACTGGATTGATTCAATAACTTGTGAATCAGAATCTTAAGGGTACAGTGAATTGTATCTGAATTGTGTACTCAAAGAAGTATACAACTGGGGTACTTCCGAATACTATTCCCAAGCATAGCCCGGATATCCACAGGAACATGTAACTGGTTGTTTGTAAAGTAGACTCACCAATGTGCTAGAGTTAGGTGAAATCCGGGGTCTTCGACTAATAACTGAAAATACCTATACCCTGTATGAATCTCAACGATGCTATCAAGGTGTTGACGTCGAGCATGTGAGAGACAATCATTTGAAGAGGCACTAAGGACTCCTTTCAAAATTATTTGTAGGAACTCACCACTAATGGTGATGATTCCAAGGAACATGGACCTCTGGGTCTATCCTCTGGAATAGATTGGTTGGCGCCGACAGAGGGAGACCTGCAATTATCAAGGCAATGATGATTCCTTAATAGGAGCATGAGGTGTACAACTAAGAGGTGATAGTACTGATAGTGGTACTGACATACTGTGGAGATGGGGAATAACTGGGGTGATAGAGTGGGGGGACTCAAACTTTCTTTGTTCAGAGCATGATGACATAGATGACCTAGTAGCTAACTTTAGGTATCAGGGGTATGTACTACACTGGGAAAGGCCGAGGAGGGTAAACTGAGGTATGGTATCTGGAAACTATCAAGGTGGCATATCGCAGAATACTCTGAACAAATGCGACCAAATTAGGGAAGTTGCTATGATGTTGTGATTATATGTGCTTTGTTGTGGTGCCGAGAGGCACCGTTGGGCCTTCTTCATGGTTTTAAAGAGTTGGAAGAAGGGATAAAAATTGTGCTCATCAATGGCACTGTCGTGTGGATTTCTACGAGCCTAGGATAGTTCATGCTCATGGTTGCTTTCAGTTTTAGAGAGTCTAAAAGCAATAAGTAGACTCTAAGGGGGTTCTTTTTCGTGTGTTAGTCTCCAAGGCCCAAAAAAGCATAAAAGGATGCAATGAAGATCTCTTCTAGCTGATGTGACTAGAGTATTCCTTTTTTTCATAATTAGTCTACAAGGTCCGGAAAAGGGGTAAACTTATACTAGGTAAACGCCCTTTCAAATACGTTTAACGAGCATGAAAGGAAGCAAGATTGCTCGGCGATCTTTTCATTGTTTTAGGAGTCAGAAAAGAGCTTAACATAAACTCCCTAAGTGCCTTTTTTGCAAAGGAATTGATTGGTTTGAAAAAGGGATAAAATTATACCAAACAAAAGTAATGGTGAGGCAAGGAGAAAGTGTTCAATCAAGCGACAAGTATGGGGATCAAGCACAGTGATAGGGGGGAACACTGATGGGGCCTCCTTGCGGGTTAATGAATGATAGCAAAACAACACCATAATTGCAGTATGGATGGAGCGAAGGGCTCATGTATAAGTTGTGATGCACAAATTTTGTAAAATCCGACAGCTGCCAATGTGGCATGTAAATCGAGGTGATAAGGTGTGAGGACACAATGTCAAAAACAGGTTTCTGGTGAAAGAAAGAAATGATCTCAAGCATCATCATGAGCATGGAAAATTGAATTTGGTGATCTAAAAATCGTCAAAAACGGACACCGGTCGATGTGGCATGCAAACCGGGGCGATGATGGGCATGTGAAAAAATGCCCAAAAAATCTGGTGGTGAGAGCGAGAAATGATCTCTAGCATCATCACAAGTGCTGAAAACTGAATCTAGTGATATAAAATTCGTCAAAACAGACAACGGCCAATGTGGCACGTAAACCGAGGTGATGACAAGCATGTGAAAAAATTCCCAAAACATCTGGTGGTGAGAGCTAGAAATGATCTCTAGCATCATCACGAGTGCTGAAAACTGAATCCGGTGATATAAAATTAGTCCAAAACGGACAATGACCGATGTGGCACGCAAACCGAGGAGACGAGGGGTGTGTAAAAAAATGCTCGAAAAAGGGACCAGTGAAATCGGGAAACTAACTAGACCACTGTGAATTTCTCGCTGCACTGAATCCAATGGTATCAACGGTTTGGAAAACGGACGTCGTATGGCTTCGGAATGGTTGACTGAAAATGGGTCAAATGCTTATAAATATCAAGTGGACCCATAGTGAGACGTGTCATTTGCACTATTGAGTTTGACAGGAGATTTGAGTTGGCCAGATCTATTTCATCATTTGCGAGAGAACCAATCGTTGGATTTTCATTCTGTGAGTTCCAGGTAATCCTATTGGCCCTAAGCTTTAACTTTATTCAATTTCAGGGGGGGATTGGGTCCTCGGGGGCGGTGCATTAGTCACGTTGGGTGACCAATGAGGTAAATCACGACTTCTGAGACTTTTTGCGTGATCTGGATCACAGATTTGGCCTTCACAGTCGCAATGTGGATCACGACTGTTGTCTCCATAGTTGCAATGTGGATCGTGGCTATGGCTTCCACAGTCGCGATCTCGGATCGCGGCTATGGGCACCACAGCCATGATCTGGATCATTGCTGGGGGGATTTTGTGGCATGTTTCTAATTAAAATTTTCTTGTGTCTTTGGCAGGATGCTCAGGCTGCTGAGGGCGTCGTAGAGGGAGAGGGAGATGTCGGATGCTCTAATGGAGATCATCCATGAGGATCATCATGCACATGCTGCTTTGGCCTTGGTCAGACTGCTAAATTTCGCACAGGTTCCCCTTATGCGTTCAGCACATTTGTTGCTAAATAAGTTGATTGGGTTCTGGGACCCAACCATTCAGGCCTTCATGGCTCAAGGTGAGAGATTGGATCTCACCTTGACAGATTTTTACTTTCTGACTGGATTTCCCCGCTTAGGTGTGATAGGGGACACTCAGCCTAAGATACCAGGGGATGTTGAGATAGAGGATATGGTGGAGAGATTTTGTCGTATGGGGTCTCGTGCTCATGCGAGTGCACTGTTAGTTAGTGATTTGCGGGACCTAGCGACGTGAGTATTCATGGCTTGCGTACTAGGAGTACGTGGACCACAGGCTCCCCACCGATTGTTGGGGGGGCAGATGTTGTTGGTTCATCGGGTTATAACTGGGACATACTATGCCTGGGGGCAGATGTTCCTTGCCTGTGTTCAACGTGAGATGAACAAGGTGAGGCAGCAGGGGGGAGATTTTAGCTATGCTTCGTTTCTGTGTTGTTTATTTTTTAAGCAGTTGCCTTCATTACGGCCTCGGGTGTCGGTCCGGGATGGTGGGATGAGTGAGTCGTGGATGGTGCGGTGAGGAGAGATGATGTGCCGCAGTGGTGGTGGGACAGTTGGAAAGTTAATTACTTCATAGATGTATGAGTAGTGGGAGCAGATTCCAGTTCTATTCGACGATTATCCGTACTGGACTATGGATTACTGGGGGGATATTGAGATGCCACGAGATCCGGGACAGGCCTAGGGGGAAGATGGTATGTATTTGTTTTTGTTTTCTCTTTTAGCATATAATGTTTGTATCTTTTGCTATGATGATAGCTAGAGGTGTCTTTTATGATGTTGACATCTCCGAGTGTTGGTTATTGTAGATGTGGGTCCCAGGCCTCCACCGGGGCTTTAGGTCTACAGAGGTCATGTGGTGGTGGCACCCCCACGACCTACGCGAGGAGTCGTATGCCACCGGGGTGATGATGTGGAGGTAGAGGACATATGGTCTACCATCGATCGACTATTGGATGGTGTCGCAGATGATGGTTGGAGGGAGTTGGACCAACGGATGTTAGACCTATGTTACGATGCTCCACGTGAGTGGAGATCGATTTTGAGGCGGATTGTTGTGTTGGCAGTGGAGAGGAGGGATAGAGACGCTGATGACTTGGATGATCCAGAGGAGGAGGATCTCTAGGAGGAGGAAGGCCATGATGACGGGGACTAGACTTTTCATTACCTGCCCCCAAATGCTGATGAGCATATGGGGGTGTTTTTGGTAGACATGTATTATGTACGACTGATGTATTTTTGTATATTCTGGTGTTGAGGGAACTCTTGACATTATGACTATATGATATATATATTTATGCACATGGATGCATTTTTTGATGATACAATCGTGGATGCACATCTGTCATTGTTTTGATGTTTTGTTGCATGTGGATGCAATTGTTTATGTTTTTGTATGCCCATGGAGGCACATTCTATGCACGTGGATGCAATATTATGTTTCTGTATGCCCGTGGAGGCACATTCTATGCACGTGGATGCAATATTATGATGGATTATTTTGTTTGTTTCTATGGTTTTTTTATGCCTATGTGATGTTATGTTGATGCATGTTTGTTGTCCTACATGGTTTGGTTGACGTGCCAATCTAGAATGTTGTTAGCCATTTGGTCTGCTACACTGTTGAGATTTTTTGGGACATGAGTGAATGAAATGGATTCAAATTGTCTAATCATTTGTTTAGTGTGCAGGAATTTTCTAAAGAGGCAAGGATTGCGTACCTGGTAACAATTGTTGATTTGGGAAACAACAAGCTGGGAGTCGAGGAAGACGTGAAGGTGACTTATGCCCATCTGGAGGGCAGCTGTCAAGAGATCGGTCACAGCATCGTACTCAACCTGGTTATTTGTAGCAACACCTATACACACTTTGTTGAAGTGAATCAACTCATGTGAGGGGGAATAGAGTACCCAAGCTATGGAGGCGAGATTTGGAGACCAGCGACTTGCATCGTCAGCAGAGCCAAAATAGTAAAGTGGAACGGGATCCATCTGTGGTCATGCAGGAAAACAAAATGTAAGGTTTTTGAAAGTTTGATAGTGAAAAAGAATAAAAACTGTACAATATGGACTGTGGTGTCCAAAAGATGTTATGGGTAAAATAATTTGAGGTACAACCCATTACAAGGTTTGTGCAGGGGGTTCCCTTCTGAGTCGGTCAGAATGTATGTCCCATGTCCGAGGCAAGTGTGTATGATGTATGGGCCTTGCCACATGGATTGAAATTTTCCTTTGCTCGTTTTGTCATGGGCTTGATCGTAAATGAGTACTAGGTCTCCTTCACGGAAGGCTCTTGGGTGAACGTGCTTATCATAGCTGGATTTGGAATGGTTTTTCATGGCTTCAATGGTTTGGAGGGTTACTCAGCAATCTTCGTCAGCTTGTTCCAATAGGAGTAAGCGTTGTTCGAGTGGTGAGGTATCTGGGAGGAGTTCAATGGCGATATGCAATGTTGGGATCTGACACTCAATAGGGAGGACAAATTCCACGTCATGAACCAAATGGAAAGGGGTAAAACCAATGGTGGTTTTAGTAGAGGTACGGTAAGCCCACAGTGCGGGAAAATATATATGATGCCAATTGGACTTATGTTGGTCGACAGTGCACTGGAGGATTGTCTTCAAGATTTTGTTAATGGATTCTACTTGGCAATTCCCTTGGGGCTAGTAGGGGGATGCGTATTGATGTTCGTATTTGAGGAGAGTTGACAATTCTCTCCAGATAGAGTCTTCAAAATGAGAACCATGGTCTGAGACGAGTTGCTTAGGTACTCCAAAACGAGTAATAACATGGTTGAAGAAGAAGCGTGCTACAGTATCAGCTGTGTAGTTGAAAGTAGGCATGGCTTCTACCCATTTGGTAAAGTAATCGACGACCACAATAATGTATTTATGGCCACTAGCTGATGTAGGATTACACTCCATGATGTCAATGGCCCATTTGCAAAAAGGACCAATGGTGACGACTGGATGAAGGGGGGCGGGGGGTGTCCTTGCGTTAGGGGAAAAGAGCTGGCAATTTTGGCAATGTTTGACCATTGTGATACAATTGGTAAATAGTGAGGGCCAAAAATACCCTGCATGGATCACCTTTGGGCAGTGTCCATTCCCGAAAAATGGTCGCCGTAGGCACTGCTGTGAGAATCATTGAGAACTTGTTTTGCTTCTTCTCGTGAAAGGCAACGTCGTAAGATGGTGTCGACACTGCATCGATAGAGGACATCGCCTAGGAGGATATAATGGGAAGCATGGTGACAGATACGACGACATCTGTCACGGTCGACATTGGGTCGAAACTTTTGTGTACAGAGGTAAACCAAAATGTCACCATACCAAGGGTCCTCTGACGAGATGATGAACAAATGGTCGTCAGTTAGATTAGTATTGACCGAGGGTGATGGTGATAGGGATGGTAGGTGTGTAATGAGTTGAGTAAGTGCTAGGGCTTTGGTACTCTTAGGGGTTGTGAAAGACAGGTCATACTCTTGTAAGATGATAACCCATTTATTGACGCGGCCCTGGAGAAGGCGACAGTTCAAGAGGTATACCATGGGGTTGGAGTCTGCGGCAACTTTACTGTGGCTCATGAGGATGTAATGTCGTAACTTGTGTACTGAAAAGACGACGGAGAGGGTCAGTTTCTCTTCGTATGGGTAACATACCAGTGGGCCAGATAATGTTTGGCTCACATAATAAATCACATGCTCTTGACGAGCGGTGTCTCCTTGAATGAGAACTCTAGAAACGGCATAGTCAGATGCCGAAACGTAAAGGATGAAGTATTTAGAGAAATATGGAGGGGAGATTAAAGGGGAATTGGTGAGAGATTTCTTCAGGTCATCGAAAGCTCCTTGCGCTTGGTCGTCAGACACAAAATGGATGTGGGAATGGAGAAAATGAAGGAAACCATGAACCGTTGTGGCATAATCTGTGACAAAATGACGAAGGAAATTTTCCTTCCCTTGAAGGCTCTGTAACTGTTGAAGTGTACGTGGTGATGGGAGGTATAAGATGGCTTGGACCTTTAATGGATTGACTATGATACCTTTCTGTGAGATGATGAAACCCAACAACCAGCCTGCTAGAATGCAAAATACACACTTGAGTGGGTACAAGTGGATTTGATATTTGTGACAACGTAGGAAGACTTGCCGGAGGTCGTTTAGATGATCGGATCATTTTTTCGATCGTGCTGTGAGGTCATCTAGGTAGACCAAGATAATGTTGACTAAGTCATGAAAGCAATAGGTCATGGCCTGTTGAAAGGTGGCTCTAGCGTTTTTAAGACCAAAAGGAATAACACGGTAAGAAAAAGTGCCCCATGGGATGGTGAAGGAAGTCTTGTACTGATCTTCTTTGCGAATTTGAATTTGGTTATACCTGGAGAAACCATCCATGAAAGATAGTATCTCATGCCCCACACATGCATCAATAAGCTGGTCGATAAATGGTGTGGGGAAGTTGTCTTTGGGACAAGCTTGGTTTAGGTCACGGAAGTCAGTACAAACACAGATAGTGCCTTGCTTTTTATTAACTGGTACCGGGTTAGAAACCCAGGTGGTGTAGGCGATGGGGTAAATGAACCCAGCTGTATGAAGCTTCTCAATTTCCTCTTTGATGGCGAGATGCTTGGATGGATGGATAGGTCATTGTTTTTGGTGAACGGGTGGTACATTGGGCCAAGTTTCAATGTGGTGTTCTACTATAGCAGGGTCGAGACCTGGCATCTCGGTGTAGGAGCATGCAAAGACGCCGTGAAACTCTTGTAAGAGATTATTGTAAGCTTGGACCTCATCCTCGGTGCATGATGCGCCTAAAGAAATGAGTTTAGGTGCTCCGGGTGTGGTAGAGATGTCAAATTTAATGATGGGTGAAATATTTTCCATATTGCCTTCCTCAAAGGCATTAGGAGTTGGGATGGGATCTTTAAACCAGTCAACCTTGGTGGGAAGGAAATATTTGGATTCAATGGAAAATTGGTTTGCCATGGAAGAGATAGATGCCTCGGGGATGAAATATGAATGATGGTGCATATCATCCCAGGGGTAGTCGGGTGTAGTAAGTGCTTGGAGTATTTCTTCATCACTGCAGAAACATTGTGTTGTCAAATCGGTTGACTAGGGTGCACTGGTGGACAAGATCATATAAATGGTATTAATTTCTTCCAAGGAGGAAGATGTTGGGGGATATATTTCCTCTATAAGAGGAGGGGATGTCTCTAGGTCGGCATTATTCAGTTCGTATAGAGCTTCTCTATAATATGGGATATCAGGGTAGTGATGTGAGTAATGGCCGTAAATGCCGCATATTGCACAAGGGTGATTGGTACGCAGGGATATATTGCGAGGCTGAGGGGTGATGTTAAGTTTAACAACTGGGATGTTAGCATAGTCATCTAACATTTGCATGTGTTCCTGGAGTGTTGGTAATTGTGGACATTGATGGGTAGCATGGCCCAGATTGTCGCACAAAGAGCATTCGGGGGGAGCACAAAATGTTGTGGGGTTTTTTGCTTGCTTTGGGGTAGGTGGGGCGGTGTGGGTTGCAGGTGAAGCAATGTAGTTTTGTTGGCCTCTACCCCCTGTGTGACGTGGCGGGGGGGGGGGGGTGCATTACTAGATGTTGATGCGGTTCTCACCCCTGGAGGTGGTCGTATTGTCATAGTGATAGGTTGGACAGCTTGTAAAATGACAGTTGGTGTTGGGGGAGTATTTGGGGTGGGCAGGTACCACACAGGTAGTCCTAAAGTTAACCCTGGAAGATTGAGCGTAGCCATTACAGGGGTGTTGACTACTCCTAAAGGAGGAAATAGAAACGAGATAGTGTGAATGGGTGTGGCTCTGACATGACTTGGAACTTGCGACAGTAAAGGGGGTTGCTGGTTAGGTGCCTATGTATTGTGCGAGAGGGTGCACAAATCAGATATCTCAAATGTCTGCAAAGGTGGTGGAATGGATTGGAATGTGGAAGTCATGGGAGTATCTAAGTATTTCCCGGGTCTGATTGTGGACATGAGCGATGTGGGTGCGCTATGAATAGGTTGTTCAATCATAGGTAGAACATTTTTAGGTGCGGCGAGGGCATTAGGATCATAGTATGTCAGTTGATCAATTTTGTCTACACGTCCCTCATGGGGGAACATCATAGTGCGGAAGACGAATGAAGCGACAGCTTTCATGGAATACATGTAACTTCGTCCTAGTAAGAGGTTGTAATCAAGCTGGGCATTGATGACCTCTATGTCTATAAGTATAGCTTTTCCACCTAATTAGACTGGCACATTAGCCAAAAGGACTTGCGGTTGGGATGAACAAACATCATAAGCTTGTAATGCAGTGGTGGTTGGTTGTAGTGTAGGAGATCCAAGCTTCTTCCAAACAAATTTCGACATTACGCAGGTGGAGGCAACTTCATTAGTGAATGACAAGTTTTTGAATGGATATAGAAACCTGAAATGCTAATGTCGAAGGAAAACGTGGTTCGGCTTGGTCCAAGTCGAATGCCATCATTCGTGAATCGTTAGGGTCTATTGCACCAATGGCATATAACAATAATTTCCTCTGCGTATGACAGTTTTTTAGGACTTCCAGGGAAGACATAGCAGTGGGGGACTCGGCTAAGTCATCCACGATGTTATAATTTGAGGCGGCATGAGCGTTAGAATTATTGTTGATCCGTTCTAAGGGGAAACGAGGGGATTTACGGCCCCTGTCCAAAGGTATCGTAGGTATACGTAATGGTTGATTAGTTGGAAGGATGGTAGTAGCTGGATTAGCAGGCATGGCCTCAGGGGTGGGGCCATATTGGTTTTGGCGTGTTTGTAGGTGCACATCAGCTGATCACATTAGTAATAGATGGCGAGTACTTGAATCCGTGTGTTGGTAATCACTTGCAACATAAGTGATTTGCTTCTGTGGTGTCGCGGATCCTTGTGGGGGATCCATTAAATGGGTGTTCACTACTCCTTGTGTGGGTAAAGGATTCTGCAATACCATGGGTTGTGGTTGAGGAGGTGGTGTTGGTTGTGCCGCGTACCCTTGGCATTGGGCATCATCAACCCAAAGTTGGCGCGCTCGCTCCAAGTGGGGGCATGAGTGTGTGTAATGGCAATATACCCCACACATGGAACACAGATGGTTTGTTCTTAAATTAGGATTTTTACCCTGTTTCAGTGGACGATCAGGGTTTTGGTTGGCGGGAGCAACGTTATTGTTGTTTGGAGGATTAGGTTGTTGGCCACCTTGGTTTTGAGGTTGATTGTTCCTGCGGTTGCGTCCTCTTCCGTGGTTCTGCTGACCCCCTTGATTACGTTGGTTGTTCTGGTTTTGGGGTTGGTTCTGCTGTGCATACACTTTCCCTTCGGAAGTAGGGGGATTTTGAGGTTGCACAGGTGTTGGAGCAGGTTGCGGTGGATAATAAGTTGGCGGGGCTGGAGGTGGTCCAGGTGCTTATTGTGGTTGTTGGTAATTTTGAGCGACTAGAGGTTGTGGTGCTACAGGCGCTGCTTGTGGAGGGTAATAAGTCGATTGGGCTTGTGCGTGAACAGGAGCATGAGTGGCCTGTTGGTGGTAATACGTAGGAGGTGCATAAGCTAGTGGCGTGTGCTCGTAACACTGTGGTGGACATGAAGGTCCATGAGTGTGGTTAGAGTGTGCCATGGGAGCATACGAGGTTGTAGCTTCAGAGTGAGATGTGGCCCGCGAAAGGTCAAGGCTAGTATTGTTAGGCATAATTGAAAAGGGTTGGTTGTGTGATACAACATGACCAATGATACCATTGGTGATATGGGATGCCCCCAGCATGTCATTCCGAGATGGATCGCTGCGGGGGGTGTCAGGTAAGATGGTGTACAAATATCCAGACTGGGCGTAGATTAGATCAAATTGTTGGGCTTTGAGAATGGCTTCTTCTTCCGAATGGGGTCGTTCAGATGCCACGTCTTTGGCTATGGCTGGAAGGAGAGATTTTAGGAACCAATCCAAGAAAATACGGTCGTCCAACTTGATCTTGCATAAACTATGACGTTTATGCCACTCATGAATGTGATCAATGATGTGGGTAATTGTGTTCTGCCTGCAAGACAAGACGATTTCAACTCCCGTGTCATAATGGATGGGTAACTGAAAGAAATGCAGATAAGTCAAGGCAAGGGATGTGAAAGTGGGATGGGTATCGTGAGGCTGCTCGATATACCACTTGGCTACCGAACCAGTGAAAGTTCTTTGCAACAAACGTAGGCGAATGGATTCATCAACTATGGAGCTGGAGGAACACCATAGATGGAAAGACATAATGTGATTTTGGGGATCTTCACCAGCCTTCCCTTCAAACTTAGGGATGTCTGATGGGAGTTTAGTAGGCATGTGAGGCCAAGTAGGATCATGCCTAATGGGATCGTTTTTTATTCTTTCCAGGTTTGGTAGGTTGACACTAGCCATAAATGGCAAAGTAGCAGAAGAGTGTGACATGGTACCCGGGGCGTATGTGCTGGTGGTAGCATTGTTGATCAAGCCACTGCCCCCAAAGGGAATATTAGCCGTGAGGGGGATGTGACCCCCAAATAGAGGTGTTGGGTTGGCGTGAGAAGGGCCTACACCTCCAAGTGTAACGTGGGTCACAGATGGGTTTGGATTGGGTCCAGTAGCTGTTGGAATCGGAGTAGTGATGGGGATGGTAGGTGTGGGTCCCATTGAGGGAATAACCAGGGTAGGTGTGGGTCCCATTGAGGTCATACCTAGGGTAGTTTATGTAGTGGTGGCTACTGTGGTGGCTGGGGTAGTGATGGATGCTCCACCAGTAGTCCTTGTAAAGAAAGGGTTGGAAGTCATGCCATGGGGCTAGTCGGTGATGTATATGTAGGGTTTTCTGATTCTGCCTCAGAGTCAGATGTGAAATAAGGGGCATCAGAGTCGGGTGACGAAGCTCTACGCTGGTGATGAGTGGATTCGAGTAACAAGGCTCTACGTCTGTGACGAGTGGTGTCAAGTGAACCATACTACGGGGGTTCACCCCAGAAGCGCTGAGAACGTCTCGGAGACTCAATGGTAACAGACGACTAGTAAAACTAGTAGGTGGTGGTGGGTGAAAAGCTCAAAAGCCCTAATGCAACCGTGTGTGTAGGAGGGGAGTGAAAAAAAATATGGCACTCAGACCAACAACCAAACTCAAAACACTTACAGTAATAGCTATGCTACGGTAAGTGGAGTGATAAAAAAAGGTGGTCAAAATACCAACAAGCAAACGACTCCTAAAAATAAAAATGTTGTACTCGCTAAACCAAGGGGAGGTAAGAGAGCAAGCAAACGCCTAACTAAAAAGGTATTATGGTTCGAACAAGACGTATCCTCTGCAAGGTGATGAAATCCAAGTCAGACAATACGAAACGTAGAACCAAAGGCTAATGATATCCCCCTACCGGGAGGGACACCAGGTAGACAATCCTAGAAGAAAGGCCACTAAGATACCCCGTTCATGACATGTCTAGAAAGGTGAATCTGTAGCTCCTGTTCTATCGCCGTTGTACTCCCATACGGGTAGTACAATGAGAACAGCGAGTAGGTATCCTTCGGTGACTGAATGGATAGTGGTATTCCACTCAGGCCTCTGGAACCAGCCTTGCTACTTCGACCCTCCTAAGGGAGAGGCCTTTCCGACAAATTGGTGTATACGTGTGCCAATAAGTACTAAGGGATTTTGGTACCCTAATAGACAATGACTATGTCTCAAGTGAAAGTGACTGAGGGGTGTTAATTGGATGCCTATCCCCTCAATCCTACCTAACTACAATCTTCTTTTAATGTTCCCCAAGCGGGGTTAGAAAGTTGGTTGAGTTAAATAGGTTTTAAGGCTCACTTGATTAATGGTGACAGAGTGTGTGTAAGTGTAATTATGTACCAAATAGAATGCCTCGCTTGGGCGAATATTTATCAAATTAAAATGCTGATTTCGACTTGCAAATATGAAAATTTAATTGTAAATGCTTAACAATTTTCTTTTCAATAAAAATATTGAAAAATTTCTAACATGTTATAGTAAAGCAAATAACATAAAAAGTAAATGAATATCTAGTGCTGCAAGTAAAATAGTAGGCTATCAAGGTGCAGGGGAGATGGCAGAAAAATATGGGCCGAAATGGGTGACGAAAACTCGAAAGACAAATAGTAGGGTTCGGGTCAAAATCGCGACTGTCTGAGGCAAAAATCGCGATCTGGGCAAATCTCACGATATGAGTCGCGGCTAGGGGGCTGTAAGTTGCGATTTCGAATCACGGCTAGGGGTCGAAAACTCGCGATCTGGATCATGGTTAACTGGGGAAAACTCATGATCTGGATCGTTGGGTTTCAGGTCAAAACTCTGAGTTTTGGAATCGCAGATTTCGGCTAAATAGCCATGATCTGGATCGCGACTGTGGGTTAAAAAACCTGCGATTTATGGCACGGAAATGGCCCTCGAAAACGAAAGATGAAATGTAAAAATACGGATTGTAGAGGTTGCAGAAATAGCAAAGGGCTATGGTCACAAGCTATAGGATTAATGGTAAATCAGATCTACAATAATAAAGCTAAATAATAACTAAAATAAGAAGAAATCTAGATCTAACCAAAGATTCAAAGAAAAGCGGAGTCACTAAAAACTGTAGCTTGGGTTTTCATCCAAGCTTATGCAAATGTGCACCTACTAACTTTGTAGTAGCAGTCTCGATTAAACAGTAAAAACTAATGCAAAAAAGTAAACATTAATCTAGCATGTGCAAGAAAGTAAATTTAGATAAAGAAGAGTAAAAAAACTAGATCCATGAGAGAAACAATAAAAAACTTGATATTTTATATTAATGAGCAAACAAAGGTTTGCAATGGTTTACCTCAAGGGTGAGGTTGCTGTAATTCTTGTAGCAGTACAGGAGTAGTGCTCCAATAGTCTCTCTCTTCTCCTAGATGCTTCAAGGGTGGGCCAAAGGTTCACTCTCAATGAAGAACTTCAAGCTCAAAAAGGATGGGCTAAGCTCAAGAGTAATTTTGGCAGCATGAGGATAGGATGAATGTGGATGAATGGTGGGGAGCCTCTATCACCTTTTTATAGCTTTTGGGTGATGGAGAATACAACCATGGTTTAAGGTAACCAATGGTATTGGTAAAAATGGTTTAGGGTTATTTTCCTCTTTTTCCCTCTTTTTTTTTTTTTTTTTTCATTTTTTTCATTTTATTCCCTTTTAATTGATTTTTGGGAATTTTGGACTCCTTTGAAGGGTTTTTTGTATTTTTTGAAGAAAATTAAATATTTGGATGAGGAAAAGATGGATTTTGGCCTTTTTGGTGACCATTTGAGGGTTTTCGAGGTTTTATAGGCTAAAATGGTAGGAAAAGTTGACAAATGGGTCATGTGAATAGGGAAATGAGCTAGTGAACACTTTTTGGGTGTTAACAATAAGTCAAAAGGGCTTGGTGTTTTCTTCTTTTATGCCATGTGATCCATGAATGAAACCATTTATGCTACTTGGTCAATGGAAAAGAGGCACATTTGTTGTGTATTTCCCTAGGTATTATGGAAAACATATGCAAACCATTGTGTGGTTTTGCATTTTAAAATATTAATTGTTGCACCTTATTGGAAAAGGTATTTCATTAGCCACTCTTTGAAGGAGAGTGAAAGGCCTTAAAGATTAAAAGCCTAAACCTTTTTTCTTTGAAACATTGTACTTTTGTAAATTCAAGAGTAACTCTATAAACTCTTGAATCAAACTTATGTTTTGACCCTCACTTCTATTTCATTCTTCATCTTCCTTCATATCTTCACCTGTATTTTGTTGTCCTCCAACGGTGTCTTACTATCAATGCTTGATGGGTACGCCCGCTGTTGGAATTGTTGACATCTTCATCATCCGAAGTATCCATGATATCTTCTGGAGGGACTTCCTTTTGTTTCTGCAAGTATTGCCTTGTTGATTTCCTTTCATGTGAAGGAGAGAGTGCTGGCGGCATTTGTAAGTGCTAAGTAAAGAGAGCAATGGTAACAATGATTATCGCGGAGTCACAATGAGAAGAATTTTTTTATTTTTGTGGAGTTGTAAATGTAAATTATATGTAGTTGGGCATATGACTGTAAGACCAGATTTAGCAATGCATATCCTTGGTAAATCACCAGTAAAGTCTAAACGTAGACCTAGGTGATAGGAGGGAATGTAGGTAGCCTGTGGTATTTGTCCCATAAGATTACATGTAATGGAGCCTATTTAAAGGCTTGGAGAACTACATTGTAAATGGGCCTGGAGGTGAGCTGTGAAGGTTCATTTGGTCGGCTTGGCTAGATTTGGTCAAGTTTTCAAGTGTAATATTCAAGGTGGAGCACTGAAGGTGTTCAAGATCGCAACAAAAGATTTGTTTGCAAGCTCGAGAAGTTATTATATGGCATGAAGCATTCCAAGCAATTGATACAAGATGTTTGATTCCTTCATGGTGAGCCAAGTTTTACAAGAACATGGTTAAGATCAACAGGTTGGCTCAGTTGGGTTGGACGTTCGAGATGAAGGGTCTAGGAGTAGCAAAACAATCTTGGGCATGGAAATACACAGAGACGAGATTGATGGTAAGCTTTGGTTATTACAACAAGAGAATGTGGAAATTTGGTATGAATAATGTGAAACCAGTAAAATCTTTCTGGCTTTCCATTATAAGCTTTCTTCAGGTTTATGTCCACATAATGAAGAAGAAAACGGTAATATGTTTCATGTATCGCATACTAGTAGGAAGTGTACAGCATACGATGGAATCATAGGATATGATCAACATAAAAAATTTACATGCAGTTGGTGTTGTCAGTGGTTACGTGGAAAATCTAGGTAAAAACAGTGAAATGGGTGCTTCAGTATTTTTCTGAGGCACAAGTATAACCTATAGTGGTCGAAGTGATTTAGTCTATGATTATGTTGAGTAAATATTTTGCAGTAGATTCAGACAAGACATCATTTTGTAAGACAAGTAATTGATGAAGGTGGAGAGGTCCATACTTGAGCAAGTTGTACAGACATGTTCACGGAACCAATACTATTTAGAGAAGTTGCAACGGTGTTTGCCTTCTCTTGGTTTGTAGGAAAGGTGATTAACGGACAAGGGCATGGTATCAGGAAAATTGATTGTCAAGGTGGAGATTGTTGAAAACAGTGACAATCAATTGGAGGATAAGGCGGTTTTTTCTTACCACGATTTGTGACAGATTTATTGTCTCTTGTTGAAACAACTCAACAAAGATAGGATGAAGCAATTAATGAATCACTTTCATGTAAGTATGGAGAAAATTGTTTAAATATGTAGCCTTTAGAGAGGCATATATTGAGCAAGTGGGATTCAACCCTCTTCTAGGCTAGTTGTAATCTCCAGTTGATTGAGGAATAAAATATTGCTGCCATTGTCCCGTGGATGTTTCGCCTTCAAGGGATTTTACCATGTAAATTATGTGCCTCCTGTGATTATTGTTGTCTTATGTTTTTCTTTACTGCCACAGAGGCAAACTCGTTGATTTCAACTAGAATGGCGATAAAAACTCAATCTCAATAGTTATAGTTATGGCAGTTACGAAGAACGTCCTGATCACCAACACCAATTAACAACATGGTAGACCACACAAAAGATGCATAAGGACCTACCTATAGGTTAGCAAGAGCGTTGGAACAAGTCGACACACACAAGCACACATGCGATGGCACATTTTGATCCATGAAATTTGATGACTTTATTCTCACGAACACAAACGTTTTCCGAGTTAGCTGAGCGAAAGGAAGAGATCGGCCTCATTCATTGACCGTCCCTAAAATGCTCAAATCTTTCATTAGCGTACCATTTCAATCAGTTCTAAGTTTTTTTTTTTTTTTTAATAATTTGAGTGCGCATTACAGGAAGAGTTGTAATGGTAGGTGGTGAGGGGACAAGGAATGCCTACATGGCATCCATGTCGCCCACTTTGTTAAAAGTAAATATTACCTTAAGTAGATAAGAGAAACAATGCATGCTTTTACTTTTACATATAAAATGGCAAGCATAATTTAAAGGGGAAGCACAAAGAATCTAACTTAGTCTACTGCATATAGATTTAGGTTAGGACATAGGATAATTAAATGTTAGGTTAGGGTTAGTTATTTTTGTTTATTTTTTTGTTATTTTAGTTAATTAATTTTGTGTAGTGTGTTTTGGTTATTAATTTAGTTTATTTCAATATTCTTTCTTTTTAGTAATAAAATTTCAAGTAATTAGATTAAGTGTCTTTCTAGTTTATGCTTTATTTTTGTTTTGCTTTAATTTAGTTTAGCATTTTCTTATATTTTGTTTTGTTTTGTTTTATTTTAAAGCATTTTTGGAAGGAAATACAAGTTTGGCGAAAGAATGCAAGATTTTTATAGTGATAATTAAAAAATAAAAACTCGGTTAGGTTATGGCATGAATGCAATGTGGTTTCAATAAAGCCATTGTAATTGTAGTGAGATTGGAGAAACTTGTCGATGTTGCGGTGAATATAGGGAAAGTGATTGTTGTTGTGGTGAGAAGACAAAAGGCCTTTCACATTTTGGTGAGAAACTCGAATCTCACCGTTGTTGAATAGAGAAGCAAAAAAACTTGTTGTCGTTGTAATGAAGAAACTCAAGACCCGTTGATGACACACTAAGGTGCTCAAAATGAAGATGAAGGCGGATTGGCCAAGGTCACTATTTTAAATCAAGCACCTTATCCATGAACAAGTGGAGGCCATGTTCGATCAAAGTAATGACAAGCCATCAAGTTATGAGGATTCTAATGGTGAAGTTGTCTATAGTAAGAAGAAAAAATATACCGTGTCACATGAGGATAAATTCCACTAGGTGACAAAAGGTCACTAAAAGATTAATTGATGGAATTCCAAAGGTCACCCAAACATGAATTAAATAAAATTTGTAATTAATTTTTTAAAGAATTTCAAAAGTCTCAAAGGAATATGGAAGGCCAAAGGTCATCTAGCCTTGGCCTATTTATCGTAATCTCATTTGAGAAGAAAGGTATTTTGGCTCTACAACTTTTGAAGTACTATTGTTGAATTGTGAATGAGGAGAAGTCTTGGATCAACTTTGTACAAGAATGTAGATGAATGTATTGAACTATTTCATGATCTTTCATGCATGCATATGGAGTAAGATTGCTTCATATTTCTAAATGGATTATTCATGTAGTTCTCTATTGGTTATTTCATACGTTATTGATGTTCTCTTACTTCTTGTGAGTAGTGAAATCAGAATGACGTAAATTGTAATACTATTCTTATTTTTATTCTTTCATTATGTTGATTGTTTCTCTACTTCTTAAAACAACTAACTAAATTCCAAATGTGGGTGTCCAATCATTGTGTCAGTGCTCACCTTTGTTACTTTCTCTCCTAGCCATTATAGGTTAGATTAGTTAGGAATTGCATGTAGGATAGATTAACTTGCCTTCATATTTTAATTTAAAAAACCTAAAAGGTAGACTGGGACACAACCAATGAAACCCAATAAAGAATGGTTGTCAGGCCATAATCCAAATGGGTTCCATACTCCAAATAGTTTGAGGTCTGATTGGGACTTCTTACCTAGGAGAATCCCTATTGTTGACCCCAAGTCATTTCGACCCGTCAACACATCAACAGAGTAACATCAGGGGTAGATTGAAGGAGTGCAAGGTGATTTTCCAACATACCAAACCTGAAGTAAATTGAAATAAAGCTAGGAAGTCTATATTGGAAGAGAAAAGTCGGAATGGTAATGTTGGAACACAAAGATTGAGACAGTTTTCAAAAGTTTTGTTGAAGTATTGAAACCGAGAAAAATTAGCAAAGAAACGTCAGACATTGGAATAGAGACATTAGAACAGATACATCAAGACAAAATTGTCGGACATCAGAACAAAAATATTTGAATAGAGGCATCATAATAGATACACTGAAACAGAGACATTGAGACAATGAAATCGTGCAACAAGCATCTTATATTTGAATAGTGACATCAAAATAGAGACATCAGAATAGAAACATATCATAGGGTGGCAGGGTGGTGCAAGGCAGGGAGTTGGTGCTAGAGAATCTAGGGAGTTGGAGCTTCCTTCTAGTTGGTGTTGGAGAATCTAGGAAGTTGGAGATTCCTTTCAATTTGTGTTGAAGAAATCTAGGTGTTGGATCCTCCTTCTAGTTGGTGCTGGAGAATAATTGTAATCATAATTTACTAAAAGAATATATTTATGTGGTTTTCTCCCTTATTGGGTTTCAATGTTAAATCTTTGTGTCTCTTGTGTATTTATGTGATGAATGATTTTGTCTATTTTTGTTTTTAAAATATGTACTATATTGATTCACCCCCCTCTCACTATAGTTGAATATTCTAATAGTTTAATTTACTCATAAAGTAAGACAACTAATAGATAGCCAACACTGTATGAAAACAATTTATATTAAGAGACTAGTGAATATCACTCTAAATATCAATTTGAACCTAAAACTAAGATGATTTCATCATTAATGTGTTAAAAAAAACTCTAGTAAGAGAGATAATGAGGAAACAAATAATAAAAGAAGAAGGGATGTATCGATTTTTGTTTAAAGGAAATTAAACAATATATATACTTTACATAAGGAAAGTATAATATAATATCATGTGTCCAAAGCATACAAGATATGTAAGAGCAATCTCTATGGTGAAGTGTATAGAAATGTCTAAACCTTAGAACTATTGTTTGAGGAAATCCAAAAGAGGTGTATATACGAATGCATGTTAAAAATTCATGTATTATTAGATGTTAAAAGATAGTATAACTATGGTCGGATCTTTCAAACAAATCCTAAAATAAAAAGAAGAAATGTATTATTTAACTTAGTAGGTCCCCCACATGTGGATGGTGTTGGCAGGCGGTTAGATGGGTCATTATCGCAGCACTATACCACGAAAGGTGGAAAGACGAAGCACAAACGATGATATCTAATGTAATTTTTTGTCAATTGTACCGCTGTATGCAGGTTTTTGGGTCATTTGGACCACAATAGTTAGATTTTGTGTCAATGTCAGTTAGGAAGTTGTTAGTAAGTGGACAGGAAATGTAAAGGCGAAAGCCTATAAATAGGCATAGATTTGTAAGTGTTGGTGCATCTTGGATTGGGTATCTTAGATCTGGAGTTACTGGTTGGATCTATCTTTTGCGGAGTGCAATTCTTGATTTGGTATCTTGTATATGGGTTTTGCAGAGTTAATATGATGTGACAGAGCTGTTTTGTGGAATCCCTGTATTTTTCTGTTCATCTGTGGTAATGCATGTTGCGATATGAATATATGAATGATGTGATGTTTTCTTGCAGCGATTAATGCTTTACTATTATATTTGATGCGATGATGAATGGTTCCGTTGAATGATGCTATGAATATAAATGATGTCTGAGTTAAATACATAGATCTATTTCTGAAATGTTGCAATAAGTTAAGTAATTGATCTGCAAACATCCTCCTTCATTCGGCGGAAACATGGTTCCTTCAACTCTCCCTTGAACATCTCGGGTGAGACCTCATCTGCTCTGCAGGTGTTGCTGGACAGGGTAAAACCTGTCTGGGCCGGTGCTCAGGGAGATCATGGTGGTTTGGGTGTCGATAGTGCTGGGAACCCCTGTCGACTGGGTTTGTGTCAAAAAATGGTTCCCTTGCCGGGATCGTAGTGTGAAGTGAAAGGAGGATATGTTCTGGAATTCGACGCAACCGGAGATACAAGACTGGTTTGATAAGAAGTTGCAAGAATTTGCTGAAAAAGAAAGTCAAAACACTCGACTGATGGTCGATCAGTGGGTGGAAAGATATATTCACAACGGTCCACATGAATATTTTTTTTGCGAGTTCCCAGTCATCTTGTATGAGTGTTTGGCGGAGTTGACCTTTCAGAAGAGGAATTTCCAAGGTGGTGAACCGACGACCTGGACCTCAGAGATGATCCAGGAGTTGTAGGAAGTCGACAACAAGGCGTCACGAGCTGTTGAAGTTTGGCTTCACAGCATATTGGAAGGCTATATCATTGAATTTACAGTCGATACGAACAAATCCTATAGTGAAGCTGAAAGATATTTCTTCCGCGGACCCCAAGGAAGGTTTCTGCTGTCGCTCCAATTGTCTATTAAGATGCTTATTTGCGAGAAGGGTATAGTGAAGATGCATCTAGATAAGTAAGCATCTTGGTGGGTGGAGGCCATGGGTACCACGATATCATGGGGGTGGTACATGGAATGGTAAGGCGTAGATGGGTGCGGGTCATGACAAGACTCTCAGTGGATCCGAGGAAGAAAGTGGTCTTACAAGGGGAGGAGCAAGGTTTCGACAGGAAAAGAGGAAAAGGATAGGAGAAGGTCCTGCTGCGATCGAACCACAAGGCCGTGAAGAAAGACCACACAAGACAAAGTGACCTCACAACCCGGACAAGGAAAACCAGGCTACGCCTAGGATAGAGGCAGGACCAAACCCCAGCAACAACGTGCCCACACCTCCACTCACTATCTTTCAGCCAATGAGAAACACAACCTCGACACCACCGTGTCAACAAAACTTGATTGCTAGTAGTTCAACAACTCTAGGAAGGAATCCCAGAATGGCGGGAGAGGATACGAAGTTGCTGTTGTTCCATGGAAACGGAATAGACAATCCTTAACAATACTGGTTCTTATGTGAGGCAGTGTGGACAGTAAAGCAGATTAATGACGATGATGCTAAGAAAGGACAGTTAGCGACAACTCTGCAAGGTCACATATTAGACTGGTTTATGAAGTTTTTTCTAGTCCCTATAGGAACTCTGGAGAAGACGCTAGATGATATCAGGAAAGGATTGATTGCATAATTCAAAAAACCCAAGTCTTAAGCACAGTATATTACAGAACTGAAAGAGATTAAGCAGTATACCAATGAAACGGTGTGGGACTTTGACCAGCGATTCAAGATGTTGATGGCGAGGGTCAGCTTAGACATGAGCACTGTCCAACACAAGGAATGGTTCATTGCAGAATTTCTCCCACACATTCGATTACCACTGATGCAACAGAACATTACAACACCAAGTGAAGCTCTGGAGATTGCAATGCGGTTGGAAGCCTCACCGATTGGTGAAAACGCAGCTAGGATGTTGTATATCCACACACAACTGGCTAACTTGACCATACAACTGCAAGATCTTAAGAAGGGCAAGGAACATCGAGAAGAAGTCTGGTGTATGCGATGTCGAGGAGAAGGGCATACTAAGGATAATTGCCTAGACTTCCGCAATTATTTGGTTTCAAGAGAACCAAATCCATTGAGTGGTGGTGGCATGCCATGGTGTCATGTCTGTCAGGTATACGGGCACCGCCATGATGAATGTCAATACATGCAGAAAATGGTTACAAAATTGATGAATCTATATTGTACATTCTGCAAATCGGTGGGACATGAAGACAAAGATTGCTATGCATATGGGTTGCTTCAGAAGAGAACATACGATGCATTCTATGTGAAGGACAACCAATGTGCTGTACAACAACCCCAACCGAAACCATAGGTAGCCCAGCCACTACCTCAACCGCAGGTGCAGTTTGTACCGCAGTAGCAACCACAACAGTTTATGCCACAATATGCTCCAATACAAATGGCTCCATAGCAGCCACAGTACGTTCAGCAACCGCAGTATGCATAGCAAGGGCAAGGCATGCAACCATCTCCTATGCAACAACAGTTCAATCAACCACAATACCAATAGCAGGGAGGATTCCGGGGTGGACGTGGCGGAGGATTTGGTCGTGGAGGAGGACAAGGAGGTTGTAGACCTGTTCAGTGCTATCACTGTGCGGTATGGGGACACTACTAGCGAGATTTCCCACTGTTGCAAATGCAGTGTATGTTTTGTTTTGTTATAGATCATACAGTAGAAAAATGCCCACAGTTGATTGCATGATGGCAAGCAGGGAACGTTCCACAATTAAAGAACCAGAATTAGGCGCAGCAGCCAGTACAGAATCAAGTGCAGCAACCGGTGCAGAACCAGAACCAACGTCCAAATCAGAATGTTAACCAGAATGTGAACCAACCAAGGAATCCGCCACTGAACCAGAATCAGGGTGTGAGTGTTGTGACAATTTCTACGGAGCCAAGGCCACAAGATGTGGCTATTGCAGTTATCACTCGTGGCGGTACAACGACAGGAGGGGATAGCTCACACCCGCTCATTTGACTGGTAGGGCAGAAGAAGGTGTCGTTTGACATTGTGTCCAAGTGTGATGCATTCTTTCAGGAACGTCGTACGATGGACCAAGATTGTGGTAAGGCTATTATTTGCGACATGCCCCCTATCTTTGACGCTACTTCAAAGGCAGGTCCATCGGCGCAGTCTAGAACCTTGCATAAATTTTTTGAGAGCTGTTTGTTGTTGGCAAGGGATCCCGCTGCTCTCGCTGATATCGAGGGATTTTTGCAGCGACCAGCTAGGGGACGGAAAGAGCCCGTAGTAAACTCCTTACAGTGGCGGAAGACAAGTAAGGAGATGTGCATGAACATACAAATTGGGGACTATGAGGTTGATTCGCTTATTCTAGATCTTGGTTTGGATGTCAACATCCTAAATAAGCAGGCATGGCAGAAAATGGGGAGCCCCCCATTAAGTTGGTCTCCTGTAAAACTTCGGCTAGCTAATCACGCTAAGGTGACACCGATTGGGAGAGTTCCATGCCTGGTGGTGGAAATTGAGGGAATGAAGACTTATGCTGACTTCGATGTCATCGAAGTAGTTGAAGGGGGAAGCTCTTATTCTATGTTGCTGGGGATTGGATGGGCTAACGATAGCGAAGCAGTAATCAACTTTAAGCGATGGATGATGACTTTTGAAAACCGCAATCTCAGAGTTATAGCCCCGTTGGATCCAGCTGAAGGATACCGATACATTGAACCAGTGAAGGATGAAGATCCCAGTGGATGGGACCATCCATTCAATATTTCAGAAGATTATATTCATCCAACTGCCAACGGTGAGCTTGGATGACACTTTAGAACATTGGCATAATCGCTTGCATGAGGTGTCGCTTCGTAAGTGCAGGTTAATCACACAGTCAATGTGCCATGTTGCGGTTGAAACTGTCACATTACCCATATACGAAGGATTGCCTGGCTTGGCTGAATTTCTGGCAGAATTTGAAGAAAACGTTTCAGAACCACAACGGCTGCTGGCATAGGAGGAAGCACTGAAGGTTGCTCCAGCACGCTGGTGGGTGACACATAAGAAGTCGATTGCAGGTTGGCCATAGTGTCGACAATTGATGACGGTTCATTTCGGCAATACCGAGGTTTACCACATAGGGAAATATGATGGTTGGAATGACCTTGGAAATCATTTGATGGAGTGTCAGACATTGTGGGCATCACGACCAAAAGATGAGTGGGTCCATGCATTTATCCATACTTTGGACGAGATGCCGAGATCATGGTACATTGCAGCTAAATTGCCAGAAGAAATTACCACTTGGTTGGATTTGACAGTTTGCTTTACTCATGCGTTTAGCTTCATGGATGCCAACCCAGATGTCCATAATGCTTTGCAGCTCATCCGTGATGTGGTTCTGAAGGTTGTTCTAGTGGCATATCCTGCAGATCCACATATGCACTTCTAGATGCAATCCATGATGGAATGTTACTGGTGGGCCCGAAGATGGTGATGATCCTCAGAATGTCAATATTCCGTAGTCTGAAGAAAGTCGCGATGTTGTAGCACCTGATGCGCCAAATGATTCGATCAGTAAACTGCTAAAGTTCTGTAAGGTCAACATTGGGACAGAGACAGTCTAAAGTTCATGAATGTTGGGGACTATTGGGATGATGAGATGATGGGGAAAGTCACAGATTTGCTCCAGGAATTCCAAGACCTCTTCCTTACGAAGTTTTCTGATATGAAGGGAATCTTGGGCGACCTAGGGGAGATGAAGATTCCGTTGAAACCATATGCTAAACCAATTAGGTAGCGACCCTACCGATTGAATCCATGCCATAAGGAGAGGGCCAAGGTGGAACTTGATCGCATGTTGGATGCTGGTATTATTGAACCGATTGAAGAGTCAGAGTGGATCAGTCCTATGGTGGTGTAGGACAAGAAGACCGACAAAGTGCATAATTGTGTCGATTTGTGGAAGTTTAATGACGCCTGCTTGCATGATCCCTTTCTGACCCCATTTACTGATGAGGTGCTCAAAGGCGTGGGTGGCCAGGAGATGTATTCTTTCACGGATGGGTTCTCTAGCTATCATCAGATCCGCATTGCAAAGGAAGACCGCCATAAGATAACTTTTGTGACAGAATGGGGCTGTTTTCAGTACACAGTAATGTTGTTTGGACTTAAGAATGCACTTGCGATATTTTCGTGGGTTGTCATTGCTGCGTTCAGGGATTTCATTCATACTTTTTTGAAGGTGTATATGGATGACTGGATAGTTTATGGCTTGATTAGCGATCATCTGGAAAACCTGCTATTGATGTTGCAGCACTGTCAACAACATCAGATATCGCTGAACTTGAAGAAGTGCATATTTTGTGACCATTAGGAAAACTATTGGGTCACATTGTGTGCAAGCAGGAGTTGTTAGCCGACCCAGCAAAGATCGCGCTTATTCTAAGCTTAACACTGCCAATTAACTTTAAGTAGTTGAGAGCGACGTTGGGACACACTGGGTATTATCGCAAGTTCATCAGGGGTTATGCAGCGATCACCACCCATATGGAGAAGTTGCTAAAGAAAGATGCAGTATTCCAGTGGAGCCCTGAATGTCAAGATAGTTTTGAGACGCTGAAGTCTAAGATGGCTTCAGTGCCGATACTATTATTTCTGAACTGGAGTAAGGAATTTCATGTCCATGTTGATGCATCATCAATCGCACTGGGTGTGGTGCTAGTGCAACCAGGAGAGGGGAATCTAGATCACCCCATTGCTTTCACAAGTCAAAAGTTGTCATCAATAGAAAGGAACTATACCACTACAGAGAGGGAAGGCTTGGTGATGGTCTATGCACTGCAAAAGTTTCAGCACTACTTATTGGGAGGACACTTTAAGATGTTCACAAACCATCCTGCATTAAAATATTTGGTCAATAAGCTTGTGTTAGGGGGGAAGATATGTCATTGGCTACTTCTCTTTCAAGAGTTTGATTTTGAAGTGATTGTGAAGCCAGGACGTTTGAATGCTAGACCTGATCATCTGTCGCGGATTGAGACAAGAGAGGAGCCAACTAACATCGAAGACGGGTTTCCTGATGTGCAACTCTTCAAGGTTGAAGTCGCCGATGGATATTTTGAATAAATCATTCAGTTTATGGCGACCAGTACCACACCCGAGGATTTCACCACCGGTCAGAAGAAGCAGTTGGTGGTCAAGGATGCCAATTTCCAGCTAATTGTAGGCGAGTTATACAAATTGGGCTCAGATGAGATACTATAGTGTTGTGTTTTGCCTCATGAGCAAGGGCAGATCTTGTTAGAAGTGCACACAGGAGTGGCTGGGGGGCATTATGGCGGTCGTGCGACTGACAGGAAGGTGCTTCGCGCGGGGTTCTGGTGGCCCACGCTACACAATGATGCGACAGACTATGCGCGGTCTTGCGATGTTTGTTAGAGAACTGGGAAGCCATCCAGGAGGGATGAGATGCTGCTGATACCTCAACTAACTCTGTAGCCATTTGAAAAATTGGCAGTGGATTTCGTGGGACCAATCAACCCACCTGGGAAGCGCACTGGTGCAAGATACATCATCATGGCGACTGATTATTTGACAAGATGGGAGGAAGCTGCACCAGTCATTGATTGTTCTACGGCCACGGCCACATGGCTCTTGTTTGATAACATTGTCACTCGCTTTGGCTGCCCCAAGATATTGCTGAGTGATCAAGGAAACCACATTATCAATTGTACCATCAGCGCATTAACGGAGGAACTGCAGATACAACACAAGAAGAGTACACCATATCATCCACATTCCAATGGCATAGTGGAAGCTGTCAACAAGATATTGGAACACGCGCTGACAAAAGTGTGCAATGTGAACTGTGATGATTGGGATCTGAAAATCCCAACAGTCTTGTGGACGTATCACACCACGTGTAAAAGATTGACGGGACAAACACCATTCAAGCTAGTGTATGGAAAAGAAGCGATTATGCCTATGGAGTACGTCGTTTCGAGTCTACGCATAGCAGCAACAACATATATGGATGCTGCAGCGACATTAGAAGAATGTCTAGCGCAGTTAGTACAGCTGGAAGAAGATCGCTTTATTGCAGGATTCCAGCAGAGTGTGGAGAAAGATGGCCAGAAGGCTTGGCACGATTGCCACATCAAAAGAAACAGTTTCAGCAGGGTGACTTGGTGCTGTTGTATGACAGCAAGTTTATGAAACATCCAGGAAAATTGCAGATGCATTGGCTTGGTCCATATCGCATAAGTTACATAATTTCAGGAGGAGCAGTACAGTTGCAACAGTCACTACAACAAAATACCCTTTTGGAAGCGGTTTTGCCTTGCGACAGTTTGCTAACCCCCCCCGCCAAACGGTTTTTTAGGTCTTTGGGGGCGGTTCTTCAAAACCCCCCTCAAAAGTCCCGAAAATTGGACTTTTGGGGGCGATTTTTAAAAAACCCCCCTAAAAAGTCCAACTATCAGGAATTTTGGGGGCGGTTTTGTAAACCCCCCCCCAAAGTCCAATTCTTAATACTTTTGGGGGCGGTTGGTTAAAAACCCCCCCGAAAGTCCAATTTTCAATACTTTTGGGGGTGGTTGTGGAAAACCCCCCCAAAAAAGTCTTGACCCCCTAAAAGTGGCTTGCAATGGTTTTGCTAAACCCCCCCAAAAAACGTTTTAAAGGTATTTGGTGGCGGTCCTTAAAACCCCTCCTCAAAAGTCCTTAGAATTTGACTTTTGGGGGCGGTCCTTACGAAACCCCCTCAAAAGTCCTTAGAATTTGACTTTTAGGGGCATTCCTTAAGAACCCCCCTCAAAAATACTTAGAATTTGACTGTTGGGGGCGGTTTTTAAACCCCCCCCCTCAAAAGTCCAAAAGTCCAATAGGAATTTTGGGGGGGCGTTTGGAAAGATCCCCCCTCAAAAGTCCAAAAGTCCAATAGGACTTTTGGGGGGGGTTTGGAAAGACCCCCCCCAAAAGTCTTGTTGGACTTTTGGACTTTTGGGGGGGGTTTGGAAAGACCCCCCAAAAGTCTTGTTGGACTTTTGGGGGGGGGGTTTGGAGATCCACACCCTCGAAATATTTTTATCATCATCCTATGAGTTGTGGCGGGTATTTCTTTAAGGCCAATTAGGCATATTTTACTATACTTGGACAATTTTTTATCTTCTCCTAGGCTTGGTCTAATTTCCCTAAACCACTGTTTTGGCAAGTCCATAAATTCTTCTTCAGGGTGATCTCTTTGGAAAAACTGAGACCATGGTTGAGTAGACAAAACAACAGCCTACAATATCCCCATGTGCTGCCGGCATTTTCTTCAACGCACAATTTGTGCCGAGAATCCTCTCAGGGCTACTTGGACCCTGTTAACAATCAAATTGACACCCTTAACTAAGTGACGGAGCAACATATGTTTACCATGCACCCGCGACAGGAAAGTCATGACACAAGTTCAATCAAAGATGAATCTTCTCTGAGAAATGCATTAATTGTGTTTAAAACATCCTAAGTGGAGCAAAAAGCCTAAAAAGATTCAAAAGTGGGTTTTCACTTGAAAATAATCAAAATGAGGAAAATGACTAATCCCACATTTAGAAGAGAAACCTGAGGCTCATCTCCCATTGCTATATAAGAAAGGCATGGGAGGCATGGTAAAGGGAGACAAAAAGAGCAAAGGCATGCTGAGGAGATTCTGAAGGAAGGAGAAGAGCTCCAAGTCTTCAAAATAAAGGATGAAGGAAGGAGAATTTATGGCAAGGGAGGAGGATTCACACCAAGATTCCTGGTAATCATGTATCTTCTCCATTGTTTTAGCATGAATTGATTCAACTTTCTGCCATTTAAGAGTTTTTTATGCTTATCATGCATTATTTTAATTCCTAAATGATTTTAGATCTTAATGAGTTTTAATGAATGAATCTAGATCTGTAGATGCTTGTAATAATCTTTTCATTTCTGACGTAGAGAGTCACCACCTCTTAGCATTATAGCTCTTAACAACCTGCCAAGTTTTTGTGTGAACCCCAACATAACTCACCAAATGCGTTTTGATAATTTTTGAAACCACATTAAAACTTCATGCATCAACCTTGAGTGCCAAAACAACCAAGGAACCTTTTCGAAACTATTTCAAAATCTCAGTTTAAAGATTTTTGCAAAAAAAATTTGTGTGGATTTTAAACTTTAGTTTTGGATTAAAAAGGAAATTTTTGCAAGATGTTTGAAGTTTTTTCACACCTTTAATTTTGGATTTAAAAACGAAAAATTTTGCAATTTTTTTTTTAGTTTTTAAGTCTTTAATTTTAGATTAAAAAAGAAAAAATGGCAAAAAAAATTTGAAGTTTTTTTAAATCTTTAATTTTGGATTAAAAAGAAAAAAGGGCAAATTTTTTTTTGAAGTTTTTTGAAATCTTAATTTTGGATTAAAAAGAAAAAATGGAAAATTTTTTTTGAAGTTTTTTGAAATCTTTAATTTTGGATTAAAAAGAAAAAAGGGTAATTTTTTTTTAAGTTTTTGAAATCTTTAACTTTGGATTAAAATTGAGTTAGGCTTGGAGTTGTATGACTTAAAGTGCCATTCACACACATTTGCATTGATAAAAACACTTTAAACATCACATGTTAAGATAATCTGAGAGCAATTTCTTTCCACAAAACAGAAACAAACTTTAATTAGTTACATTTTGTTTTAAGAGTTTGAATGCTTTCATGATTTTCATACATAATTAGAGAGGATTGCACCTTTAGAGTTCAGTTTTCTTGACATTTATTGTGTATGAGGCATCGTATCCTCTTCACTTGCATCTTATGATGATCTTGTGAATGAGAAAGTGTATCTCGCTGATCTTGTGAATGAGAAAGTGTATCTCGCGTGTAATAGTTTAGGGGTTGACTTTCAAGCATCTTATATTGAGGCACCGTATCCTTTTCACTCGCATCTTATGATGATCTTGTGAATGAGAAAGTGTATCTCACGTGTAACAGTTTAGGATTTAATTCAAAAGCATTCCAAAGGGCTCTGCGTATCCTCTTCACTTGGGCTTTCGGGCGATCTTGTGAATGAGAAACAGGGATCCCCCGTTTAATAGAATTAGATTCCGGTTTACTTGAGATATTTGTTTGGATTACATTGATCTTTACACATCGATTACTATCCATATTTCAGGAAAACTGTGCATGAACATAAAGCATCTACTAGAAATTTTGCATGTTTGTAAGAAGCTCATGAACCTCTAACCCTTCCTTTAGTTAGGATATTCATCGAATTGAAAGATAGCATCATGAGCATCTTGCATTGTGTGGTTCATTTTGTTTTCGAGTCGAAACACCATCAGTTTCACTTCCACTCATGAGTCTAAGCAAACTTCCACTAAAAATTGGCGCTTAATCTAAAATTGACAAACTTTTGATTTTCATATCATCAAGAAGTTTAGGTTAGTGCCCTGGAGTAGGTTTGGAGAGTTAACACTCCTGGGCTGCAAAACTTTGAAACTAGCAATGATTAAAGAGAGTAAATCCACTAGTCACAAAAAATGCTTGTCGGGAAAACACTTCTGAAACATGCATTAAGCATGAGGTCAATCTGGATAAGTAAGGGTGGTTCCCCCTTGTTGCTTATTTAGTGGGACATGAGCATATCAAAGGGATTCTATGTTCAGTGACAAGTCCTTGGGGTGACATCACTGTTTCTAGAGTTTCTGGTAATAAGAGTTGTCCTCGACTTACAACTGTCCGCCCGACTGTCGATTGTGAAGTGGTAACTTTAGTGGCTATTCTTATAATATCACATAGGTTGTTGTGAGTGGGACACACTTGCAATACTTGAAACAGAATTTGAAAATTTTACTCCTTGGGAGGGTGAGTGGTCAAGAACCAACACTTGTACCCCTGGTGATTAAAGTTTATTGTAACTGTTTCTCACACCTTCTCTCCTAGAAATTGTATGAGGAGATGAAATCCCTCAGCAACTACTAGTTTCAGAAGGCCCTACAATCCAGCTTTTCACTGAACTTTGATTCTTTGGAAAAGTAAGTTTGCTTGCTTGAAATCGCTAGGGAATTTTTACTGTGTGGACACTTTTCATTTTTTAGTCTAGACTACCTTAGGATTGTTTGATTCAAACTATTATTTTAAACACATCCTTTTATCAACTTCTTAGAAGTGGCTACTCTCCCGATCCACCAGTCACGGCAGTAGTGAGGTGAGTCACCAAAAATTGAAGGCCCTACTACATTGCAAAGACAGACACAAAAACCACATTCTAATAATGACTTGGAAACAAAACTGATTTTCAACTCAATTAACATTACTCGAGAAGAACAACATCAAATCAACACTGAGAATTCATCGTCACATCACAAACTGAATACAGACATAGTTGATAACCTTACTCTAGTTGAAATTGAAACATTGAAACATCACACACATCCTCATGAAATTCTCCCTTTGATGAGTCTTTCAGAACTAGTTACACTTACTATCCGTGAGTTACTGGGTGATATCAAACCTCTTTCTGAAAGATTGCATGACATGCACAATCCAACACAAGACCCCATGGATTTCTCAAACATTGGTTTTCCATATGCTTTGGCTAACCAGGGTCAACACACACAAGGAGTAAATCAGAGTCCTCATGGTATACAAAACACTTGTCCAAACTCTACTTTCGGGGGCAACCCTTCACCATGAAATGGTAATATTCCTGGAAGAAGCAATGAACCATGGAACATTTATGCCAATTGGGGCTATGCTCCTCATATTAGTGGAAATTCCCCAGGGGGTTATCCTTTGAATTATCCTAGCACAATGCCTAGCGGCAATCCACCTATCAACCCCATTTCGCCATGGAGTGGGGAGGTTTCAGGAAGTATCTAATCTTCTTGGGGCACACCTTCGCAAGGAGGATATCAACCTTGTAACGCTTATCCAAACCAAGGAAACATTCAATGGAGTGGTCCGATTCCAACTAGTAACCAATCTAATTGGGGCCCTCCCCCGCAAGGGGGAAATCCACTCATGAATCCCAACCAACAATGGAGTGGTAATGTTCCACCAAGTCATCAATCTCAATGGAACATACCCCCGCAAGGGGGAAATCCACCTATTAATCCTTTCCTATAATGGAATGGTAATGTTCCACCAAGTCATCAGTCTCAATGGAACATACCCCCGCAAGGGGGCAATCCATACATGACACCTAATTCACAATGGACTGGGCAATATTCAGAAAGTAACCAACCTTTTTGGATTCCACCTCCTCAAGGAGGCAGTCAACCTTGGAATGATTTTCAATACCAAGTTCAACCACCATGGTATGGTTGGGATCTAGGAAATAACCAATCTTCTTGGACCCCACCTTCGCAAGGAGGAAATCCACCCAATGGTCATGTTTCAAGAAGTTGACAAACTTCTTGGGGTTGGTCTCCACAAACGGGAAACACACCTTGGAATTATTATCACACCCAGGGACCACATCGGTGGAGTGGTTAGGTTCTAGAAAGTAACCAATCTTTTTCAGTCCTAACCCTGCAAGGGGGAAATCCAACCATTAACCCCATTCCACCATGGAGTGATCAGGTTCTAGAAAGTAACCAATCTCTTAATTGGAACCAACCTGCAAGACCTGCATTTGATCCAGCTAGGCTGCCACATGAACCTCATTCCAATTGTATGATGGATTCCGTCAGCTATCTTGAACAGATTACCCCACTTTCGGGACAAGTTTCTATTCAGAATTTGCAACCCATAGCTTTCCAGGAAATGCAGGAACCTGCTAATCCCTCCAACACTTTTGACATCCCCACAGTCTCATCCATAGACCTTAGAGGAAAGAAGAAGAAGTACAAGAGTAAGCAAGATGCTAACTCCAGGAAGGGAGATGCACCATCTGTGCTTCAATTCCGTGGGAAACAACAACCCACTATTTTGACACCAGTACCTCCGCCAGGGGGAAACCAGCCAACCCTCCTTGAAGGGGGAAATGATCCTAATGCCAATGTCTTCATGTGTGATCCTGATATGAACATTCAAATAAGACTTGATTCTTATGATGTCTCTCATAGTACACTAGATCAGTCGGAATCACAACCAAATGGTTATCTCTACATTGAGAAACCAACCATAGACTTAGTACCACACCCCCCAAAGCTGTTCCACACCCCCCCAAAGGTGTTCTACGTAGAACAATACATAATCCCAACATGCGAGCTTCTTAGAACAGTAATGTTCTTAAGGACCTAGCTCATGTAACATGTGCCATGTTGGCCTTAGAGGTATTGCAATGTCATTCTACGCCAAGAAAGGAACTATTGTCTACCATTTCTGTTGTTGATCCATCTGATGAGAGTTTGATCACATCAGACATAGACCATTCAATATGTAGGATCCTTCCCGAAGTTGCTTTTTAGATTAAAGTAATGACTCATGGTAAGAACATCTGTCTAACCATAGTAGATGAAAGGACCTCAGCTTGTGTCATGTCATTTCCATGTTGGCAAGCATTTGGATCACCCCTATCTGTCGTAGAAGTTTCAAACCCAGCTACTCAAATAGCTTTGGCAGATTCAGATCAAAATCTTCTCTTGATGGAGGAATATGATTTGGTTACTTGGACTATTTGGGCTGTGAGATATCCCAACTCACATGAATTCTTGAATTACATTTTATCATCAAATGAAGATATCCTTGAAGTTGTAAACATTTGGTTGTACCCACCTAAGATCATCTTTTATGGGGCCACTGGGAGCATACTTGATATAAATCTACCCAAGCATAGGAGCATGATCTGCATGTTCCTCGATCTTATCTAGTATATTTGGAAGCTTGCATATAGGTTTAGGCCATCCATTTGTGAATATGCATTTGAACCTTTTGCAACCCAAACTTGCCATAGGATCAAACCTGTTGGAAATTGGTGGGTTAGCCCTTCATATCTGTATTTCCTACCATTCCAATAATAGAGCCTTCCGAACATGGGACACTCTAGTCAGCACCCCATTGCCATTTTGGTGCCCATGCTGAGTTATTATTATAGGCCTGGGAGCCCTATTAGTCCCATCATGACTTGGAGTTTTAAACCACATATCTCTCTTTCATACATTTCTGATAATATCCTGATGGGCTCCCAATTTTTTGTCATTTTACATAAGCTTGTGTTAAAATATCCACTTGAACATTCATGCAAATTGCTTCGTTGCTTATTGCTTATGTTGCTTATTTGCCTGTATAGTCACTTTCTATTACAAGATGCCTATAAACCATTGCTTATGTATATTTGACCCATACCCATGAAGGAAACATCTGTAAGAGTGTACATAACTAGCTCAGCCCTTGTTTGCAATATGGATCTTTGCCTTGGCCTGACCCATGCCCTTTCCATTTAGGCGCATGCCCTTGAGACACTCATTTCCTCTAATGTATCATAGCATGCTTTATTCTTTTTTCAAGCTAATAAATGAAAAAGGTTAAAAAAATTGGAAAACACAAAAATCCAAAAAGGGAGAGACTTGAATCGATTCATATTATAAACTTTGAAGAAAATGGCAATAGTCAGTCCTTGTCACCCTTGAACACGGCACATAATTTGGTCTCCGCTATTAGTACACCATCTGCATCTACCTTAGGAAACTGTACCAGTATTTTGAATAGATTTCCACCGATGGGTTATCCTTCCCCTCAACAATGGAACTTTCGTTAATGCATCTGGCATTAGCGGATTTCATGAAGGTCAGTTACTCAAAGTCCTATGTTTCCAAGTGTCCATTTTGCGTCGTGTTATGTGTTCATGGGAAGTCCAAACCGAGTTGATCATTCCTCAAATATTCCTGACCAGTCATGTAGGCCTTCCTTGTGTCAGTATACAGTGTTGGATCTCGTAGTTCTACCAAATTATATCAGACTATTGATCTTTGTTTCATATCGGTTGATGTGGGATGCATTAATGCCCTCCTTCCGATGGATCTATTCCTATCGACATCAAATCATCATCTAGGACATGGACCTACAAACCCGAGAGTACCTTGGATCTTGCAGTCATTAGTGGCAGGTTTCCTCACAAATGATAGTGGGTATACATCAATGACCACTGATTGTTTGACTCTACAAGTGTTCGAATTTAGATCATTTATTCACACTTGTTATTTTGTACTCAGTACCTTAGAGTCCATCATCATTATCAGTGGGTCTCTTCACATCTATTAACGGTATACATCAATGACTCGTAATCAGATGGTGTTTTATTATGCTCGACATCAGATCACTTATTCGCATGATATAAACTCGTGATATCGTTAGTTTGTATTGAAGACCTTGGGAAAAATAGTTGTATCACTCATCGATGCACTGCCCAAGCTGTGCAAGATTAGATGGCCATGTCAGAAAGTTCAATAAAGACTTTGTTCTCGCACTCATCAAAGTGCATGTATACATTTTCAGAAAATATTTGCTTTTGACATGGATCCACTGTGTATTGTTCATGGCCATGCTTGTTTACTGCTGAGCATGGGTATGCCCGCCTCAGGAAGATATTATATATTTGAGAAATTGCTATGTTTTGTAGGTGTGATCCTCAATCCTGCGCCCGTGAGTTTTCCTTCCCTTATCCTTGCTTTGAACGATAAAGAGTATCAGTACAAAGAGTATCAATATAAAGAGTATCAGTATACCGAGTATAAATTTTAGTAATGTATTTCGGCCCTTAGCTCTTCTTCGGACCTCACACATTAGGGGGCATCTGTTAACAATCAAATTGACACCCTTAACTAAGTGACGGAGCAACATATTTTACCATGCACCCGCGACAGGAAAGTTGTGAAACAAGTTCAATCAAAGACGAATCCTCTCTGAGAAATGCATTAATTATGTTTAAAACATCCTAAGTGGAGAAAAAGGCCTAAAAACTATTCAAAAGTGGGGTTTCACTTGAAAATAATCAAAATGAGGAAAATGACTAATTTCACATTTAGAAGAGAAACCTAAGGCTCATCTCCCAATGCTATATAAGAAAGGCATGGGAGGCATAGTAAAGGGAGACAAAAAGAGCAAAGGCATGCTGAGGAGATTCTGAAGGAAGGATAAGAGCTCCAAGTCTTCAAAAGAAAGGATGAAGGAAGGAGAATTTATGGCAAGGGAGGAGGATTCACACCAGGATTCCTGGTAATCATGTATCTTCTCCATTGTTTTAGCATGAATTGATTCAAGTTTCTGCCATTTAAGAGTTTTTTATGCTTATCATGCATGATTTTAATTCCTAAATGATTTTAGATCTTAATGAGTTTTAATGAATGAATCTAGATCTGTAGATGCTTGTAATAATCTTTTCATTTCTGACGTAGAGACTCAACACCTCTTAGCAAGATAGTTAAACTAGTGTAGACAAGTCCCTGCACTTATAAATATTGTTATCAAACTCCATGCTCGGGTTCAAAATTGGTTTTTTGGGGATAGAGTCTAATAATGCTACCGAACTAGATCAAGGTCTTCACCAAGGAATACTGCTCGCATGTCAAAAAATATGGACCCCTCTAATCGTGGAAAGTGATTCCAAGATCATTCTCCACATGGCAGTTGAGATGCATCGTGACAAATCAAGCTCCAAAGTGGCGTCGTCATGGCAGTTGGAAGGCTCTATCTTCCTTGTTGGGCGTAGTGCTTTCCTTCTCCCACGTCAAGATGGTCTGTTCACATGGCCGCCTGCGCTTATACGTGGGACGATTTGACAAAAGCAGTTTTTCGGGATAGCTGCAGAGTTATCCAGGACCAAGACATGATGGTTTTTCATGCGAGAAGACATCATGCTGATGATAATTGGGACACGTAACTCTTTCCTTTTGCAGTTGTCCGCATATTCGACCTTTAACTCTTTCCTTTTGCAGTTGTCCACATCAACCTTTAACTCTTGTCTTTTCATTCTCCTTCACAGTTCTCGATAAATATTTTCATCCTCCTTCGCAGTTCTTCAATGGGGGAAGCATTACTCGTTGTACCTCCTTCAATTATTAAGAGTTATTAAGATGTACCTGATTCATCATAATAGTCGGTGGTAGGCGAGAATATATGGAGGCTCAAGGTGGCAACCATGATCATCATTGCTGGTTTTCTGCATGCATGCAAGTTTTGGTAATCTGGTTGATTATGGAGCAAGCCTCTGGTGAGAGGATGAAGGAGCCGCAAGATGAATTCTGAATGTGACTGTAATCAACCTATAATTTTCCACTAGAGTTTCAGCAATACAAGTGATGCAATTTATGGAATGAAAAGCAATGAATATAACTGAACGAATGCATGAAAGGACACATTCCCTTGCAGCTGATGAATTAGCTTGAGTTCATAAGTAAAGGATTATCATTCTTACTCAGTTTGATATTACTTGCTATTACTGTTTAGTTATACCCATTTTGTTGGTTGACAAGTCTGCATTATTTATTTAGGGTGATGGATATTTTCCATTCGGAAGATATATATAATTTTCAAGTTTAAATTATAATTAATAATTATATTAATATATTTATTATTAAGTTAATAAGTTTTCAACAAGTAACACACATTTGACATTGGTATTGCTACTTGCACATTAATTCAAATTACGTATATGATATTGATATTGATATGAATCATTCAAGATGCAATCATAAACTACCAAAGAAGAATGCAATTATCATTTCACTATTGCAGGTCACAGTAACACATCTAATGCAATTCCACACCACACAACAGGAAATAAATTAAACTACCTACTTAACTCGACGATCTTTGTGAGAAGGTGAGCCCTAGCCTTCTAACAAAGATGCCATGTCCTAACACAAATTAAAACACCAAGATATAAGAAACTCTGCTCCTTCTATTAGAAATAATGAATCACAGTCACAGCTCTCTATTTCAGCTTATACAATTATAAATTCTTCAACCCCAGGCTCAGAACAACTCTTTACATTTATACCCTGATGACATGAATTCGTTTCACAAAATATCAGGAAGCCATGAATATCTACGATCTTCAGGCTGTCGATTTACAATGGAACTATTACAGTTGTTAGCACTCGGATTTTCCTTGGGCTGTATCAAAGAAACCCCGAGGTAACCTATTTCAAACCAATATTTAGACTGAAAGTTGGCCTCCTTCAGCCAGAGAGGGCTCTCTCGGCAAATCTGCCATCCAATGTCACCACGACAGCAGTTTGACAATGAAACTCAAGGGCCAATTTGTAAAATAAATAAAAACTTAAGGATTTTTAATGAGGTGGCTAGATCAACATGAACAGGATACCATTGGGCAATGGAGTCAAGAAAACATAAAAATATGGATCAGCAGTTAAACAAATATTTTCATACAAAGGCAAGATAGCTGTCTTATTACAGTCAATAAGATTTTTCTAGGTGATAGGGAAAGAAATAAAGACAGTCCATTAACAACGGGCATCAATTTTCAGATGAATCCACTGCTAATTTTAGAGAAATAAATGGATGCTCAGAAGCGAATAAATCGAGGCATAGAAACATGAATCTCAATCTATATGAACGTTCATCTAAACATAGAAGAAAATGACATAATGAAAGGCATAACGCGGAAAGCAAACTTGCACATGTAGAGAAAGGGAAAGGGTACAGACTGCAATTTTTAAACAACACATGAATCTTTTATGAAAAATCTGCTCAGTTCTGAGATCTGTATTAATTTATGAAAACCCTGCAAAACGCCCGAAATGGGTCTCTCCTTACAGAAAATCCAACCCTCTACATGTTGTAAAATGCATAATTTATACAAAAATTTTCCCTCTAAGCAAACCCTAACTGTTTTTTTTCTAAAAATAGCTTCTTGGAATAATAAACTAACTAATTTTTTACAAATAAAACAAATAAAACAAATCTGGAGCGGTTGCAAAATATCTCGAGTGAGAGAATATAGAGGAATTTTGAAGTTTTCTTCAAACTGCTAATTCTAGGGCTTAAAATCATCTTTATTTTCCACCTGTCGAATATCCTGGAAATGAACTTCTATTTGCTATTTCAATGCCTATAAATTTGGATCTTTCTGCCACCTATGTTTCTTTTCTTTAACTACCTATTGTTTATGTGCCAACTGCTGAGTGCTGTCGTATATTTTTGCTCATTCCTTTGCCCTCGTCCACTTCATATTTGACCTGCTGAGCTGTTCTCCGATCCCTCGGCAATATCCTCAATATAAACTATGTTTCCTTTGTCTTTGCATATGATATGCCCTGGATCTTCATTTGCCTCAAGTAGCAATCCTTATAAGCAGCAAATCCATTTTTCAAAAGAGTCGATAGACCATTATGAATCCTGAAAGCCCTAAGCTGGTATATCAAGAATTTCAACTTAATCATCAGTTTTTCAGCTTCATTAGCCAAGTCACCATCCTCAAACATCCTTGCCTCAAAACTAGACTGCATGTGATTTATTAGCCCTACATATCTCACGTAACCCTTGTCCAGGCTCGCATGAAGCTTTCAGGGATGAGCGGAAGTGGCACTTCTTCCAACGCTTTATTTAGATGTGTAACAATCTCAGAGTTTACAATTCGGGCCACAAAACCCTCTAAAATTTCACCTTGCACCTCAACATGATCTTTCGTTCCTGGCACTGAAATGTCATCAATTTTATCTCTAACTTCACATGATGTTCTTGCATTACCCTCTTCACAAAGGTCTGAGAAAGCAAGTACACTGTCCCTAAGGCCATCCACAATTGCTTTCTGTTGACCAGCAATACCCAATCCAGATAAATACTTTGCTTCTGCTTCACCTTCTGCTCGTTTGATTTGCAAGATTTTCTCTGCCTCAGCTTTGTCTTTTGTTGCTACCCTCATTCTTGCGGCTGCATTTATTTCATTCATTGCTCTCTTCACAGTTTCGTTAGGCTCTATATCAATAATGAGAGTTTGCACTATCTGAAATCCATATTTTTTCATAACCTTTTAACTAAAATCATGGTTTTCTTTCTCCTAATTCTGCAAATGAATGGCGTTAGGGTTCTCGGACTTTGGAGAAAAATATGAAAAGTAAGATAGCCCTCCTTTTATACCCCACAAAAATGACCAAGGTGGTACCGCACGGCCTTTGGAGTGGTTTGCAATACAACTTTTCCACATGCGGACGTATCAGAAGTGGACACGTTGGATGATGGTTTTTTACCGCATCCACCAACCGTCATTATCTCCCGAGCATGTGAATGACGCGGGATGAATTAAGACCGTTGATCTTCTTTCTAATGGTCGATCAACCAGGAATCTGCTACTTTTTTAATATTTCTACTATTCTGCTTTCAGATCAAATATTTTTACCATCTCTTTCTTGTTCATCTTCTACATCTTGTTCCTGTCGACGATCCATTGCTTATAGACTGTCTAAGAGATGACTTTCGACTACTAACCCTGCTAATTGTCTTGGAATCATGCAAATGTATTTCCATTTGATCAGGATCATTTGTATATTGTTCTTTTGATTGATGCACTTCCTACAGACGTATAAGCTGGGAGTATGCCCCAGAAGGTTTCACGATGAGCTGGGAGTGTGCACCCTTTTCAACAATAAAACCATGCTAGAATCCATTTAAACTATGTATGGAAATGTGTGCCACTGCTTCTTTGGTCTTGTCCTTTGTTCTGTGTGCCACTGTTTATACCTTTTTCTCTATTTAATATTGCAATTCTACAAACTCGTGTATCGGATATAGAGAGATGACCCTGGATATTGACTATTATACTTCAATCGGTTAGTGTTTATCTATATCTCCTATTGGGTCGAACTGCTTTATTCATTTAGCGCTGAAAGTAAATTGTTGCTTGCTTTGAGACTTGGTTGATGATGGAGGGTTTTGGCTTGGCGTTTTCCTTCTATTGGCGATGCTTGACACTTAGTTCTCAACTATTAGCATCTGGTGCTCTGTCTCGGCTCTCCATGTGGATGCTACCTCGATTTTTTCAACACAAACTATCTCTAAGAAACTGTGGATAACACAGAGACCATCATCATGAAAACAACGTAACTCAATACCGCAGCTACGTCTTCCTCTTGGCATGAAAAGTAATCCCTCAACATCCTTGCAATTTCACCATCTTTCATTTATAATCTTATTCGCTGTTGTTGGAGATGAATGGAAACCAGGAAACGTTGTTGCATACCAAGTGTTCGGGCTTTCTCAAGTTTGAGAAATGTCCCACCTGAAACAAAAATAGATGTGCAACAATAACCGTTGTTCTATTTATCATAATTCTATTAAGAGCTTCTTGAACCACTTTTTCAGACTCTGCGTTACCATTGAACTCGTAGAGTATTCATCTCCAAATCGCTCTAACTTTGTCTTCATACCCGTCATAACTTTTATGTCCTGTGGGACGTTGTCGACATCCGTGACAATGATTTTCTCATTGGAAAAACGCTGCGATTTTTATTTTAACTACGGAGGTTTTGTCCCACATGCAGAACAAAGGAATGTTCTTTTATTCTTTATATACCCCAATGCCTTCACTCTATGCCAAGCAACAAAGGAACGGGAGGGTTTTAAGCCTCGGCGCTAGAGTGATGGAGGATACATGTGGTCTTCTCGGCTTGGCACTTGGTCCTGTGGTGAGTGTAAAGTTAGTCACAGCAGATCTAATGAACAAATAAATCAGTCACAACAGATGAATAAGAAGATATGGTGCAAAACTGTGCAAAACATGCAGCAGTGCTCTCTATCCCAGAAAGGGTGAATGAATTACAATACAAACTGTTACAATCCAATATCTGTCAATGAGCAATTCGAATTGACTAAGTAGGCCATTCGAATCACTGAATGGAGTAGCTTGACTCTGTCTAGGAGTCCTCATAAATCATCGGTGGTACTCATCAATCACAACAACCAGTCATCCAGGTGTCAATCTGAGTCTAACTGAGCATAATAAATGTAACTGAAGTGTGTAGCACTGATATAGGATCTGGAGGCTCAGTGGGGGCGCATGGGAGGCTAACTGAAGTCAGAACAAGTCACCTAATCGAACTGGAGGTCAAACGGAAGTGATACAGTCAGTCGGGAGTGAAACTAGCCTCAAATCAGGGAGAATCGGAGCTAACTGAATGTAACTGAAGTGGAACTGCAGTGGTAGGTGAACAAGTGCGCCCTTCTCTGGCAGTAGGTGAGAAGTGGGCGCCTTTCAGCTTAGGAGGGCTAAAACTCTGTGGTAGGTGGCTCCCGGGTGCTAGAAGAAGGTGGATAAGGTGCTGGAGGCATCAAACTGGTGACTGGGATGCATGCCTGTGCATGCAGAATCCTGAAATAGATCATATCCTGAAATAGGAATCCTGAAATAGATAATATCCTGAAATAGATCATGCAAGATCCTGAAATAGATGATGTATCCCGAAATAGATGATGTGGATATCCGAACACCCCCCCTCAAGCTAGACTATGATGTGCCAACTAAATAATGTGGGGCCCTGGTAACTAAGACCAAAGGTCACCCCAATACAATAATCCAAAAACTAATAACAGTCAATAAACCGAGGAAATGGGGAAAACCTCATGGGAAAAATACCCCCCCTCAAAATAGACTGTAGTACACCAAAAGATTTAACTGCTCCAAAATCAAGTAGATATGTCTGGAGGTATCTTACTCTTGGGAGTAAATGGATCATGCTCCAAAAACATGTGCTTGAATTCTCCATCAGTGGATGCAAGCGAATGTGGAGACTTTATGAACTTGCTCTTCATACCGAAAATGGTGAGAACAAATCTGAAAATATGAGGATGATCCTGGAACCTGTGATTCGAACCAAGTGAGGTAGGAATAGCTCCAATCGGATCAAATAGATCTTGAAACTTGAACTTCTTATCAATAGAAGTTAAATCAGCTCCAAAAATAGATGAATGGTTTCTTGAGATCTCCTTTGAACCAACCAGGGTGAGATCAAAACCAAAATCAGCAAAAAGTGCATGAGAATTGAACTCAAGCGAATGGTAGTGCTCTTTATCTTCATTAAAACTCTGAGAAACTTTGCAAATGATAGAACATAAGTTTATAGAAGGCATGCAATCAAGGAGGGCGAATGCTTCACCTCCAAAATCAGATTTTACCTCCAAAACATCAAGTAGATCATTATTCTGCATGCCGACAAACTCATGTGAAAGAGAGGATTCAAGAACCTCTTCGGAATCTAGAGTATGAGCTTGTTTATCTTGCTCAGAATTCGAAATAGAAGACTTTGAGAGAATGAGTGTTGAATCTACAGTTTCTTCTTCATCTTGAACAATTGTTGAGGCCAACACATGATCGGAAAGAACACATAAGGAGATCTCACTGGGCTTGTTCTCCAAAAGGCTAGCATGATCCTCTTCTTCCTGCTTTCCAAATTCTCTGTCAAGTTGGACCCATAGATCACTTGGATTTTCAGCAAGCTTAATGAGGTAGCGCATACAAGGAGACATAGCAAGACATATTGCTCCAAAAGCTCTATCACAATCATTGAGCCAATCATTCTCCTCTTCATCGGAATCAAAATCTCTTGTATTACCAATGCACATATCAAAAAGACATTGTCTCTTCAAGAATGCAATCATCTTTGGTTTCCATTCATCATAGTTGAATGGAGTAAGAATATTTTGTGAAGAAGAAGTCTCCATCTTTGCATTAGCGAATGCACATGGAGGAAGTAAGAAACCTGCAAATCACATCAAAACAACCACAATAAGGTCGAACAATCCACCCTTTGAGAGTTGCATCACACCTGGGATTGGATTTCAAGCAATGTTGAATAGGTCCAATGTATCAGATCCAGGAATTATGTGGTAACTCAAGCTTCTGGAGTGGTATTGGAATAATTTTCAAGCTTTGCATGCACAGGAGCGAATGCCCTTGAGATATCTCATGCCAAACTTATTGCAATTTTTAGCAATTCAGTCAAATCTTCTTGTATAAACACCTGTAGAAAAGAGATCTTGTCCCTGCAATGGCTCTGATACCATGTAAAGTTAGTCACAGCAGATCTAATGAACAAATAAATCAGTCACAACAGATGAATAAGAAGATATGGTGCAAAACTGTGCAAAACATGCAGCAGTGCTCTCTATCCCAGAAAGGGTGAATGAATTACAATACAAACTGTTACAATCCAATATCTGTCAATGAGCAATTCGAATTGACTAAGTAGGCCATTCGAATCACTGAATGGAGTAGCTTGACTCTGTCTAGGAGTCCTCATAAATCATCGGTGGTACTCATCAATCACAACAACCAGTCATCCAGGTGTCAATCTGAGTCTAACTGAGCATAATAAATGTAACTGAAGTGTGTAGCACTGATATAGGATCTGGAGGCTCAGTGGGGGCGCATGGGAGGCTAACTGAAGTCAGAACAAGTCACCTAATCGAACTGGAGGTCAAACGGAAGTGATACAGTCAGTCGGGAGTGAAACTAGCCTCAAATCAGGGAGAATCGGAGCTAACTGAATGTAACTGAAGTGGAACTGCAGTGGTAGGTGAACAAGTGCGCCCTTCTCTGGCAGTAGGTGAGAAGTGGGCGCCTTTCAGCTTAGGAGGGATAAAACTCTGTGGTAGGTGGCTCCCGGGTGCTAGAAGAAGGTGGATAAGGTGCTGGAGGCATCAAACTGGTGACTGGGATGCATGCCTGTGCATGCAGAATCCTGAAATAGATCATATCCTGAAATAGGAATCCTGAAATAGATAATATCCTGAAATAGATCATGCAAGATCCTGAAATAGATGATGTATCCCGAAATAGATGATGTGGATATCCGAACAGTGAGCCCTCGGTGTTGGGCGTAAACATATCTTTTACTCAATTTTTCTTTGTCATTTCATACAAATACAATCTTCCTCCACTTAGGTCAACATAAAAATTAATGCCTTTTCTTCATAAAAAATCAAAGCTTCCATATTTTGGCATTAATATATACAATTTTTTTTTTTAAATATTTACCCAATTTTTTATTTATTTGGTCTTTGCTATATTTATAAAAGTTTTTCTTCATAACGCTTCCCAACTTCGAGCTAAACCTTTTTTATATGAAAATTGAAAACCTTTGCTCACAAGGTCAAAATAGGTTTGAAAGACTGAAATTTTGTTGAATTTTGGAGACCTTTTCCAACCATTTTCTTTTGCAATTCTGATGCCCACACTGGAGGACAAGTGCTTTTTCTCGACCAAGTTTGAGATTCCCCGCCGTGAAATTGTTCTATTGTTGCATTGCCAATGCCTCCAAAAGATAATTAACCAAAAAATTGTTGAGTGTCAACAACAGCCATAAGTAGTCTTGAATGATTATCTTCTCCTAATTCCAAATCAGGGAATAGTGAGGCAAAACAGGGAAAAATGTGTAGATAGGTGTAGAAAAAAAGGGGCTATTTCGGGGCCCAACATCTCCCCCCAGCTATCCAATTGCATGTCCTCATGCAACAACCAACTAATCTGAGTCTGAATCTGGTCCCCATTCATGTTGAAAGGAAAATTTGAAGGAAATGTCAGGTTCCTTGCCTGCTTCCAAAAACCCATTGCAAGCATTCCTAGCACTGCTTCTCTTCTACCTTGGTCAGTGTATAATTGTCCCTGTACTTCCCTCCTGGCCACCATATTAGTGTAAATTTGAACTTGAGTCCTAGCCAGTGTAACCCACACGTTCTCATGCAATTGACATACCCTGCTACCCTGGGAAGAGCTTGTTTAAAATTCTTAAGGCAGTAAGGATCCCTTTTCTTCAAAGCTGGAGAAGAATTCTGCCACCTGTGCTTTCTACCCTCTAAGGAAAGATGCTGTTGTTTAGATATCAGGTCAACATAGGTAGAGATAAATTTCTCTTGCATCTTCTTCAGATGCCGAGTCTTTGGAGGAGATAGGAAACATCTTCCATGGTTTATGATGAGAGCACGAGGAGATTGGGGTTCACTCCTAATCCATAAATTGGCACTGGCCTCATTCCTAGAGATTGTCTGAAAGGCATCTTCCCACTGCACATGATTATTAACAAAAGAGGCAAAGGCTCTCAACTAAACATCCCCTGCATAGGGAATAGGATTAGAGCAAGAATCACCAAAACATGCCATATTGTGCAAATACAATTCACACAACAGGTGCTGCTCAAGAAAACTGCTTGACATAAAGGTCTCTAGAAACTGGGAAGGGATCAACAACTGATAAGGTCTACCCTCTTTTAAAGCTTTCAATTTGAACAGGGTCATTTTCTCATACAGGAATACCAGGTAGGAAGGATATGGGGCTCTTGAACTCAGCAGCTCCCGAGAGAGGGCATACATTTGGTCTTTTTCCTTTTGCATGGATTTGAATTCCTTCAACTCTTGCAATTATTTTTTCACCTCTTCCAATTGAGATTTCTGAAGAGTTGATTCCTTTGCCTACTTATCCCTTAATTCTTTGATAGCCTTCCTATGTTCAGAGAGAGGGACCATCCCTACTCGACACTGATCAATGTACTTTTCCCATTTAGATAACTCCACCTGTAACAAAGAAAGTTGTTTCTCCAATCGTTGAATCCTTCTATCCTCCACATATTTCTCATCATCAGAGTCTAAAGCAACAAATTCTTGAGAAAATTTCATTCTTACCCTGCCAGTAGATGTTCCAGCTTCCTCATTTTCGGGTGGCAGTGTAGCAGCTTCCTCATTTTTGGGTGGTAGTGTAGCATCTTCCTCATTTTTGAGTGGCAGTGTAGTAGCTTCCTCTTCCATCAGTGTTGCAATGGCCTCTGCTTGTGTTGCAATCTCAGCATTTAATTTTGAGGATGCTGGTTCTTATGTAACATCATTCTCTTCCTATACCTCAACAACCTTAGTTTCTATTGTCGAATCAATCATTAATTTCAAGAACATTGGTCCTTGTGTGACAGCATTCTCTTCCTGAATACCAAACTCAACAGCTTCTACCTGAGTTGTGTTGAAATATTGTAACTTTTAAGAATATTATATTGTGTACTTTATTATTCCGGAGATGTTTCATTCTTCTGATGGGACTTTGTTGTATATCCGGAGATGTTTATTCCTCCGTGAATATTGTGGTAACTTGGGTTAAAGGAATTCCCTAGTGGGGGTTGGCCCTACATGTGTTATGTGGGTTAAAGGGTTATTAGACCACCCTAGAGGGGTCAGCCCAGTCAACATTATGTAAAGTGGTTAAGTTGGGGCCGACCTAGTTTGTGTAAAAGACAAGTCGGAGTTGTGTATAAATAGAGGAGGTGTGTTCCTCATTTAACACACATTCACTCACTTGTGATTAGCACATAAGTGAGAGAGAGATCTGCCATGGAGGAGAAGGAGCTTATGGTTGTGGGTTACATATTTGTATTTGCTGGTAATCTATATTGAGGAAGCTTTGCTGGGTTTTCTACCCCATGAGGGTTTCCCAGGATAAATCTGTGTCTCTTGTGTTTATGCTGTGCTTGTTGTTCTTTCAGTGATCCTGTATATGTTATTGTTGTGAAATGGAATGTAATGCTGTTATTTTTTGTCTTATCATATTGAATCTTAACATGGTATCAGATATAGCCTAAAGGAAGGCAATGTATGTCACTTACGACACTTGTCTCACTTGTGACAATTTGCAAGTTAGGGTTTTGTATAGAAAAACCGGTCATTGTGGAACTTTCTCTATAAATTCATTTTGTCAAAATTTCAGGATTTGAAACCTTTACAGGTTGTAGATAACATCCACCTGTACATTTTTTCCAAAGGACAGCCTCTAATTCATTGTACTTTGTGATTTATGATCAGTACAAGTTAGGGTTTCTGCCCCTTCCAGATCTCAATCATAAACAGGTAACCTAGGAAAAAAGGTCACAACTTGGGCTAGGAAGTTCCAAATGAAATTTCGTAAAAAGTGACAGGTATTGCATGGACTTTAATTTCACATGTACAATTTTCAGAGGCCGTAGTTGAACCAGTGACATGTGGCATGTCGTACAAGTTCGCTCTCCTAATTTATCCCATAAACAGGTCACATTGCGACACTTGGAATAACTCTCTCTTAGAAAATCCAATTGATTTTAGACCTATGGGATTGGAAAGATAACAGGTTAGGATACCACAAGCCGAGATTTCAGACCCTGTGGATTTGTAATTTCAGAGATGCACCAGAAACAATCAGGTGCATATTTCTATCAAAATAGAATTGTTTTCTGAGCACCTTCATTCTTGGCTTATCACTGCTATGGGAATTTAGGGCTTCGAAGAAAGTTGGAATTTTCGGAATCGGAGTCCATAGCTGAATTATCCTCATTAAAATCAAAATTTAGAGACCAAGATCAAATTTTTTGGTTGGATAGAAGGTCGGGCTTGATCAAACCCTAGTTCGGGATTTTGATCGGAAAGGTGGAAAATTAGGGCTTCTGCAAAAGTTGGAATTTTTGAAGTCTGTGACCACAGCTAGAAGCTCCTCAGAAAAATAGAAGTTTATAGCTTTGGATCGAACCTTTTGGTTGGGAAGAAGGGTGGGATTCACCAAACCCTAGTTTGAGATCCTATCCATAATATCTAGAAGTTTCAAAGGCAATTTTGAGGGGTCAAATTTTGGAGATTTCAAAATTGAAGTATGCTAGCTTGATTAGCTCAGCAAGGCGCATATTTCCATCCATTCAGGAGTTTGAAATTCAAAGTTTGAATTTTTAGGGTTTCTCTAACAAACCCTAATCCATCTCTAGGTCCAGTTTTAGCAAATCAAAGTGGATTGGGTTAAAAAAAATCCTGACAGGTATGACTTGAGAAGATACAGGTATGTGTTGAAATCTGTTCATGATATGTTTGTCTTCATATTATTGAGGTTAGTACAATATTAATTAATCTTAGAATTGTGTTATCACCCTAGAAAAAGTATGAATGCATGTGAATGATAGAAGACATTCATTGATTAGGGTTATATGATTGTACTAATGCACCTGTGATGTTGTATGAGGATGATATTGTCTACTAACAAGATACAGGTACATCAAAAAAGACAAATCAAGTTCTATGACCATGATGACATGAAGACAAAGACTCATCTATAATATTTGATCACATAGAAGCTCTAATTATGAGGTATGTATGACTTTGTTCTACTATGCTTAACCTATGAGATATGCAGGTTCTAGCACAAGGTCTCTAAATCATTGAAGAGAACAAAGAAGATATTGTTTGGGTATGTTAAGACATAACCAAGCTTGATAATCTAGGTATGTTTTCCTATATCAAGTTAGAATCCTACTTTGTTATGATCTTAGGTAAGTATACCTATGTATGAAATGATCATTACCATACATACTTAAGATTATTTAGAATCATAATGTTTTGATAGTATTAAGACTAAACAAATGAATGTATGATTATGTATGAGATCATGAGGATGATACTAGTGCACACTTGAGCATGCATAGTGGTCTGGGATGGATAGGAAGTTCAAAGACATATAGAGATCAAGCGGGAGGCAACCCTAAAAGATAAGTATTTGAGTTGTTATTTGAATCTCTGAAATAGTAAATGATATTGCTAGTAATAGCTGTATGTATATTTGTATTCCTAGAATATATCATGCATAGTGTAAGCATTCATATAGCATTGAACAGTATACTACTAATATGCATATGATGGGTAAGTTGGACAAACATTCCATTGTTGTTTATCTAGAATGAAACCTCTTTGTTGACATGCTGAGAGGTGTGCACGCTCTTGACAGTATGTTCTGGTAGAGATGGAAGGCATCTAGATAACCACTGTATGCATACAGGATATGGAAATGTGTTGTTCCAAAGTATTGGTCAAGATAGTTGTATGACTATGTGAATCATATCAATATGCATAGTACGTTATCATGTCGACATAATTTGATGATTATGAAGTATTACTAATCATGTGATTAACTTTGATTTGTAGAAAAGATCATGTGCTATGATGATGAACACCTGTTCCAAAGAATGAGTGATGGATGTTCAACGAGAAGACTTACAAATCAAACATACTATAGAAGGCTCGTGGCTAGAAGATTCTCTTATAAAGAGGAATAGGATCATGATGAGATGTTTGCTCCAAGTTGCTAGATAAAACCATTCTCTTAATGGTGTAATTGAAGAAAGCTTTGTACGGACACCCAGGATCGATAGTCATTTGATGAGCTTAATAATCACCATGGGTGATGTAGATTTCAACCTTTGATACAAGGTTGAGGATGGTGTCTATATACAGATGACATTCTTCTCTTAGATGGATGCAAGAAGGAACTCACCACAGAGTTCGAATGATCTTGAGGCTCATATCAGTAGACCCATCTGACGGGAGATGGCACAGATAGATATGCAGAAGATCACTCAATGCAGAGTGTGAATGATGTTCAGTCACAAAGGGAGAATTGACAGTTTCTTGACAAGCTTAGGCTTTATCAAGAGTAAAGTTGATCTGTTATGGATGATGAACCTGTCATATTGTTGCTATATGTGGATGATCTATTTCTGACTGGAAATGAGAAACAGATTGTCGAGTGCAAGAAGAAGCTCTCTTCAGAGTTTGAGATGAAAGATCTCAGATTGGTGCATTACTTCCTAGGTTTGGAAGTATGGCAAGGCCTAGAAGAAATATTTCTCAACCAGGGAAAGTATGTTGTGGAAATCTTGAAATATTTTATATGTTGGAATGCAAAGCCATGGCCACTCCCATGGATTCCAACTTGAAGCATGTGATGAGGTACCTAAGGGTACGATAGAATTTGGTCTATGTTATCTTGGAGATCATGATTTCAGATTGTATGGCTACACAGATGTTGACCAGGCAGGAAGTGTATCAGACAAGAAGAAGCACATAGGGAGGATGTTATTGTCTGGGATATGCCATGATCTCATGGTTTAGTAGGAAGTAGTCTAGTGTGGATCTCAACTCAGCTGAAGCGGAATATATTGCTGCTTGCTCTGCTAGTTGTGAAGCGGTATGGCTTCGGAAATTGTCATAAGGATTGTTTGACTTGGAGATGGACCCCATTGTGATCTTGTGTGACAACTAGAGTTGTATCAAGATGAATGAGAATCCAGTGTTCCATGATAAGTCAAAGCACATAGTTCTATATATGGGATATGGTGTAGAAAGGAGCTATAAAGCTCAAGTATGTGGGAACTAATGAAAAAGTTGCTGATGTATTGACGAAACCTTTGTCTCGAGTAAGTTTGAGTATTTCTGAGACAAGCTTTGTATAGTTCAGAAGGACCCTCCTCGAAAGGGGGAGTGATATGGTCACTGATGATGAGATTTCCTGCATCAATGATAAGGTCGATGATGAGGATACTTGTATCAATGATGAGAATACAGTGTCGATGATGAGGATACTTGTATACATGTATCGATGCCGAGGTTACCTGTTCCGACGATGAGGTCGATGATGAGGTTACCGGTTCCGACGATGAGGTTAATATATGGTCCTTAGACTTTGTCTAAGTGGATGAGGAGGGATTGTATCATCCCTGGAATTCGGTCCCTGAATTGATCCGTAGACATATGTCTCCGAGAAATGGTTCCTAATGGACGAGGGGGATTGTATCATCCCTAGACACATGTCCTAAAAGAGATTCGTAGACATATGTCTTCGAGAAAGTGGTCCCTAGTGGACGTGATAGGACTGCATCATCCCTGAACATTTGGTTCAAAATGTACGTGATAGGACTGCATCGACCCTGAATGTTGAGTTCAAAATGTACGTGATAGGACTGCATCATCCCTGAATGCTTAGTTCAAAATGTATGTGATAGGACTACATCGTCCATGAACATTGAGTTCAAAATGTACGTGATAGGACTGCATCGTCCCTGAACGTTTAGTTCAAAATGTACATGATAGGAATGCATCGTCCCTAAACATTGAGTTCAAAATGTATGTGATAGGACTGCATCGTCCCTCAACATTTGGTTCAAAATGTACATGATAGGACTACATCATCCATAGACATGAGAGGTGTCTTAAATGGATCAGGATTGATCATCCTTAGACAGTGATCCCGTAATTTCGAAAGGATGGATAGTCTTAAATATTGATCCTTAGACAAGAATCCCATAATTCGGAAAGGAAGGATTGTCTAAGATGTGAGTAATGGACAAGGATCCCATAATTCCGAAAGGAAGGATCGTCCAAGTGTGGTGGCTCCGTAAAGATTGGGTCCCACAATTCCGAAAGGAAGGATTTTCTAAGCACCACCAGAGTTGATGGACTAGAGTCTCGTAATTTCGAAAGGAAGGACTGTCCATGATCCCGTAATTCCAAAAGGAAGGACTGTCCATGATCCCGTAATTCCAAAAGGAAGGATCACAAGAGTTGATGGACCAGATTCCCGTAATTCCGAAAGGAAGGACTGTCCATGATCCCGTAATTCCAAAAGGAAGGATCACCAGAGCTGATGGACTAGAGTCCCGTAATTTTGAAAGAAAGGACTGTCCATGATCCCGTAATTCTGAAAGGAAGGATCACTAGAGTTAATGGACTAGAGTCCCGTAATTTTGAAAGGAAGGACTGTCCATGATCCCGTAATTCCGAAAGGAAGGATCACCAGATTTGATGGACTAGAGTCCCATAATTCCGAAAGGAAGGACTATCCATGATCCTGTAATTCTGAAAGGAAGGATCACCAAAGTTGATGGACCAACATCTCGTAATTCCGAAAGGAAGGATTGTCCATGATCCCGTAATTTCGAAAGGAAGGATCACCAGAGTTGATGGACTAGAGTCCTGTATGTTTGAAAGGAAGGACTATCCAGGATCCTGTAATTCCGAAAGGAAGGATCACTAGAGTTGATGGACTAGAGTCCCGTAATTCTGAAAGGAAGGACTATCCAGGATCTCGTAATTTCGAAAGGAAGGATCATGTGTATTGTAGAGTATGATCTAGATGACAATGCTGCTGATCGTGATGATCTAGATGACGATGCTGCTGATCGTGATGATCTAGATGACGATGTTGTTGATCTAGATGACGATGTTGCTGATCGTGATGATGATGCTGTTGATCGTGATGATCTAGATGACGATGTTGCTGATCGTGATAATCTAGATGATCTATATGTTGTAGATCGAGATGATCGAGATGTTGTAGATCAAGATGATCCAGATGCTGTAGATCGAGATGATCCAGATGTTGTAGATCGAGATGATCTAGATGCTGTAGATTGAGTTGATCCAGATGATGATGATCGAGATGATCCAGATGATGATGATCGAGATGATTGAGATGATGATACTATTGATCGAGATGATCCAGATGATGATGATAGAGATGATCGAGATGATGATACTATTGATCGAGATGATCCAGATGATGATACTGTTGATCAAGATGATCCAAATGATGATGATCGAGATGATCCAGATGATGTTGTAGATCGCAATGACCCAGATGATGATGATCGAGATGATCTAGATGATGTTGTCTATCAAGATGATCGAGATGTTGATCGAGATGATCCAGATGATGCTGTAGATCGAGATGATCCAGATGATGTTGTAGATTGAGATGATAGAGAGATCCAAATGTTGATGATGTTGATTGAGAGATCCATATGATGATGTTACTGTAGCTGATCAAGTGCTGCAGAAGGTGAAGACCCAATACTGATGATGCTGATACTCCAACATTGAAGACCTGAATATACCAGTAACTGGTTGAGTTACTGATGATGTTGAGAAAGCTTCCAATGATCTATAGATGTATCATGTATGATGTAGTTGATGGATCCTTGCTCCTGTAGATATTGTTATAAGATCCTTCTCGTTAAGGGGGAGTGTTGAAATATTGTAACTTCTAAGAATATTATATTGTGTACTTTATTATTCTGGAGATGTTTCATTTCTCCGACGGGACTTTGTTGTATATCCGGAGATGTTTATTCCTCCGTGAAGATTGTGGTAATTTGGGTTATTAGACTTCCCTAGTGGGGTTCGGCCCTGTATTTGTTATGTGGGTTAAATGGTTATTAGACCACCCTACAGGGGTCAACCCAGTTAGCATTATGTAAAGTGGTTAAGTTGGGGCTGACCTAGTTTGTGTAAAAGAAAGTCGGAGTTGTGTATAAATAGAGGAGGCATGTTCCTCATTTAACACACATTCACTCACTTGTGATTAGCACATAAGTGTGAGAGAGATCTGCTATGGAGGAGAAGGAGCTCATGGTTGTGGGTTACATCTTTGTATTTGTTGGCCATCTATATTGAGGAAGCTTGGCTGGGTTTTCTACCCCATGAGGGTTTCCCAGGCTAAATCTGTGTCTCTTGTGTTTATGCTGTGCTTGTTGTTCTTCCAGTGATCTTCTATATGCTATTGTTGTGAAATGGAATGTATTGTTGATATTTTCTGTCTTAGCATATTGAATCTTAACAAGTTGCAGTCTCAACAAATAATTTTAGGAATGCTAGTTCTTGTGTGGAAGCAACCTTTCTCTTCAATTCAATCTCAGCAACCTCAGTCTGAGTTGCTATTTCAGCAAACATTTTTAAAGACACTGGTTCTTTTGTGACAGCATCTTCCTCTTGTACCTCAATATCAACAATTATTTTCTGGGTTGCAACTTCACTAAATATTGTCAAGGATGCTGGTTCTTGTGTAACAACATCCTATTTTCCAATTTCTTCAGATTGCTGAAGTTGTTCTTGAATTACCTCGATATCTTCTGGATGATGAGACTGGTCCTGGAATAGTTAAGTATTTCCTACTAGATGGGATTGCATCTCCTCATCTTCTCCTAATTCCAAATCAGGGATTATGTCTATCTCTAGCTCATTCCCCTCCATCAGCTCCACTACCGGTGCTTTTTCTCCTCCTTGCTCTGCCTATGCAAGATTTTGTGCTACCAAACCCAGCACTATGACTCTGTGCCCTGCCTAATTAAATATGTCACCACATTCTGGGCATACCATATCTCCTTGTTCTTCATTTTCCAAAACAGGAGATGAATTTTTTAACAGATCTACAGCCTCCACTAATATATTCAAATTATTCATTGCCTATTTTCCAGTCACTTCCTTCCATTTCTCCAATTCATTCCTAAGCATTTGCACCTCCTCCTTTAGCAACTCATTTTCAAAAAGGGGGTTTTCAATTTGGGGTTTTTCCACAGTAGGTTCTTGTGTAACAGCCGGTGATTTGGGGTTTAAAATAGGAATTTCTATGCCTACCCCGGTTGCACATGCTGCTTCTGCTGTGGGAATTTCACTATTTTCCCCAATTGCACATGTTGTTTTGGTTGCTGCAACAGACTGAGTCCTTCTTTTATTCACAACTCGCGATGGCTGGCCTTCACTGCATACTGTTGCTTCTACTGTAACAGCTCTGGTTCTTCTCTTCTTTGTTGAGTGATATGTCTGACCCTTACTCCCTGACCTTTTTCTTATTTTCTGTGACACAGGGGTTTCTAAATTTTCAGAAAGAGGGGTCATTTCCTCTTCTTCAATGATGGTTCTCCTTCTTTCAGGGGAGGATTTGACATCCAACACCTCCATATTTCCTCCTTCTACCACCTCTACTTGATGCTCTTCCCCTTGCAATGTAACTCCTGTAGCTATAGCTTCCACTGTCGAAGCTTTAATAGATGCTCCAGTTTCAGCTTCCTCTGTTGCAGCTGCTAATGACGCCATCCCTACTGCTTCAGTTGCCACCCTAACTACAATTTCTATTGGGTCTGCTTCTTCCTCTATAGGATTTGCTATTGTTGTAGCTTCCAATATCACTGCCTCATTCGCCATTGGCTCCATCATTTCTATTGGGTCTACTTCTTCCTCTATAGGATTTGCTGCTGTTGTAGCTTCCAATATCACTACCTCATTCGCCACTGGCTCCATCATATCCCCTTCTACCACCTCTGCTTGATGCTCTTCCCCTTACATTGTAATTCCTGTAGCTATAGCTTCCACTATCGCAGCTTTAATAGATGCTCCAGTTTCAGCTTCCTCTGTTGCAGCTGCTAATGACGCCATCCCTACTACTTCAGTTGCCACCCTAACTACAATTTCTATTGGGTCTGCTTCTTCCTCTATAGGATTTGATGTTGTTGTAGCTTCCAATATCACTGCCTCATTCACCACTGGCTCCATCATATCCCCTTCTGCAATAGGGTTTGATACTGTCGTAGCTTCCCTTATATTTACCTCTTCCACCTAGTCAGCCAATAGTCCATCCCTCCCCCCAACTGAATTTGAGGAACACTGGTCCTCATTTACCATTTCAACACCTCCTATTGCCACGGCAGGTGCTCGGGGAAACCTTGGCCGAGCAATAAACTCTTCCCATGTCAAATTCTGGTGCACAAGGGCCCTTAAGATTAAGAGTTTAATCAACCCGTGGTTTGAGAGGGAAGATAAGGGATGTCGAGCACTCTTGACATACCCAGCCATAGTTTGTAGAGATTGTAAAAGATAAAACAACATGTTTAACAATCTGCGGTGGCGTAAATGTGAAAGGAGGAAGAATTCATATATGTAAACCACTTTGTACCTACCTTCACAGGAAATGTATTTCTTTATGAAGGTGGCCACCTGGTTCCAAGGATTTGGAAAGGATTCCAATGCTATTTCTCGGCCATGCGGGTCGAACAACTTCTTCGGCTTCCAAAAATTCTTCTACTGCAGTTGGATTATGGCACTTTCGACCAAACCATTGCATCCCGGTTCTGGGAAATCATGTTACCTCTACCATGACTGCTTCTGAAACATCTATTCGGATACCTCGGACCTCTGAATGAGTGCTGGTTAGATTTTAAGAAAAATCAAGTGTGGTTTCTACATGAAAATCAATCAAACGCTGGAAATAGTCAATCCAGCCAGCTTCCTGGAAGATAGTAAAAACCTCTTTGTTTGCACGCAGAGGCTCTATGCTGATAGGCTCGTGTCGTACCAGGATACCCATATTGCGAAGCTGTCTATAAATTCTACTACCGGCGGGATGAGTTACAGTCTCAGACGTTGAGCTACTGCATGCAGAACGAGCGATGGATAGCCAAAGGTTGGTTTGGGTATTTTTGGTAAAAAGTGGTGACAAGTTGTTGAATGGCAGTAAAAAACCAAAAGCGAAGGACGAATCAGACATAGTTTCCGTCTCAATGGATTGGCTAAGGATAACTGACATGGACTAATGACAAAATATATTCATTATTGATTACTGCATTTAGTCAAGCCTAATGATGTTTATGATTAGGATGTCGTACCTTTAAATGTAATGCCAATCCGTCGTATTGCAAGGTGGCGCCTTTCCACGGTCACATCACTAATGGAGAGTGTTGATACCGATGAGTAAATACATAATCAGTATTCAATGAGGAATTAGTGGAGTCTCAATTGCCAAAAGTAGGAAAAATGGACAAATTTAGGTGTTGCAGCTTCTCGAAATAGGAAAAATAGGCACTTTTGGAGGTGTCGCAACTGCTCAAAATAGGAAAAATGGGCAACTTTAGGTGTTGCAGCTGCTTGAAATAGGAAAAATAGGCACTTTTGGAGGTGTCGCAGCTGCTTGAAATAGGAAAAATAGGCAACTTGGCGGTGTTGCAGCTGCGGTAAAATAGGAAAGAGAGGCAACTTTAGCGGAGTCGTAGCTACTAAAGATAGGAATAATGGGCAATTTTAGTGGTGTTGCAGCGGCTCGAAATAGGAAAAATAGGCACTTTTGGAGGTGTCGCGGATGGTCGAAGTAGGAAAAATAGACAACTTTAGGTGTTGTAGCTATTTGAAATAGGAAAAATAGGCACTTTTGGAGGTGTCGTAGCTGCTCGAAATAGGAAATATGGGCAACTTAGCAGTATTGCAACTATGGTAAAACAGGAAGGATAGGCAACTTTAACGGAGTTGCAACTTCTAAAGATAGGAATAATGGGCAACTTTAGCGGTCTTGCAGCTGCTTGAAATAGGAAAAATAGGCACTTTTGGAGGTGTCGCAACTACTCGAAATAGGAAAAATGGACAAATTTAGGTGTTGCAGCTGCTTGAAATAGGAAAAATAGGCACTTTTGGAGGTGTCGCAGCTGCTCGAAATAGGAAATATGGGCAACTTGGTGGTGTTGCAGCTACGGTACAATAGGAAGGATAGGCAACTTTAGTGGATTCGTAGCTGGGGCAATTTTAGCGGTGTTGCAGTGGCTCGAAATAGGAAAAATAGGCACTTTTGGAGGTGTCGCAGCTGCTTGAAATAGGAAAAATGGACAAATTTAGGTGTTGCAGCTGCTTGAAATAGGAAAAATAAGCACTTTTGGAGGTGTCGCAGCTGCTCGAAATAGGAAATATGGGCAACTTGGCGGTGTTGCAGCTGCGGTAAAATAGGAAGGATAGGGGTTCCTGGACTATGATCTAAAGTCAATTGGATATGCCTATTGTTGGTGTCCATTTTGTCATTATTTTTTATCATCAAACCTATTCTTAATGGCGTTAATTTCATTATTTTTGATGTAATAAGTTATTCTTTCCGCCATTCAGCCCATCAAACAGACCAGGTATGCATGTATTCTTTTATCATATGAATTTTGGTCAAATCTCGCTATATTATGATTTATTAATGATTAAATTAACAATTCCAGACATGCATGGCATTTAGTTTTGACTAACAGGCTGCGGTTTCTCAAATGACCCTTCATTCAGACTACGTGTTTATATTTCCAATGTTCAGCCGTGTCCAGCTCGTCATTCAGCCTTGCATTCAGCTCGCGAAATCCATGGTTGGCATATTTCTGGCTATTAAAGACAAAAATGAATACGTGGGTTCTGTTAGCCATGTGATGGTCATGGTTGATGAGATTTGGTTCTGGAAGATTCGTCCCCAGGCCTGCTAAACTTGACAGCACACCATGCTTCCACGTCAACACTCTACACACCAGTTCTCTCATCCGTTCAGCCTAGAATCACGCATGCCCATTCACGCCGATGTTCTGGGAGAGTTCGTCCATCCACACTCAGCTTGCCAACACAACACTTCACCCACGTCAATGCTCCAGTATCCCTCTCCTCCGTTCGTTCAGTTCACCAGCGCACTACCTCTCTGCCCACGTCAAAGGAAGATCGACGCTGCAGCTGCCTCATGAAGGAATCGACCTCGTGAAGCCTGGTGTATGCTCCCTGCACTGTCACACATCACTTAAAGCAGCCAGTTATAGCCATAAACACCTCTATTATTAGAGAGGTTGACTCTATCGACCTTCTCATCCATTGTAAATGTATAAATAGACGCTTGTTAGTCAAGTCAAAGTTAGTAAGTTAGTTTGTAGACAGAGACAGAGTTAGAGTTAGAGATTTTCAAGAGCAGATAGCAGACATTTTGTAATTTTCTCAAGTTAATGGAAGTTCTAGTTTGTTGATGTTCTGAGTGACTAAACCGATTTAAGTTTTCCATCTCTGATTGCTAGGAAGGGCCCCTCATCAACCGGAGGTTTTGTTCTTGTTTTCTGCATTTTCTTTTCTACAAATAGTTAGTTTATTTTCCTGTCTATGTAATTAATTTCGTTTTTCTGTACATGATATTTCTTTCTTCTCTGTAATTTATATTGTGCTGCTAACCTAGTTTGTGTTTACAGAATTAGTAAATGGTTGACCAAAGCATAGCTTCGATAGTTTAATTTCAGTCTTTTGTAATTAGATAATTTGTTTTCTAATCTCTTGCAATTAGATAGGACTTAGTTAGTTGTTGTTTCTAGCTTAGTTTACAATTAGAATTAATTTTATTAGATTCTTCCCTGTAGCTATAGGTTAATTATCTTCTCTCATCTCAAACTTGCTTTAGTATAGAATAGGAATAGTTTATCTCTTCAACAATGATTAGAATAGGTTTCTCTCTATTATCGTAGCTTCTCAACAAGTCTTACTAATTTCTTTGTATTGTAGGTTCGTCTGCATTCGCCGGCTGACGTTAAGATCATCGAAACTCTCCTTTTCCTTAGTTTCATTCGTTTTTCCTCATCCAAACTGTCATTCGGACTGTCATTCAGACAGTCATCTGGATCGTCATTCGGATTTTTATTCTTTCCGCACTATTTTTATGCTAGTTTGAATTCAATTTCTTAGTTTTCTTAACTGTAATCTTTCTTGCTCTTAATTAGTGTTCTTAACCATAATTAGGCCCTTGTTTTACAATCAATTATGTTTTAATTAAAGTCTTGTTATCATTCTTAGTTTGCTTTAGCTGTCTTTTAAATTATGTCTTTCATATTTAATTTACTAACATGTTGTTGTTTTAGAACTTATTAGTTTTATTCCTAGTTTATTTTATTACATGCTCTTAAGACTTAGTTAGGTTAGAATTAATAATTTCATTCTCCAAGTATTCCAGTCTTGATAATTTCCTTCATTAAGATTAGGATCAATTTCTTATTTAGATAAGTAATGAAGATGTTCATCGAATATAATTTGGATTCATAAATTTATATCTTTAACAAGTTTTCTACTTTCTTCTATATCAATATCTTTATCAAGTTTTCCACTTGCTTCCAAACCAAGTTCAGAAGTAAATATCTTTATCAAGTTCTCTACTTGCTTCTAGTTTTCATTAGTTTCATATTATTCTGTTCATGGATAGTAGATAGATAAGAATGTTTAAAGTTAACTGTAATTGGTCTCTTTATAGTCTACATCTCTCTGTTGAAGTTAGATTAGATTTACTTCCATTCTATTGTGAGGCACTTGCAACAATTACTTAATAAAAATATGCGAAATAGCAGAAATGACAGAACTCAGAATCACTTTTATATTGATCACAGGCCACTTCGAGGGGGAAACCTCCTATGAGCAAGCTCAATACAAATAACTTCATGGTGCCTTCATAGGTCTCAACACACACTTATATACTAAGTCTAGGCGCCAATACCATGGGTCAAAACCACAGGCCACTACAAACTATGGATCAACAATACTACGGGGCGACTTACAAAGCATATGCGCCAACAACAATAACACAAACTATTGATTAACAAATACTATGGGATGACTTACAAAGCATATGTGTCCAACAACAATATACTAACAAAGTAAAGACATGGTTTCCTAACATCCCCTCCCCCTTAAAAAAAGATTTCTCCTCAAAGCTTTAGATGTGGAAATTGTTGTTGAATGTGAAGGAGTGGTTCCCATGTAGCATCCTCTGGTTGCATGCCGTGCCATTGAATTAAGACCTCTGTGATAGAGCAAGAGCGAAGTTGACGCGTGCGCCGATTGAGGATGGCCTCTAGCTCCAAAAGGATGGATCCTTCATTATCCAGTTCGGGTAAAATCGTTTGTCCACTGATGTTGGTGCCAAGAACTTTCTTCAGACAAGAGACATGACAGACTGGATGAATGCGGGAAGAAGGAGGAAGTTCCAATTTATAAGCAACGGACCCAATCTTCTGAAGAATCCGATATGGCCCGTAGAACTTTGGAGCGAGCTTATGGCGCCCTTTGAGTTTCAAGGAGGATTGTTTGTACGGCTGGAGATGAAGAAAAATCATATCGCCGACTTGGAAAGTGCGCTCAGAATGGTGTTGATTAACTTGTTGCTTCATGCGATTTCTTGCCATGTGAAGATTGTCCCGCAAAATGCGAAGAATCTGATCGCGGTTTCGAAGGACCGTGTCAACTTCCTGAACTGGTGAACTAGTGGGGGTGTATGGAAGAAGGGCTGGAGGTGCCTGACCATAGACTGCTTCATATGAGGTCATTTTAGAGGCAGTGTGGTAAGAGGTATTGTACCACCATTCAGCGAGAGGAAGCCACTTTGCCCACTGATGTTGTTGTTCCGAGGTGAAGCAACGAAGATAATTTTCCAAGCATTTATTGATAATTTCAGTCTGACCATCTGTTTGTGGGTGATACCCTAAACTCATCTTCAGTTTGGTGCCAGTGTGGCGAAATAGTTCTGTCCAAAAATGACTGGTGAAAGTCGCATCACGATCCGAGACAATGGAAGAAGGGATGCCATGAAGACGAAAGATCTGGTCCAAGAAAATTTGAGCGACGGAGGAGGCTGTATAGGGATGGCTGAGAGCACAAAAATGACTATATTTGGAGAGGTGATCAACCACACGAGAATCACTGTCTTCCCGCCATATTTAGGGAGCCCTTCAATGAAATCCATAGAAATATCTGTCCAAATCCGTGTAAGTATGGGAAAGGGTTCAAGCAATCATGGAAGGAGTGTTGTTTCACCCTTATTGCACTGGAAGGTATCACATTCAGCCACCATCTGTTGAATTGTCCTTTTCATGCCCTGCCAAAAGAAGTTATGCCATGCTCGTTCATACGTTTTGATGAACCCAGAGTGCCCTGCCGATGGAGAAGCATGGAGTTCATAGAAGACAGCCTGTTGAAGATTCTGTGCTCCGGGGAAGCACCAGACGACCCTTGTATCGCAAAGAAGCACCAGACGACCCTTGTATCGCAAAGAAGCATCATCCCAAGAGTAATGTGGTACAGCAGAAGGGTTGTTGGTCAAGTGTTGGATGATTTGAGATAAGGAAGAGTCATTGACATAACCCTGTTGAACAGATTGCAACCAATTTGGAACAGGCATAGAAATAGCTGAAAGAGAACCTTGGGCATCAAATGTGCGAGAAAGAGCATCTGCCACAATATTGTCTTTACCCTTCTTGTAAGTGATCTCATAGTCATAACCCATGAGTTTGCTAACCCATTTCTGTTGTGTCGGGGAGGAGACACGCTGGTCCAAGAAATATTTCAAACTCTGGTGATCAGTCTTGATGCAGAAATGATTCCCTAATAGGTATGGGCGCCACTTCTGTACTGCATGCAAAATAGCCATCATTTCCTTCTCATAGGTAGAGGCAGCTAAATTCTTACCTGGAAGGGATTTGCTGGTGAATGCAATGGGGTGTTCATCTTGAAGGAGAACAACACCAAGTCCATTTCCGCAAGCATCACTCTCAATAGTGAAGGGCTTGGAAAAATTGGGCATAGCAAGCACAGGTGTAGTACACATAGCTTGTTTTAGTTTGTCAAATGCACACTGAGCAGCAGGTGTCCATGTAAAAGCATCCTTTTTCAATAGAGCAGTTAATGGAGCTGCAATCTTCCCATAATCCTTGACAAACTTGCGGTAGTATCCAGTCAACCCCAAAAAACCACGAAGGCTCTTGAGTGTCTGAGGATGCGGCCAATTGTTCATGGCATCGATTTTGGTAGGATCCACGCGAACCCCTTGTGCTGAGATAATGTGCCCGAGATACTCAACTTCCTTCTGTCCAAAACCACATTTAGACTGCTTGGCATGGAGATGATGGTTAGAGAAAAGTTGCATGACAAGATCCAGATGCTGGAGATGTTCATCCCATGTTTTACTGTAGATGAGGATATCATCAAAGAATACCAGAATGAATTTCCGCAAGTAGGGTCAAAATATTTTATTCATTAAGGCCTGGAATGTGGAAGGAGCATTAGTGAGGCCAAAGGGCATGGCCAAAAACTCATAATGGCCATCATGTGTGCGGAAAGCTGTTTTAGGGATATCATCCTCATGAACCGGAATTTGATGATATCCAGAATGAAGATCCAACTTGGAGAAAAAGTGAGCCCCATAAAGCTCATCAAGAAGCTCATCAACAATAGGAATTGGAAACTTATCCTTGATGGTGAGGTGATTAAGTGCTCGAAATTCAATGTAGAGGCGCCATGATCCATCTTTTTTGCGGACAAGAATAATTGGAGAAGAAAAGGAACTAGTGCTTGGGCGAATAATACCTTGCTTCAATAAGTCCCGAACGAGCATTTCAATCTCTGTTTTTTGGTGAAATGGGTAGCAATAGGGCCTGATGTTGGGAGGAACGCTGCCAGGAAGGAGCTGAATACGATGGTCTTCTGGCCTGGAAGGTGGCAATCCCACTGGTTCAGCAAAGACACCTGTATATCGATCCAGAATTTGTTGTAGATCCAAAGGAGTAGTGGAGACCACTGATGGTTGCATCTGAATGGAATGGATCTGAGTGATGACACCATGTGAATTCTTCTTGAGGAGTTTTTCCATGCGATGTGAACTGATGATGCTGAGAGAACCTAGTTGTAATCCTGTCAATGTGTGTTTTGTCCATTGAGGGAAAACTGCATCCAAAGTTCAGTAAAATCCCATAAGATAGGGCCAAGTGTGCGTAGCCATCGAGCACCCAAAACCACATCACATCTGCCTAAGGGCAAGGAAAACATGTCAGAGTGCAAGGTATAATCTCCCATAGAGATACGCACATTTCGATACTTCCCTTTGCAAGGTAAGGTGCCCCCATTAGCAACCATGACTTCAAAGTTGGAGCAAGGATGGATAAAACAATCAGCTTGTTTGGCGATCCGAGGGTCAATGAAATTATGAGTGCTACCAGAATCAATGAGTATTGTAAGAGGAAGCTTCTTGAAGTAACCATTGACCCTCATTGTTTGGGGGGTGGTGATTCCTGCTAAAGCATGGAGAGATATCTCTGGCTGGTCATCCTGAGATGGAGGGTCAATAGGCGGTTCCTGAATGTCAACCGAAGCATCCAGTGTTTCTGTATCTTCTTCACCACTTTCAGAGGCAGGCGGAGACTCCACATCCAAGAGATAGAGCTTTTGCTGAACACATCTATGTCCCCGAGTGAATTTCTCATCACAATTATAGCAAGGCCCCTTTTCTCTGCGTGCTTGCTCTGTTTCAGACAAACGCTTGATAGGAGTCGGTCGAGGAGCTTGCGGTATAGGTGGTCGCTGAGAACCCATATTTCGGAAGGGAACAAAAGTGGGCTTGGAGCATTGTTGGGCTGCAATCTTGTCTTCTGCCAACTTAGCCAACCCTAGGGCTTCCATCATTGTGTTGGGACAGAACATTTTGACCTCAGAGCGGATGGCATCCTTTAGACCAATGATAAAACAACTCTGGTAAAAGTCATCAGACAATCCTTCGGTGTGGTTGGCTAGGTTCTCAAATTCTGTTTGATACTCTCTCACAGTGCCAATTTGGCGAAGTTTAGTGAGGGCTCCGGTGAAGTCATCAAAAGCACTAGGACCAAATCATTGCAAAAGGAGCTGGCAAAAGTCTGACCATTTGGGCTCTGGATGAGCCTTGATGTACCAACGGTACCATTGAAGAGCTTCCTGTTCCAAGTGAAAGGATGCCAGCGGAAATTTGTTGACATCAAAAGTATTATGCAGACTGAAATATTGTTCTGCATGATAGATCCATCCAGTTGGATCAGTACCATTGAAGTGAGGAAAATCAAGCTTCGGACCACGGAAATTGCTGGAAGAAGAGAACCCATTGTCTGATGAAGACTCGGACGACCATTTGTTGTTCATAGCTGAATGTTCAAGATGGAGACCAAGAAATTTTTCATCCAGATCCTGGAGTTTGGCTTGGATGGCTACAAGTGCTTCTTCCATGGTTTTTGCTCCTGCACCGGTGACAACCATAACCAGGAGTTTTTTTTTTTTTTTGACTGGGTAGGAAAACAAAAACAGAAACTGCTTCGGTAAGGGAAAATCTGGACTTGGGAAAAAATATGAAGGGTAATTGGGGTTTGACTAGGTGTTGGACAGTGTCGACTAGACAGGGAAGCAAAAATGGGGATTTCAGAAGCAGGGTGAAAGAATGGGAAAATTTGGCAGAGAGAGACAAAGAAGCAGAATTCAGAAAGGAACTCTGTGGTAAAATTTGAAGGTGATTGGGTGAAATCTGAGGAAGTTATGGCAAACCCTAAAAATAGACAAATGTGGGCTTTCGGGCTTTGGGAAGGGGAATTGGGGATAGGGTCCTCAGGAATGAAATATGCAGAATGGGATGATAGGGGTTCCCCAAAAATTTCAAGGGAAACAGAGTGAAAACAAGGGAGATATGGACAAAAAACTGAATTTTATACTCTTTTTTTTCCAGACTGGAGTGGCTACGGCTCGAAAAGGATCTGGAACAGCGCCGAATGGATTTTTATTTTTTTTAGACTGGAGTGGCTATGGCTCGGAAACGATCTGGAACAACGCCGAATGGATTGAAAACGGTTGGATCTGGAATGGCTTGCAAAATGGATTTGAAACGGTGCAGTAGTGATCGACAATAGTTCAGCTGAAAGTAGATATGGACCCCAGGTATGTGCGGCTTCCTAACAGTTCAGGGGTTTCACTCGGCCACCAATGTTGTCTGACGGCTTGCGTATTGGGGCAATACCCCTCACTCCACAGCTCAGGTAAAACTGATAATCGCTTTGCCACAACGACAGCTCTTGGTTTACCTCATGGGTGGGAACTAGTCAATCAGGTAGGGGTCGTTTCCCTTTTCGCTGGGAGGTCCTCTCAATGGGCTAGCTACTTCAGGATTTATGTGGTACTCCTCACAATGAGTTTTAGGGCTTATGCCCAAGTAATTTCCATAGTTAAGTAGATAGGGATTATTCCCAAATCCGAACCTGCAACAGATCTGAAAAAAAATTGGCAGAAATTTCACCCAGCAAACCCAAGAAAGTGCTCTGATACCAGATGTGAGGCACCTGCAACAATTACTTAATAAAAATATGCGAAATAACAGAAATGATAGAACTCATAATCACTTTTATATTGATGACAGGCCACCTCGAGGGGGCAACCTCCTATGAGCAAGCTCAATACAAATAACTTCACGGTGCCTTCATAGGTCTCAACACACACTTATATACTAAGTCTAGGTGCCAATACCATGGGTCAAAACCACGGGCCACTACAAACTATGGATCAACAATACTGCGGGCGACTTACAAAGCATATGCACCAACAACAATAACACAAACTATTGATCAACAAATACTACGGGACAACTTACAAAGCATATGCGTCCAACAACAATATACTAACAAAGTAAAGATATGGGTTCCTAACATCTATTTTGCTATTACATTTGAAATCCATTACGATACATTCACTCCAGTTCTTGTTACATGGGAATAGATGGTTTTCTTGAATTAGTTGTTGAAATTATTAAATAGTTTGTAATTTGCTTTGATTAGCATAGCTTTCTACTTATGTAATTTATCATTAAATTAATCCATTTCATAAATAGGTCTCTAATTTATTTACAGTTGTTTTTCTAATTCTTAGATTAGAATCTGAAATTAGGTAGTTTCCATTTTTCATAGTCAGTAGTTTTCTTTTTAATCAGTTTCCATTATTAAGTAGAGTAGTATGATTTGATACTATTCTAGTCTGTTTGTTTAACTAAGTTTGATTTAGTTCTTTTTATTGTTTTTTTCTGAAGTTTGACTCGGTTTTTCATTTTGAAAGATCTTTTGATCTTTTCTTTATTAAATATTTTTAAGGTCTAACAAGCCGAAAATCTTAGGTGCATTTCTACCTTAGCATATACTTTGCCTCAACTCTAAGATTACCAACCTCAGTCGATAATTAAATATTAGGTGTTTTCTTTGAGATAGCTCAGACACCCAACATTTTGGCGCCGCTGCCAGGGAGTTGTAGAAGATAGGTAGAATTCAATCATAGATAAGTTGAACTCTCTTTTGAATTTAATTATATTCTTTCCTTTGAAAATAGGTTGGTGGCGGGTGAGCAGTAAGATGAGAGGTGAAAACTGTTAAGATTTAATATGCTAAGACAGAAAATAGCAGCATTACATTCCATTTCACAATAATAGCATATACAGGATCACTGAAGAAACAACAAGCACAGCATAAACACAAGAGACAGAGATTTATCCTGGGAAACCCTCATGGGGTAGAAAACCTAGCAAAGCTTCCTCAATATAGATGACCAGCAATATACAAAGATGAAACCCTAAGACATGATCTCCTCCTCCACAATAGCAGACCTCTCCTCCACAAGTGCGCTATCCTCAAGTGTGTGTGTGTGTCAAATGAGGAACACACCTCCTCTATTTATACACTACACTGACATGTATTTTACACAGGTACACGTAGGCTCATATTTAACCAATGGGTTAAATACCCCACTACAACTGACTGGGCCGACCCCTCTAGGGTGGTCTAATAACCCTTTGACCCACATAACACATACAGGGCCGACTCCCACTAGGGAAGTCTAATAACCCGAGTTACCACATTCCGACGGAGGAATAAACATCTCCGGATATACAATAAGATCTTCATGGAGGAATGAAACATCTCTGGAATAATAAAGTACAAATATAATATTCTTTGAAAGTACAATATCTCAACACTCCCCCTTAACGAGAAGGATATTATAACAACATCTGCACGAGCAAGGAGTCATCAACATCATACATGATACATCTATAAATCATTGGAAGCTTTCTCAACATCATCAGTAACACAAGCAGTTACTGGAACATCGACATCTTCAGTATTGAGTCTTTATCTTCTGTAGCACTTGAACAGCTACAACAATATCATCATCTGGATCCTCACGATTATCGTCATCACACGATCATCAGCATTGTCATCTCACGATCATCAGCATCGTCATCACACGATCATCAGCATCGTCATCCCACGATCATCATCATCGTCATCCCACGATCATCAGCATCGTCATCGCACGATCATCAGCATCGTCATCGCACGATCATCAGCATCGTCATCCCACGATCATCAGCATCGTCATCTCACGATCATCAGCATCATCATCACACGATCATCAGCATCGTCATCACATGATCATCAGCATCGTCATCACACGATCATCAACATCATCATCTCACGATCATCAGCATCGTTATCTCACGATCATCAGCATCGTCATCACACGATCATCAGCATCGTCATCACACGATCATCAGCATCGTCATCACATGATCAGCAGCATCGTCATCAATACACATGATCCTTCCTTTCAGATTTACTGGATCAATTTCATCACAATCATATTTAAGACTATCCTTCCTTTCGGAATTACTGGATTTATTGTCTAAGGATGATTAGTCCAACCACAATCATATTTAAGACTATCCTTCCTGGATTTACTATCTAAGGATGATTAATCCTACCACAATCACATTTAAGACTATCCTTCCTGGATTTACTATCTAAGGATGATTAATCCAATCACAATCACATTTAAGACTATCCTTCCTGGATTTACTGTCTAAGGATGATTAATCCTACCATAATCACATTTAAGACTATCCTTCCTGGATTTACTGTCTAAGGATGATTAATCCAATCACAATCACATTTAAGACTCCTTCCTAGATTTACTGTCTAAGGATGATTAATCCTACCACAATCACGTTTAAGACTATCCTTCCTGGATTTACTGTCTAAGGATGATTAATCCTACCACAATCATGTTTAAGACTATCCTTCCTGGATTTACTGTCTAAGGATGATTAATCCTACCACAATCACGTTTAAGACTATCCTTCCTAGATTTAATATCTAAGGATGATTAATCCTACCACAATCACGTTTAAGACTATCCTTCCTGGATTTACTGTCTAAGGATGATTAATCCTACCACAATCACATTTAAGACTATCCTTCCTGGATTTACTGTCTAAGGATGATTAATCCAATCACGTGCATTTTGAACCAAGGTCCAGGGACGATGCAGTCCTATCCTCTATTCTCGGAGACACCTGTCTATGGCTCTCTTTAGGACTGAAAGTCTAGGGATGATCCAATCCCCTCAAGTCCACCAAGGAGTTCATTCTCGGAGACCTCACGCCTACGGCTCTCTTTAGGACTGAAAGTCCAGGGATGATCCAATCCCCTCAAGTCCACCAAGGACTTCATTCTCGGAGACCTCACGCCTACGGCTCTCTTTAGGACTGAAAGTCCAGGGATGATCCAATCCCCTCAAGTGTCCACTAAGGACTTCATTTTCGGAGACCTTACGTCTACGGCTCTCTTTAGGACTGAAAGTCCAGGGATGATCCAATCCCCTCAAGTCCACCAAGGACTTCATTCTCGGAGACCTCACGTCTACGGCTCTCTTTAGGACTAAAAGTCCAGGGATGATCCAATCCCCTCAAGTCCACCAAGGACTTCATTCTCGGAGACCTCACGCCTACGGCTCTCTTTAGGACTGAAAGTCCAGGGATGATCCAATACCCTCAAGTGTCCACTAAGGACTTCATTTTCGGAGACCTTACGTCTACGGCTCTCTTTAGGACTGAAAGTCCAGGGATGATCCAATCCCCTCAACTGTCCACTAAGGACTTCATTCTCGGAGACCTCACGTCTACGGCTCTCTTTAGGACTGAAAGTCGAGGGATGATCCAATCCCCTCAACTGTCCACTAAGGACTTCATTTTCGAAGACCATACGTCTACGGATCAATTCAGGGACCGAAGTCCAGGGATGATACAATCCCTCTTCTTTCTCGGAGACACCTGTCTACGGCTCACTTTAGAACATGTGTTCAAGGATGATACAATCCCCACATGTATTCTGATCAATACAAGTACAAGTATCCTCAACCATACAAGTACATTAATCAATACATGTATCATCAAAAGTATGTATTCTTACTAATACATCTAACATCAAAAGCATGTATAAGTAAAACTAAGTATTCTAAGTATAAGAGTCCTAAATCTAAATATTTCTAAGTATCTAGGTGTAGAGAACAGGTTACCTCATCATCGACCTTGTTGTTTGATGAGACAATCTCATCATCAGTGACTATACTACTCCCCCTTTCGAGGAGGGTCCTTTTGAACTACACCAAGCTTGTCTCGGAAGTATTCAAATTTCACTCGAGACAGAGGTTTGGTTGGTAACTTCTTCACTTGAGGTAGAGGTTTGGTAAGTACAACGGTAACCTGTTACAAATTCAAACTTTATAGTTCCTTTCTGCATCATATCTTGTTAGTTCCCTATGATCTTTGACTTATCATGGAACACTAGATTCTATGTCATCTTGATACAACTCTATTTATCACATAGGATCACAGTTGGTTCTATCTCTAAGTCAAACAATCCTGAAGTCAAACTTCTTCACAACTAGTAGAGCAAGCAGCCATATATTCCACTTGTGCTGAGAGCCACACTAGACTGCTTCCAGCTAAACCACGAGATCATGGCTAATACCAGACAATAACATCCTCTCGATGTGTTCTTCTTGTCTGATACACTTTCTTCCCAATCAGCATCTGAGTAGCCATCTGAAGTCATGATCTCCAAGATAGCATAGATCAAAGTCTATCGTATCCTTTATGTGCCTCATCACATGCTTTGCAACTATCAGGTGAACACATCTACTTTCCACTAGATACTGACTCAAGATGTTCACAACAAAGCATATATCTAACCTAGTATATGTTAGATACATCAATGACCCAATAATTTGACTGTACAGAGTTATATCCACTAACTCTGATGAGTCATCTCCTAACAGTTTCAAGTTGGAATCCATAAGAGTGGCCATTCCATCATATCAAGTCTTTTCAAGATTTCTCAGCATACTTTCTCTGGTCGAGAAAGATTCCTACTGAGCCTTTCCATACTTCCAGACCTAGGAAGTAATACATTAATCTAAGATCTTTCATTTTCTTTTCTACAGTCATCTATTTGTGCCATCTCTCATCAGATGGGTCTACTGATATGAGCCTCAACATCATTCGAACTCTGTGGTGAGTTCCTTCTTGCATCCATGTCATATGTGTATAGAAGCCATATTCAACCTTGTAGCAAAGGTTGAGATCCACATCACCCATGGTGATCATTAAGCTCATCAATTGATTATTGATCATGGGAACCCATACAGAACCTGATTCACACTTCTTCTTTAATTACACCATTAAGAGAATGGTCTTATCTAGCCACTTGGAGCAAAACATCTCATCATGATTCTCTTCCTCTTTCTAAGAGAATCTTCTAGCCATGAGCCTTCTATAGTGTGTTTAATTTGTAAATCCTTTTGTTGAACATCCATTGCTTGTTCAGTGTTCATCATTCATCATGATCTTTCCTACAAATCAAAATTAAGTACAGGATTAGTAATATTTCATAATCATCAAATCATATTGACATGATAACCTATTATGCATACGGATATCATTTACATAGTTATGCAACTATCTTGACCAATACTTTGGCACAACACTTTCCCATATCCTGTATGCATACAGTGGCTATCTAGATGCCTTCCATCTCCACCAGAACATACTATCGAGAGTGTGCACAACTCTCAGCATGTCAGCAAAGAGGTTTCATTCTAGACAAGCAACAATGGAATGTTTGTCCAACTTACCAATCATATGCATATTAGTAGTATACTGTTCAATGTTCTATGAATATTTACACTCAGCATGATACATTATAGGAATACAAATATGCATACAACCTATTACAGGAAATATCATTTACTATTTCAAATAACAACTCAAATACTTATCTTTTATGTTTGTGTGGTTGCCTCCCACTTGATCTTCTGTATGTCTTTTGAACTTCTATTCATTTTGTACCACTGTGCATGTTCAAGTGTCATCCTCATGATCTCATACACAAACATACACCCATTAGTATGTTCTAAATGTTATCAAAACATTATAGTTCTAAATAATCTTGAAAATGTATAGTCATGATTATAGTTAATAAACATTAGTATTCAAGATTTCAGGAAAGACATAATATGCATAATCCCTTGATTACTAACTTTATGAATAAGCATAACCAATCATACCAAGTATACTTATATAAGAGATCCTAACACAAGGTAATATTCATGGGAAACATACCTGGATCAGTATACCTACTTAGTTATGTACAACATACCTAAACAATCTCTTCAATGATTTAGAGATCCTGAGCTAGAACCTGCATGTCTCACAGGTTAAGAATAATGTAACAAAGTCATACATACCTCGTAAGTAGAACAAAAATTATGGATGAGTCTTTGTCTTCATGTTTTCATGGTCATGGAACCTGATTTGTCTTTTGTGATGTACCTGTATCTTGTTAGCAGACAACATCAACCTCACACAACATCATAATGCATTAGTACAATCATATAGCCCTAATCAATGAATGTCTTTGATCATTCACATGCATTCATACTGTTACTAGGGTGATAAGACAATTCTAACATTAATCAAGATTGTACTAATAAATAATATGAAGACAAACACATCATGAACTTAATCAAGAATTAGATTTCAAGACATACCTGAGCCTCCTTAAGTCATACCTGTCGAGACTTCTTTTAGTCTTCTTATGTAAGGCCTTAGCCTCAACTCCCCCTGAAACTTGATTTGGAGCTTGATTAGGGTTTGCTAGAGAAACCCTAAAAATTCAATCTTTGACTTTCACACTTCTGAATGGATGAAAGAATATGTCTTGTTGAGCTGATCAAACTAGCATACTTTAATTTTGGAATTTCCAAAATTTGACCCCTCAAAATTGCCTTTGAAACTTCTGGATCTTCTGGACAGGATCCCGAACTAGGGTTTGATGAAGCCCACCCTTCTGCCCAAACAAAAGGTTTGATCCAAGGCTCTAAACTCTTATTTTTCTGAGGAGCTTCCAGCCGTGGTTACAGACTTCAAAAATTCCAACTTTTGCTGAAGCCCTAATTTTCCATCTTTCCGATCAAAATCCCAAACTGGGGTTTGATCAAGCCCAGTATTCCACCCAACCAAAAAATTCGATCTTGGTTTCTACATTTCTATTTTCCTGATTAGCATTCAGCTGTGGACTCCATTTCCAAAAATTCCAACTTTCTCCGAAACCCTAAATTCCGGAAGCCATGAATAAAGGTGCTCCAAAAATAATTCTGTTTTGACAAAAATATGTACTTGATTGTTTCTGCTATAACTCTAAAAAATTTTCTCCACAGGGTCTGACCTCAATTGGATTTTCTGAGAGAGAGTTATGCCAAGTGTCGCAACGTGAACTGTTTATGGGATAAAACAGGAGAGCGAACTTGTACGGCATGCCACATGTCACTGGTTCACCTTCGGCCTCTGAAAAAGTTTCCTGAGATAGTACATTCTGTTTACTACCTGTCACTTTTTACGAAATTTCATTTGGAGCTTCCTAGCCCAAGTTATGACCTTTTTTCCAAGGTCACCTGATTTTGACTGAGATCTGGAAGAGGCAGAAACCCTAACTTGTACTGATCATAACTCATAAAGTACAACGAATCTGAGGGTTCCCTTTGGACACAAGGTACCTGGGAATGTTATCTTCGACCTGTAAACTTTTCAGACCCTGAACCTTCGCAGAAATGGATTTATAGCGAAAGTTCCACGATGACTGGTTTTTGCTATGTAAAACCCTAACCTTCAAATTGTCGTAAGTAAAGCAAGTGTCGTAAGTGCCATACCTTGTCTTCCTTCAGGTTAGCTCTGATACCATGTTAATATTTAATATGCTAAGACAGAAAATAGCAGCATTACATTCCATTTCACAATAATAGCATATACAGGATCACGGAAGAAACAACAAGCACAGCATAAACACAAGAGACAGAGATTTATCCTGGGAAACCCTCATGGGGTAGAAAACCCAGCAAAGCTTCCTCAATATAGATGACTGGAAATATACAAAGATGAAACCCTGAGACATGATCTCCTCCTCGACAATAGCAGACCTCTCCTCCACAAGTGCGCTATCCTCAAGTGTGTGTGTGTGTCAAATGAGGAACACACCTCCTCTATTTATACACTACACTGACATGTATTTTACACAGGTACACGTAGGTTCGTATTTAACCAATGGGTTAAATACCCCACTACAACTGACTGGGCCGACCCCTCTAGTGTGGTCTAATAACCCTTTGACCGACATAACACATACAGGGCCGACTCCCACTAGGGAAGTCTAATAACCCGAGTTACCACATTCCGACGGAGGAATAAACATCTCCGGATATACAATAAGATCTTCATGGAGGAATGAAATATCTCCGGAATAATAAAGTACAAATATAATATTCTTTGAAGTTACAATATCTCAACAAAAACCTGCGCATCTGTTATAACAGGCATCCCCAAAACCCAACAATAGTAGTTATGTAATTAGAATTTGTTTCAGTTATAGTTTGTTTTTCATGAATAGGTCTAGAGATTCACAAGGTAGATTTATTAAAACTAGTTCTCTTACTAAAATTCCTACTAATCTATACAGGGGGCGTGCCACACCAACTACTAAATCAACAGAAAGGTATTGGAAGACACCTAAAGGGGATAGCCCTACTTGGAAAGGAAAGGAAATCCTTTCTGGAAATCAATTAGGGGAAAAAATAGGGACATCAGAATAGTCTGTTCATAAATAAATTCCACTAGAAGAACCTCAAGCTCATATTGAGACTGAACTTAGACAAGAGGAAACTCAAAAGGATAAAACTTCAGGATCTCTTAACTCTCCATTAGTCCAAAATCCCAAAGACACTACTTTTTCAATAGTAGGTGGTCCAAACTTGGTAGATTTTGTCAATCCTGCACAAGTAGACGCTCTTTTTGAGAGTTCTGTGAACATAGTTATCTCACAGATTGATACAACAACAGTAGGACCTCCAAAAATGGATTTCCACATAGCTGATAATTCTCCTCCTAAAAAGAAGAACACCCTTCCTAAAAAAGAACGTTAGGACATCCCATATTCACCAAGAAAGGAGCCATCTAGATTTTCTCTCTTTGGAAATAGAATATTCATGGGGGATGAAAATGAAGATCATGTCCAACAAGATGAAGAAGATGGAGAAGTTAGAACTGAAGGTACCTTTGGGTTCCCTATCTTAGACACTGCACAAGATGTTACTATGAAAAATATCCCTCCCTCCTCACTACCAACCTTTTATGGGAAGAGTAGTGAGGATCCGAACACATTCTTATTCGAGTTTGATGTTTTGTGTAGGAGTTATAATTACCTACAAGATGGCCAAAAGCTAAAACTCTTTCCTGCCACATTGAAAGATTCTTCTCTTCGATGGTTCATGGGATTAGGAGAATCTAGTATTAGGACTTGGGAAGACATAAAGAATGCATTTCTTCGAAAATATTAGGATTACTGTAGACCTAAGGACTCTCGCAGTGATATTTTTAAGATTCAACAACTTGAAGACAAGAGCCTAGAAGGCTATCTCAAGAGATTTAACTATGTGTTACACAAGTCTAAGTATAGTGATCTTCGAGAAGATGCAGTAAGAACACTCTTTCTTAAAGGAATCTCAGAAGAATTCTTAGATAACCTTAATCTCATGGAAGCACGAGACATTTATCATAAGTCTTTTACAGAGATTTGTGAACTATGTAGGAATTATTCTAAGAGCAGAGCGAAAAGTGGAAGACACTTTCAAGAATCTTATGCTAGGAATCCCAAAGGAAACACATCCAGTCCTGGTGAAGTTACAAGGGTAGAGTTGGGAAACCTATTGGAAAATTTCAAAACCGATATTTTAGGAGCCATGGGTTCTTAATTAGATGCTCTATAAGCTAAAAAGAGACAAGATGAAGAGCATGCAGCAATGAGTGTTTTCTGTCCTAGGTGTAGAACTAAACATCCTCAACAAGAATGTCCATTAAATAATGTTTCAGTCTGTCACCTATGTACAGAAGAACATCCAACCAATGATTGTCCATCGTTGCCTGGATTACAAGCTGTATACAAGAGTGGAAATTTTGGTGAAATACCTAGGAGGCCTTGGCAACCTAGAGATCAGCCATCGCATCAAGATTCATCACAAATTACACCTTATTACTATCCTTATCAATCTCCTCAACAATGGAACACTTCAAGTTGGAAGAATTGGCCACCGCAATACCCCCCTCAGAATGCTCAACAGCAGCAATGGCCACATGGATGGAGAGGGAAATCTTATGCTCAAACACCTCCTCCTATGCCTAACTATCCTTACCCACCTAATATTCAGCAACTTCCACCTGGATTTGTACCTCCTTCACTACCCCTATCCTGAATCAACCTCACCATTTCCAGAACATGAATCCTCCAAGACACACAATATTACCTGCACAACCGATACCAAATCCTAACAAAAAACCAACCCAAGCTCTTAATAACATTGGGTTGTTACCTCTTCCATCATATGCCATTTCGACCACACCAATACACAAGATTCAATTTCGGTCTGGAAGAGTTTTGCAAGATAATCCCAAGTCATCAGTTATTATTCAAGAAGAGAATGAAGAAGACATACCTAGTGAAGTTTTGAATGATGCCATTCTTGAAGATGGGGTTATTTCTAAATGTTTAGCACACAACCATCCACTTAAAGAAGTAATTGCAGGAGAAAAATCACCTCCATATCTGAAGCGTCTAGTACTAGAAAAACCTGTAACTTATCGAGAGTATGATATCATTAACGAATTGAAAAATATTTGGATTAAGATCCCTTTTTTACAAGCCATTAAGGATATCCCAATCTATAGTAAGGTAATAAAGGAACTCTGTATTAAGAGATCAGGGAGGAAACAAAAAGACCCTCCAACGATTCATGTAATAGGAGAAATATCAGATTGCATAGCAAACCTGTTAAATTTTGAGTATTAATTCACAATACTATAGGATCTTTGCTGAGAGAATAACATCTACAGTATATCAATGCATGACAATCATAATATGACAAGCATCACAAGCATCACAAGAATCAAAAGCATAGAGACAAGAGACACAGAGTTTCCGTGGGGAAAACCCTAAGGTGAAAAACCCCACAACTTCCTCAGAGATAGAGAGAGCAATGGCTCAACCAAAATACAACCAAATAACACTGAGATAGTCTCCTAGCAGATGATCCTCCTCCTCCTCACTAGTGCGCCACTTTCAGATAGATAGTGAGTTACTTTTCCGAGTGAGTAAAATAGAGATCTCCTATCTCTATTTATACTCACCTTTTTGCCCAGTGACCCAATGGGGCCGACTTGTCTACTTAGATACATCCACATTATATTATATATAATTCCGGGCCAACCCCAAATGGTGGTCTAATAACCCATCGGCAAGTACACACACTTGCGACACTTGTCAATCCACATGAAAACACTTCCTTATAGAGGAATAACACATCTCTTATAAGGGTACAATAAATATATATATAATACACAGATGAAATACATTCCGAAGTTACATATACATCAACACTCCCTCTTAACTAGGAAGGTATTTATCGACACAGATCTGCTAGACAAGTCTTCTTCTCTGGATCATCGTCATCGATGCATCATCATCATCATCGTCACTGCTGCTGCTATCTCAACCAATCTCTGACTCTACTCGTCATAGGAAGTTCTACAAAGCCAGTCCTTTTTCATACTGGATGTAGGCCCACCATCTGCAGGTCTTCATCATCACTGGCCATACTGTGGAATCCTCAGGACTCATTACGTGCGTCACAAAACCTGGCTGCAGCATCCCAGGCTATTACGAGCACACAACTCTACCTATAGGATCTCCCAGGAGCACATTACATGTGACCTATCACAAAACCTGGCTAAAGCATCCCAGGCTGTTACGAGCACTCAGCTCTACCTGTCAGATCTCCCAGGAGCACATTACATGTGATCTCACCACAAAACCTGGCTGAAGCATCTGAGGCCTTTTTCATCCTATCCAGATCTCCCAGGAGCAAATTACATGTGGTCATGGAAAAACCTGGCTGAAGCATCTGAGGCCTTTTTCATCCTGTCCAGATCTCCCAGGAGCAAATTACATGCCATAGGACAAAACCTCGCAAGAGCATCTTCCAGATATCCCAGGGCACCGAATTACATGCCATAGGCAAAACCTCGAAAGACTATCTGCAGATCTCCCAAGGCACAAATTACATGTCCTCCCAAGCAAAACCTCGCAAGAGCATTTGCCAGATGTCCCAGGGCACCGAATTACATGCCATAGGCAAAACCTCGAAAGACCATCTGCAAATCTCCCAGGGCACAAATTACATGCTTTCCTGCACAACCTGATCCACGGCCATAAAGTATCATCTGATACTCACCATACATCATCCTGATGTACACATGATCATCCTGATCATCATCACTGCAACATCCTGCTGCATGTCATCTGGAGAAGCTCGTCATCCACGATCATCAAAGTATCCACCTGATACATACATAGATACATGATCCACACAATGTATCCATCAGCATACATGATCTACCTGATCATACAAAGATACATGATCCACACAATGTATCCAACAACATACATGATCTACCTGATCATACAAGGATACATGATCCACACAATGTATCCATCAACATACATGATCTACCTGATCATACAAAGATACATGATCCACATAATGTATCCATCAGCATCCAACATGATGCGTTCATACAAAATACATACACATGATCCATCCGATCATATCCAGCATCCATACATATAATGATCCAACTGATCATATCCAGCATCCAACATGATTCATACACAAAAAATACATATAATGATCCAACTGATCATATCTAAGCAGAAACCAGAACATCCTCCTGATGTTCATCATCCAGCGCTTACATCCACAGCCATGTGAAGGATCCCCCTTCCAACATGCTTGGAATGGCTTCAGCAAATGTGTCCATCACTTCTTCCTCGAAGTGTCCTCGATCTGAAGCACGCCAAGCCTCTCTCTGAAGTACTCGAACTTCACCCTGGCTAGTGGCTTCGTCAGCACATCTGCAATCTGCTCATCTGTCGCAACATACAGGAGCTTCACAGCTCCTCTCTGCACCATATCTCTGATATAGTGATATTTGATCTCTATATGTTTCGACCTGTCATGAAACACTGGGTTCTCGGACAGCTTCACACAACTCTGGTTATCACAGAAGATACCAGTAGCCTCCAACGGGAGATCAAATAACTCAGACAGTAGCTTCCGTAGCCATACTGCCTCACAACTAGCTGAACAGGATGCAACATACTCTGCCTCAGCTGTACTCAGTGCTACGCAGGATTGCTTCCTGCTAAACCAAGAGATCATACCTGATCCCATACTGAAGCAACACCCAAATGTGCTCTTCCTATCTGCAGCACTGCCAGCCCAATCTGAATCAACATAACCTTGCAGGTTAAACTTTTGATTCGCTTCATACTTGAGCCCATAATCCACTGTACCCTTCAGGTACCTCAGAACATGCTTTACAGCAACCAAGTGAACACTCCTCGGATCTGTCAGGGACTGGCTCAATGTGTTCACAGCAAAGCAAATGTCTGGTCTCGTGTTCGTCAGGTACATCAAGGACCCAATCATCTGACGATACATGGAGACATCAACCGGCTCAGATGAAGCATCACATAGAAGCTTCAGATTCGATTCCATAGGTGTGGCCATGGCCTTACAATCCATCATCCTGAATCTCTTCAGGATATCTACTGTGTACTTCCCTTGACCAAGAAAATTCCCATCTGCACTCTGCCACACCTCCATACCTAGGAAATAGTGCATCATTCCCAAATATTTCATATCGAATTCAGCTGCAAGCTTCCTCTTAGTATATGCAATCAGTATGTCATCTCCTGTCACAAATAGATCATCCACATATAGGAGTAGAATCACTGGATTCCCTTCCACAACCTTGTAGTAAAGGTTGGAATCCGCTTTACTCTTGGTAAAGCCCAAGCTAGATAGGAAACTGTCCATCCTACCATACCAAGTTCTGGGAGCTTGCTTCAAGCCATACAAGGCTTTCTTCAATCTGCACACATATGACTCCTTGTCATGTATTTCAAAACCAAGTGGCTGTTCCACATATACTTCCTCTTCAACTACACCATTCAGGAAAGCAGTTTTGACATCCATCTGGTGTATTTTCCATTTCATAGCTGCAGCCAGGGCAAGTACTGTTCTGATGGAAGTATACCTGGCTACAGGTGCAAAAGTTTCTTCATAATCTATTCCCTCTTTCTGAGAGAATCCACGAGCTACGAATCTTGCTTTGTATTTTTCCACACTGCCATCTACAGCATGCTTGATTTTGAAGATCCATTTAGAAGTCAAAACAGACTTCTCTTTAGGTCTTGGGACAACATCCCAAACATCATTCTTCATTATTGATTGGTATTCCTCAACCATGGCATCCTTCCATTCTTTCTTTTCCGCTGCTTGTTCATAACTGGAAGGCTCTTTGTTCATAATGTCACAGAGTAAAGCAACATAGCTGGTCTGTGATCTGGTTCTCTTCTTTGCTCTGTGTTCTTCTTCTGGAATACCAAATCTTTCTGCATCTTGAATGAGCTCTCTAGCCCATACAGGTTTCCTCTTGTGAGAGTTATCCTCACGAGGTGGATCTACAGGTTCTTGTGGATCTTCAAACTCACGAACAGCTTCTGGAACTGCTTCAGTCATGGTAGTGTCCTGAAATCTTGTTTCCTTAGGTTCTTCATAAACTTCGGTAGGTGCCTTCCTTGATTTGATGAATGCTGAGTTTTCATCAAATGTTACATCCCTGCTAATATAAATCTTCTTGAACCCTGGAAAGTATATTCTGTAAGCCTTCGAGCTTTCACTGTAACCCACAAAGATACCCTTCTTTTCTGAAGGATCTAGTTTAGTCCTCTTTTCCTTTGGGACATGAGTGTATACTGGACAACCAAATATTCTGAGATGACTGACTTCAGGTTTCCTACCAGAGAAGACCTCTTCTGGTGTCTTGTTGTCCAATATCTTGTGGGGTGTTCTGTTCTGCACATATACAGCTCTTCTAGCTGCTTCTGCCCATAGATGCATAGGAAGATCTTGGTCATGCAACAGTGCCCTTGCTGCTTCCATGATAGTTCTGTTCTTCCTTTCTGCAACACCATTCTATTGAGGATTATAAGGAGCAGTCAACTCCCTCTTAATCCCTGAATCACTGCAAAGCTTCTTGAAGTCATTTGAGGTGAATTCTCCACCATTGTTAGATCTGAATGTCTTGATTTTCTTGTCAGTTTGATTCTCCATCAAGGTTTTGAATTCCTTGAATTTATCAAGCACCTCATCTTTGCCCTTCAAGAAGTATACCCAAGTCTTCCTGGAGAAGTCATCAATAAATGATACATAGTAAACATACCCACTCAGGGAACTGGAAGACATAGGGCCACATACATCTGAGTGGATGATTTCCAGGATGTCTTTTGCCTTGCTTTCACTGCTTGGGAAAGCCTTCTTAATGTTCTTACCTTTTGCACATCCTTTGCAAACACCTTCATTCTTGGTCTTGATTTCAGGAAGACCCTCTACTGCCTTGCTTGCAATTGGAAGTGCTCTGTAGTGCATGTGAGCAAGTCTTCTATGCCAAAGTTCACTTGGCTCCATGGATTCATGCACCATGGCATGTTCAGGTTGTCCCTTCAATTTATACAAGCCTCCCTCTTGCTCTCCAATCACTACTGCATCATCTATGTTCTTTCCCTTTGGCCACATTAGGACTTGGCCATCCACAAATGCAACCCTCATACCTTTTGCATCCAATGCAGAGATGGAGAGTAAGTTCTTCTTGAGCCCAGGTACATAGAGGACTTCCTTCATCTTCAGAGATTTTCCAGAATCTAGGTTGTAGGAGGATTCACCACTTCCTTTGAGTGGGTATTGATAATCATCCCCAAGTTTCACCTTATGGGGTGATTCATGTTCAGATAGATTCACAAAAGATTCCTTAAACCCAGTCATGTGTTTGGAAGCCCCACTATCAATCAACCAATCATTACAGCCATGGGAGATGGTACCTGTGAGAGCAGAGATCAGAACATACTCTTCTTCACTTGAAGAGTCATCATTGCTATCACTTTCTGCCCTAGCCTTCTTCTTTGGGGGTTCATCATCTTCGACAGCATGAGCATGAAACCTTCTTTTGCTACCCTTCTTCTTCTTGTTGGGGATGTTATTGTCCTTCTTGTTCTTGGGACAATTTATGGCAATATGTCCTTTCTCATTACAGGTGAAGCATATTCTTCTTTCTTTGTAGTGATGTGAAGATCTCTTGGAGTGAGATGGATCTCTCTTGGACTTTCCTTTCCTGGTGTGAGCTGTGAGAGCTTGATCTTCATTCCCCATCTTTTCTTCTCATGCCACAAGCCTTTCTTCTTCTTGTGAGCATTCTTCCTGAAGTCTACTGAAGGAGATCAACTTCTTCCTTGCACAAATTCCTTGGATAAAGGAATCCCATGACCTGGGTAGGCCATTTAGAGTGGTCATCACCACTTCACCATTCTCCACCATTTCATCCACTACTTCTAGTTGTTCCTTGATTTGGGAGACCCTTGAAAAATAGGATTGAATGGTTTCTCCATTCTGAAACTTTACTCCTTTCAATTGGTTCCGCAAGGTCATCTTCCGATTTATGTTCTTTCCTTCAAACAACTTGGTCAAAGAGTCAAACATCTCCTTGGGTCTCTTAAGAGAAGACACATGGGGTATGAGATGGTCTTTGATAGAATTAGCAATGATTCTCTTTTCCTTGACCAAGTTCTTCTTGTGCAATGCCTTGGCCTCTTCATCCTCTGGGATAGGGATGTCTTCTTTCACATATGAGTCCAACTCATTCTCTTCCAGGATTAACCCAATCCTATACTTCCAAGCTCGGAAGTTATCAGCTCCTTCAAGCTTATCCTCAAGCTTGGTGTGGAGAGACATCTTTAAGAGTACTTCAAATGGAAATAGAAAATATTTAGAACTTACCACTTGAAGTGCTGAAAACTGGATCTGGTCCCGGATTAGGGTTTGTCAGAGAAACCCTAAAAATTCAAAATGTGAATTTCAAAATTCCAAAAGGATAGAAAGATGCGCCTTGGAGAGCTGATCATCCTGGTACATTCAGAATTTGAGATCAGCAAAGTCTTGCCCTTCAAAATTGCCTTTTTGTTCTCCCGGGTTCACTAGGGAGAGCCCTGAATTAGGTTTTGAGATTCCTGGAGATCTACTCAGCCAAAAATCTCAATCCAAAGCTCTAACCTTCGATTTTTGCAAGGAGCTTCCAACTGTGCCTTCAGTTTCCAGAAATTCCTATTTTTGTGGAAACCCTAATTTTTAGGGCCAAATCTGAAAATGCTCGGAACTGAATTCTGATTGGACAGATAGATGCGCCTTGATGAGTAGATCCAATCTACTATACTGAATTTCAAAAATCTGTGGAGAGAAACCCAATAAACAAGTAACACAAGCTTCCGTCACTGCAAAATGTCTTCTTCTCAGTTAAGCTCTGATACCATGTTAAATTTTGAGTATTAATTCACAATACTATAGGATATTTGCTGAGAGAATAACATCTACAGTATATCAATGCATGAAAATCATAATATGACAAGCATCACAAGCATCACAAGAATCAAAAGCATAGAGACAAGAGACACAGAGTTTCCGTGGGGAAAACCCTAAGGTGAAAAACCCCACAACTTCCTCAGAGATAGAGAGAGCAATGGCTCAACCAAAATACAACCAAATAACACTGAGATAGTCTCCTAGCAGATGATCCTCCTCCTCCTCACTAGTGCGCCACTTTCGGATAGATAGTGAGTTACTTTCCGAGTAATTAAAATAGAGATCTCCTATCTCTATTTATACTCACCTTTTTGCCCAGTGACCCAATGGGGCCGACTTGTCTACTTAGATACATCCACATTATATTATATATAATTCCGGGCCGACCCCAAATGGTGGTCTAATAACCCATCGGCAAGTACACACACTTGCGACACTTGTCAATCCACATAGAGGAATAACACATCTCTTATAAGGGTACAATAAATATATATATAATACACAGATGAAATACATTCCGAAGTTACATATACATCAACAAAACCAACCTAGAATCCCAAAGTATTCAAACCCAAGAAACCCTTTGGTGACTGTTATCATCAATAACACCGCCATAGGGAACACACTTATTGATCTAGGAGCTTATATCAATTTGATGACTACCACGGTTTTAGAAACTCTCAATTTAGGACCATTCCTCCGCCCTACTCCAACGATGCTTAGGTTAGTAGATCGTACTATGGTTCAACCTATCAGGATCTTAGATGACATCACTGTATCAGTAGCCTCATGGGAATATCCCATAGACTTCATGGTCATTGAATCAAAAGACCCTTCCAAAGGTCACCCCATTATTTTGGGAAGACCTTGGTTGGCTACTGCCAATGCATTTATAGGATGTAGGGATGGAGAGATGATTATCTCTCATGGGTTATCTACAAGAAAACTAGCTTTATACCCACCAGCTTAGCCAATAGCTGAAAACTTGTTTTGGTTAGATTGTCCTTTTGGAGATGAGAACTTGGAAGAACTTTCCCTAGTTAGTGATTTCTCTCGAGCACTTCAAGAGCAAAATACCGAGAATGTGTTGAACCAATTTATCTCTTCCACAACATGTGTATATTTTCCCCAATCTTTTTCCCAATTTGACTAGATCTTTGAAGATTAATTCCAAGAAAACATGAGCCTCTCAACATTTACAAGTGCACCCTGTGTCTTTGCAATCGAAGAACACCTAGGATCCTATACCATACCGTGCGAGGTTAGTACCGACAAATTTCTGCATAGAAATGCAAGTTTAGATGAGAGTCAACAAAAACAATTACTAAAAGTTATCAAGAGTCAAACTGGAGCATTTGCATGGGAGTATACCGATATGAAAGGTATACACCTAGATACCTGTATCCATCACATTTACATAGACCCAAACATACCTCCTGTTAGGCAGCCCCGGAGAAGAATGAACCCAGCACTAAAGGATATAGTAAAGGATGAATTACAAAAAGTCCTTAACGCTGGATTCATCTACCCAATTTCCAACAGTAAATGGGTTTCTCCTCTGGTCCTAGTTCCAAAGAAAGTCACAGGGAAATGGCGTATCTGTGTTGACTTTCGAGAACTGAACAAGGCCACTCTTAAGGACTACTTCCCTTTGTCGTTCATTGATCGGGTGTTAGACACCTTATTAGGGAATCAATATTTCTCATTCCTTGATGTGTACAGTGGATACAATCAAATATTGATAGCACCCGAGGATCAAGACAAGACAACTTTTACATGTTCTTGGGTTTTGTGCATAATCCTTAGGATTCTTGTCTAACTTCTCATTTTCCACTGTGACAGCTGACCTTACTAGTTTGATTACAGCTTCCTTATCTACCATGAAGTCCAAATATGGCCTCAGCTCCTCTGCCTGTACAATAACATCATCCCAGATGATCTTCTTTTCCTCCTGCAATGCACTTTGCCCTATAACTTACTGCTTCAACTTGTCATAATCACCCTGCATTGCTTGGTACTTGGTTGCCCAAGCTTTCTTGTCTTTCTCTGCAACCTCTTTGTCCCTTTAGGCACTATCCTGCATGGTCTTGAGGTTGGCATTCTGCTTTTTCAATCTTGCCACTTCTACATTATCCAGACTTGCCTTGGCTATTTTCCCTACAATAGAAAAATCTCCAGCCTCCACCGAGGGTGTGACCATGGCTTCTATCTCTTGTTCTTTGTCTTTCAACTTTTTCTCAAGCCCTTCAACTTTAGCCTTCAAAGATTCCTCACTATCCATTATCAATTTCATATCTACTTGCCACTTTTTCTCTCTTTCTTCAAACTCTATTAGCCTAGCTTTACAATTAGTCAACTTACCCTGCAGCTCTTCTTTTTCATCTTCTAGTTCCGCAATTTCTGGTGCATTCACCAGTTGGGCAGCTGGAATCTTCAATTTATTCTTGAGTGACAGAATTTCTTGATCTTTTTCATATAATAGCTTCTGAATGCTATCCCTTTTATCTTCTTGAGTTTCAGTGGCCAATAGTGAATCCTAGAACTTTTTCACTTGTGCCTTCAAGCTCTTGTTCTCCACCTTTTCCAAGCCCAATTGCTTTTGCACTTTGGTTTTGCTGGCCTGCACTTTTGATAGCTCTATGGTAGCCCTCAAAAACTTGTTATAGATGACTTCACTTGTCTCCTTATGCAGATTGATCACATCATGTACTAGGATGTCTTCCAGAATTACTTTTAGTTATGTGGCCTTACTCTTAGTGGCTAAGGCAAGACTCAAGGTATTCTGGGCAAGGTTCTTGCTTGCCATCAAGGCTACATCCTTCTTGGACATTTTTCTTGCATCAACATATAGTTTAGCTTCTTTTGAGAGTGTATCTGGGCTCTCCTCATATCCCTCCAGTAACTTAGCCCTACTTAGGCTTGATGTTGCAGCTCTAGTAGGTGTTATGGTTAACACATGTTGCTTAACCTTGAAGGATGGCACCGAGGATCTGACTTGCTTTTTCTTGGGTTGATTTGCTTGTACATGTACTAATTGTTGCTCAGGCTCCTCTACCTTTGGCGTCTTCGAGGCTCTCTCAGCATAACTTTCTACATCCATGGGCTCACTACCCCCTTCCTCTACATATTTTTCTGGAGGAATGGTAAGGGACATTGCTGTTGATATTGTTGGGGTTTTACCAGGTGAACTAGGAACTGATGATGTGTTACTTTGAAAAATGAATGCTAAAGATGAAGAATCTTCTGGTGGGTCTACTTCCAACTGGCCTTTGTCATTGTATTCTAACCAGTTTGCCATCTCAGCTAGACTTGTCAGTTCGAAGTGCTCATATCCTTTCCTATTACTTTCCTTCCTTCTTTCTGAGATAATCTGGTGAGGATCATAGTTTATGGCCGCTTTGGATGGGAATCCCAGATCACCCATCATTCGCTGAGTAGCTGGGAGAGCTATTTTTTTTTTGACAATAAAGGAGCCCAATGTCCAAAGACTTCCTTTCATCCAAGAAATGTTCACACTCCACCTTCAATTTTTGTCGTATAAATTCCAAGGTGAGTACTTTGGGGGTTAGGAAGGTAGGTAGCACATAGGGGGCATGGGAGTACCCATAAACTCTAATCACAGTCCCATGCTCTAGTAGGAACCAATCCCCAACCCTCTTCTCCATGGATGGCTGCAGTAGGTCTTTCATCTCAGGCAGTACCCTAGGTAGTTTGTTATGGAAAAAGATGAAATATATCTCTACCATAAGATCATTCATGAAGGTTTTGTAGTATGAATACATCTCCTTAGTCAACTGTAGCTTTGGAGCTTGCAGGTTTTCTTCATTGGCTGCCAGGAACATTTTTAACAAGTAAGACTGGAACCTGAAAGTTCTTGTCTTAGGGAATTCTATGAGCTAGGAGTGGATGTTGTCTGCCAAGCCTTCATCAAACTTTAGGCATGCACATTGGGTAAGCGAATTTGGGCCTATTGGATCGATAGGACAAGTGCTTAGAACAAAAATCAAACTTATCAGGGGATCCATTATGTATAGGTCATTGTCTAAGCCTAGGAACTGGGCCAACATGGAGATAACACACTTCGACTCTTCCCTAAAAAGGCTGGCCTCACCAGGAAAAGGTGCTCCCTAAGAGGAGGTATTTGGTAGTAGGGAAGAATGATAAAATCTTTGTTTGAAGTCATTTGGGGCTTGACGAAAATGTTGGATTAGGGTTTCCATTATGTAACTTTGAGATTTTTGGCAAAATTCTTCTAGAACGGATAAATCTTTCCTAATAGTAGGGGCATCTAAATAGCACAGGATTTTAGAGTTTGAGGTATCCATGATTGCTCTTCGATCTGAGGAGTAATGGCCGGCACAACAGTCTATAAATTTAGGGAAAATAGGGGTTTGGATGGTTGTAAACAAATGCAAAAAGGATTGATAAATATTATGGACATCCACTTGTCTGGCCCTTATGACCTCCAATATTTCTTTGGCAGTTTCTATGGTGCTATTTATCAGCATGGGATCGTAAACCTCACAGTCTTTATCCTCTAATAGGTCAATTATCTTTAGAGGCTCAAAGCCTGGGGGTACCACGGGTCCGGCCATTTAAATAATTTAGGGTGGAGGTGGATGGCCTACCTAGTCAGTTGACAACTAGGTGGAGCTTCTGGGTCTCTGGTTGGATGGTTACCTTTGAACGATCCGCTCCTTTCACTTTCCAATGCACACAAGTCAACTAGGATGTGAATCTTCGTGCAATCGGGTATTTCATAATATAAACATGCCATATCACCCTCACAGCTATGACAGCGATGGATTCACGTCAACCGTCTATCCATACGGTCAACTCTCATCTGTAGATCTCCTTGACCTTTACCTGCATCATCCCCCGTGGCTTCCAACCCCACCACATATCAACTCAACAGCACCTTTAATCTGGAAAAACATTTTCAACCGTCGATCCGCTCTCCTCTTGGATCTTGACCGTCCCACGATGTGCTCTTTACCAAGTTTGCGAATTTTGGGTCTATTGATTTCACATGCAAGTCATATCCACAAACAAATCATGAGCCGTCGATCTTCATCTCACTAGATTTGCACCGTTGGGAGATGTCGAACTTTATCAAAAGTTCACGGATTTGAATCATAACCCTTTTTGCGCATGTTTAAATCGTGAACAATTTTCTGATCATTGATCTAAGCCTTCCGATGTCAATCTTCCTTGACCTGCCCGCATGCTAGCACCCCACCAACGTTTAAAAGACCTTCAAATTTTTCCGCGAAGGAGGCTCATGATCATTGATCTCCCCCTCTTTTGATATAAACTGTCAATAAGCATTAATCAACGCTGCAGGCACATTCGTTTATACTTAATCCTCTGATCAACATCAAGACTATAGGTTCCCCAAAATTCTTATCTCGGCTCCAAGTTAAAACCAAAATATTATGTAATTGATGTTTGGATTTGGTTATTATAAGGTGGAAGCTTGTATGGTGTAATATATGGTTGTCATGTGCTGGTAAAGGCTATTTTGGAAAGCATATGGGTGTACTACAGGAATATTCGTAACCGTATATTGAAAGGAAGTTGAGAGGCCAACTCTCGAGGAGCCAATTCGAGAAATTGGGTTGTTTTATTTTCAAATGGACAAAAAAGGGATTGGATAGATTTGAAAACGAGGTGTACATTTTAAATTTGATTCTTCAATATGATATTTTATAACATTGTCTTCATTGTAATTTGTAGTGGTTTTTTATTACGTGATGTGCAAATTGGTTCTATGTAGGATGTCAAAGGAATATCAAGTTGGGGTTGAAGAATTCAGATTTTGCAAAAAAACATTCAGAGGATAATAACACCACAAGATGCCCTTGTAAAAAATGTTGCAATGTTGCAGTATTGACGTTTGAGGAAGTACAAGACCACTTGATGATTCATGGTATAATAATTTCATATAAAACTTGGCTTTTCCATGGAGAGAGAGTTCCTACTCAGGACTATATATTTGACAAGACCAAGAAATGCCACACAACAGAGATGCATGATTTGCCTCGAGAAATTACACATGGTGATGAACACATAGTCGGACATCAGTTCTCATTTAAGTTGTATCTGTGAAAATGTATATCTTAGATTATTACTTGGATTTACCTTTTATGCATATGTTTTTTTTGTTTCCTACTATTTATGCATGGATCTTATCTTCTATATTGTGTTATGTAACTTTCATTTATTTTTACAGTAGATAGATTGGGTGTGGGGAATTGAGAGTGATGTGAGGGGGGGAGGGGCCATATGAGCTTCAACCTTCATGTGGTTGGCCCTATTTAGTAGAGAATAAGATATTCTTGAAACCAAGAGAAGCTCATGATTCAGGTATTTTCATTTCCGTTTTTTAGAATTCCATATATGTTATGCATTTTTTTACATATTTATCAATCGATTCTATGAAAATACCATTTTGTCATGATATATGCAGGTCTTTGCAATGGAAAGCAATATAATGACAATTTTTATCGTTCTCTAATGCATATTTGTAAGTTATCACCATAACGAATTTGTCAATTAGATATCTTATTGTCGTTTCATTAACTATAACGTGTTGATTTATTCATTTTAAGTACAGTTGTACTTGTCTTTTTTATGAATTGATTTTGTTGCACATTTGTTGAAGGAAAAAAGTTGATTACGGGATAGCTATTGAGAATGGGCACGTAATATAATGAACAATATTGAAAGTATTTGATTACAACAAATTTAATTACAACACATTTATTACAACCACAAGTATTCCAGATTGATGGTGTAACAACTAATTTGTGTGAAATATTTGTGTAAAGCATAGAGGATGCCAAGATCATCTGACGTTATTGGCATCAGAGCTGAACTTTTAGGTATAGATCCTTATTTCTTTTTTGGAAGTAAGAAGAGAGAACTTTATATTAAAAGAGAAAGATTTACAACTGAACCCAAAAAGGTCATAACCCTACCATCACACTGAGTCACTTGACTGAACAAAATCACCTCCGAAGAGGACTTTGCCTAACCATACATACTACAGATACTACAAAACTAAAACAAAACACGTGTACATGGGCCTTTTGACTCCCATTATCACTCCTTTACACAACAAAACCTCATGAAATAGAAATGAAAACCAAATCCCCACACTATTGACCTTCTTTACCATAAGCAGTCGATAGCTTAGAAAACATACATAATAGACGATAAACCGACACCCAACAAACCAGGCACTAAACATCCCCCACGCCAGCCTAGAACAGAATGTAGGGGAAATCAGGACGACGCCCAGGAGGAGGAACCGCAGAAGCCGTCGGCTGTGTAGGAGCAGGTTGAAGCTGCATAGCCTGAAGGAGAAAATCTAGCTTACAGTGGACGCCCTGGTTTCCTCCAAAATGCTTCTTTCATAGCTGAGCATCTCATTTACAAACGGATGCTCCATCCTATCCCGGAGAGTATAACCCATAATATTTTTCATTACCCAATAGAGCACAATGGTGTGCTCATACAGGCTGAAATGACCCGCGGTGTTTCCTGGATCCATAACCCAATTTGCAGTCTGATGACGTTCCGCATCCAAAGTCGCCTTATCAATATGGTTCCAAAGTTGTCGTTCCACAGTGCAAATCTCTTTCTGGAGATCCGGCGGAACATCCCGAACAAAGGCATTGGATTCCCAACGGGCCTTTTGCTGGGCACGAGAGAAATTCCCATCGGATTCACCCTAAGAAGTCTCTCCCACCCGATAATGACAATGGCCTACAGTGGCACTACGTCTATCCCAATTACCATGATCGCCCATACTATCTATCAAGAAAACAACAGCGGTGCATGCAACTAAATCTCTGAACTCTACGTTCATGTCTACCACCTTCCTTGGGTTTGAAAAGAGTTCTACCACCCACTATCCATTAATGGCAAATCGTAATACAACTGAAGGTGGTGATCTTTCACACAGTCCATTAATGGAAAATCATACTACAACTGAAGGTGGTGACCTTTCACACTATCCATTAATGGCAAATCATGCTTCACTTAAATCCTTCCCTCCTATAATCATGGTAGAAGTACCTTTCCTAGTTAGTGAGAAGACAACAAACTCCACAGGAAAGGGATGAAAATACTGCTCATCGATCATCCTTTAAAAGAAGGGTGAAAGAACGAGGGAGGAATGGATCACGTGGTAGTACGATCCTCTACCTGATGTCGCCCTCCATCATCAGCATGGTAACTCATCATATCATAGGAAATAATATCTGACCTCAGTAGGTTTTCCCATTTTTGGGTGCTTAGGTCCAAGTGATTCACCACCCCAATGTTAGCGAGCAGGTCCGCCAGCTTGTTCCCATTGTGCTTAACATGGGAGAAAGAAATAGCCAGCCCCAGCTTTTCCTCCAACCACCATGATGTTGCCACCTTTGAGTTGCGTTTGGCCATGTGGAGAATAATCCAGGCATCACCCTCCACAACAAGGGGAGTACAATTATGGGTACAAGCCAGCTGGATTCCCCGAAGATGACCTTCCAGCTCAGCTACATTATTAGTCTCATGCCCCAGATGGCCAATTTTGAAGCTGACCATTAACCCTTTTGTATCCTTGAGAACACACCCATAGCCGGATGGGCTGGGATTAAGAGGTATAGATCCTTCTTATCAATAAAATTTCAACATTATTTGGGAGTATCACCTATAGGTTTCCTTTTAGGCATTGGGAGTATCACCTATAGGTCTCCTCAAGCTGCCCTGACCACTATTAAAGAATTTTATGTAATGTAGTTAGCAATCCCATTTACTACTCTGTATATATGTCAATACTGGAGACATTTCTTCAGTCAACGTGGTCACAAGATATGATTCAAATGGGAAATTGCTTCCAAAATCGATCAATAAACTCAATTAAGCCAAAAATACAGGCATACGATCTTATTTCAAAATGGTCCTTTATCTGAACCTAAATACAATGGATTGATCATTACAAACATAGACCTCTCTCTCTCTGTGTGTAAGCTCCAAGAGTCAAAACTCTAAGCTTGTTCCTCTTGATCGAACCTTCCTCGAGCTAACTAATATCCACTAAGCTACCTAAAAGCTTCTGCGAACTAATAAGCTCTTTAAGCTAAAGCTAAGCTATCCATCTAAATGACTCAACTGGATTAAATATAACTCTTACTCTGTTTTCCAGATCCTTCAAAGAAGGAACAAAGTCCTTATTCGACTTTTCTATCCTCTATGACTTACTATGCTTGATACTAAGCTATCCATCTAAATGACTCAACTGGATTAAATATAACTCTTACTCTGTTTTCCAGATCCTTCAAAGAAGGAACAAAGTCCTTATTCAACTCTGCTATCCTCTATGACTTACTATGCTTGATATCTGTTATTTTCGAGTATGGTAAACAAGCAGCTCATTTTATTTTTGCTTACTGTGGTTTTTTTACTTTTGGAAAATTATTGATGAAAATTGTCAAGGATTAGAGTGAAGGAGGAATATATTGCATGTGGATCATTTTTGCATTCAGAGTGACTTATGAGAATCCTATACATTGGGTATTTTTCCCTGCATTATTAAGATTTGGTAAGCATTAACATTTTGTTGAAATCATGGTTGTGTATTAGTTAATTTATTGACCACCTTACAAATTGGGGTGATATCATATGATATTTGTATAAGATGTACTTTATAATTGTATAAATGGTAACTGAAAGGATATTTATACTATTTATTTGTGCTACATATTTTAGAATGGGAAACATATTAACTTTGATTTTGACTTTGGGTGCAAAGCAAAATTAGTGGATTATGCTCTTGCCTCTAGCAAAATATATGAGGGAACAGGGTTTAAATACAAAGGAGTCCTTTGAAAATGGCACACTTCATCTCATTGGCCTTTTGAGTGATTGTGGTGTTCATTCGCGATTAGATCAGTTGTAGGTATTCTATATCTATAAATGCATTATTATGAGTTGTTTATCTTAGAAAAGCTTATAGATTTATCCGTGCTATGCAATTTTTAATCTTTGTATTTCTCCATCCTATAGTTGAATGCTATTTATATCACCAGACTCAATTGAGTTGGGTCTAAATATGTTATAATTGTAGAACCCATTGATCTATTGACATAAATTTTAAGAGAAGGCTACTCTTACATGGATCCATCAAGCAACCATTAGAAAAGATGCTCATTTTTATCTATGAATACTTGAAATTCTAGTTAGATGTTCACTTTATGAGTATGTGTATGAACTTGAATGCCAACTTTGTCCTACAAAACGTTTATGTATATTGTTTTCTTTATTGAATCAATGCTGCATATGAAACCTTTCAAGTTCAGCCAACTTATAAGGTCAGATCCATTCATACTACTTTCTTAGGTATCTCGAGTCAGAAACAATGTTGGGATTATTAATATTTTCTTAGAATTACAAAATGATGCAATCTTGGTGTTAATATTGCCCCTTTCGCCAATTCTTAAAGGGTTCTAGCTCAATGGTAGAGCACCTGCTTTACAAGCAGGAGGTTGAAGGTTTGATTCCTTATTGCCCTAATGATATTGCAATATTGATGTTTTAAATAAAATATATTTTATTATGATTTATTATGGCTACGAAGGGGGTTCTAAATTGACTTCATATGTCACTACAAGGGGGGTTCATAACTACCCCCAAAGGTTTGTAAAGAGTTTTAGGGGGAGTTCTGAACCACCTCCGTAGGTACCTATGAGGGGGGTTCATAACCGCCCCCAAAGGTTTGTAAAGAGTTTTAGGGGGGTTCATAACCGCCCCCAACGGTTTGTAAAGCGTTTTAGCAGGGGTTCTGACCTGCCTTCGTAGGTACCTATGAGGGGGGTTTATAACCACCCCCAAATGTTTGTAAATATTTTTAGGGGGGTTTTGAACCGCCTCCGTAGGCACCTAAGAAGGGGGTTTATAACTGCACCAAATGTTTGTAAAGTGTTTTAGGGGGGGTTGTGAACCGCCTCCAAAGGTACCTACGAGGGGGGTTTAAAACTGCCCCAAAAGATTTTTCATAAAGACTTTTAAGGGCAGTTCGAAACCACTCCCATAGGTACTTATGAGGGGGTTTCTATCCGCCCTTAAAAGTGACTTTTGCAGGGGTTTAGAGCCACCACCGACAGTCACTTTAGGGGCGTTTTTTATCTCTTCCATAACCGCCCCTAGAAGTCAAACCTTTTAGCGTCAGTGTTATTAGGGGCGGTTTTCTAAAGACCGTCTCCAAACTGCCCCCAAAAGTAACATTTGGAGGCGGAAGGCAACCGCCGCCAACAGTCCAAAAGTAACTCTTTTGGGGGGGGAGGGGGGGTATAACCGCCCTTAAAATTCACTTTTGGGGGTGGTTCTAAACGCCCCCTAAAGTGACCTTTGGCGGCGGTTGTGAACCGCCCCCCAAACTGACTTTAAGAGGGGGTTTCGAACTGCCCCCAAAAGTGACTTTTGGAGGTGGTTAACAACCGCCTCCAAAAGTCACTTTTGGGGGTGGTTTTGATCTCATCCAGAACCACCCCTAAAAGTGAAAAATTTTAGCATCGGTGCTATTAGGGGTGGTTTTGGAAAGACCGCCTCCAAATCAAAAACTGACCCCAAAAGTCACTTTTGGAGGCGAAAAACAACCACCCCTAAATGTAAAATTTGTTGAAGTGAGGTAGATGGAATGATGCTCCCAAAGTTGATCAATGGTAGCAAGATGAAGCCCTACAGGTTGGGCTTGGAGCAGTGCAATGCCTGAGTCACATCGAAAGAAAAAAAAAAGTGCAGGTTGCTCGGTGGTAGGATGGCGCATCGATAGGGACAGAACGCGTAGGTAGGGAGGCTTGTGCTGCAAGATAGGAATGGTCCACGACAGTGGTAGTAGCGCGACTGGGTCAAATCAATAATAAATGCCGAAAGTTTAAGATAGTTAATTAACGGCCCTCGTTCGAATGATGAGCATTAATGGTGGATCCAACCGATCGGCTGACAGGATCAATGAAAGATTTGGGTCATTAAGACAGGATTTGGTTCGAGTTAATGCCAGATATAGTTATGATTACGAGGGATTCGATTGGGCACTATAAGAATGGGTCGAGGTTGGTAAGAAGGCACAAGTTTGTGACAAGTGGGTTCAGTTTCCCATTGTTGAATTGCGCAAGGTTGGGGTGTGTTGCAGGATGCAGTTGAAGTGTGTTGGGCAAGTTCTAGGTTGAGCAAGGTTGAGCCATCTGTTGGAATTGCAGGAATTGAGCACAGCATGCCAAGTGAACCGGAGATGGTGGAGATTTCAAGTGAAGCCGAGTCACCCCTTATCCCTGCTACTATTGAGGAAGAGGTCAATCTCGTGGACGAAGTTGCTAACATGTCGGCGGGATCATCCTCCGCAGTGTGCCAGAAGAGGGGGGGATGTAACTTAGCTCCGAGCAGCTCGAGAAGTGGCACACCAGTTCCACTGCCCAATTACCAGAAGGAATCCTTGTGGAGAGCCCATCGAGCTCGAGGGTTGTGGAATCTACAGTCCGTGTAGGCATTTTTGCCAAGGACATCCCAGGATACCGACCTCCATGTCGAGCTGGGGTGCAGCCAAGGAAGGTCACTAAGAACCAGCGGTATCAAATACAAATGTCGACAATCTCGTCTGGTATGATTTGTACGACCGACATCGTACCAGCATTGATGCAGCTGCGGTATGATGTTCATGACTTTCTAGTGCTGGAAGATGTCATGACAAAGCCCTTTCTACCACGAGTACCATGGGAGACCGGTCTAGCGCCACGCATTCCTCATGACTGGGCACACGGTTTGGCGAATTCTGGGTTGTTGGGGTTGATCTACTTGCCACATTTTGGGAGGTTGACGAAATCCAATGCCTGCATCAAACAGTTGCTGGCTTGTTTTCATGGCAGGGTGTTATGGTTGGACAGGTAGGTCATAGTGATGGTGGACCTGATTTCTGAGATCACAGGCTTGCCAAAGGATGCGGTCGACCCGTCGCAATACTTTCAGGGGAAGAACAATGACAAAAATATTGTGGCCAGGTTAAAGAAGTAGTACAAAATGTAGAAAGATGGACGAGCTTACAGCTTGGACACTATCAATGAGCCCGCAGTCAAGATTGGGGCACGAATCTTGGCTACTAAAATCCTGCGGAACACTTGACCCAATCAAGGAAACTCCGGGGTTGTCACCTGCATAGAGCTATGTGCGGCAGGCATGCAAATAAAATGGTCCATGCTTCTACTTAACTAGTTGACGGAGGACATGTTGGCGGCCCAAGCAGGACAACGGTCATTCACCTATAGCTAGTTGCTGATATTAATCATGTTGGTCGCCTGGATGGAACCGGACGATTATCAAGGAATGGAGGTGGACACAGTGCAAGAACGCAAGGGAGTGCGCTACCAAAACCTATGGTGGGTGTAGGAACTAGAGCGGCTAAAGGATTGTGCCACGCAGTTCTGGATTTATTGGGAAGCACTGCAGGCAACCGCTAAGCGGATTCCATAGTTGACTCAGGCCACTGTTGAGAAGTACAAGGGGATTTCCCAGTTCGCGATTGGCCCACACAGTATCTACGTGCAAGCGCATCGTGATACGGATAGGGCAGTGGTTGTAGACCCCCTATAAGTTAAGAGATGAAGACTTGGATTCGATCATTGATGAGTGGTCGGTCGAATGGAGCGAACCAGTTATTCAGGAGGAGGTGTCTATGAGGATACCATCTGATGTGCCAGTCATGGACAAACCGCATCATATGTCGGACCAGGAATCATCGCAGACCCCTACAAATGATGAGCATCAGGTTGAAGAAGGTAGCACGAAAGGACACTAGGACCATGGGAAAATCAGTGGATCCCCCTGTCGTTAGAGGCACAGCTTGGCTGACTACTCCATGCTATAAATACTGTAACCACTGTTGCGTCTCACACAATGACGGTAAAGGTGGATGAAGCTTTCCATACGATCACTGCTTGTTTAGATTCCTTGTGAGATATTGTTTTGAAGAAGGCACTGGAAGGAGCATCGATGCAGCTAGTTGGTGCAATTGGCACTGAGCCGTAGGTTAGGAATGCTGATATTCCCCCGACTGCGATTGTGACTGACAATGAGGCTTTGAAAGCCTTGCTGCAACCGTTAGAGAAAGTGACCATCAATGTCAATGCGCTACCAGCGAAGGCATTAACAACTATGCAGGCAGTTGCCAGCCGGGAGATGGTGGACAGGATGCATGAGATCAACGGTAAGTGCTTGCACTTGCAGGAGAGCAAGGTAGCTACGAAGGAAGCGGTTGAAGATTTAATAGGGAGGGTGGCTACAGCGCGATAGGATGTGGACGATTTGGAAGAGGACATCAAGAAGGAAAGAACTGAGAAGGCTTGAGTGATCGAAGAATTGAAGCAGGAACACAATCGCCTCATTATGGAGAAGGTCACCTTGTAGGATCAAAATGTGCGGGTAGAAATAGCCATTGCTGAGGCTTGTCACCATGTATCGGATCCCACCACAGAGTTGGATGTGATTCAACGTGTGCAGCGACTTGGGGTTGTCATTTCCCAACTGCGACACGACAATCGGGAGTTAACAGCCCTGGTGGACCCGAGCACACCCCAAGTGTAGGTGGACAACCGCAAACATGCCATTAAGGAGGTAGCAGCACAACTGGGGGAGCTGGAAACGACAGTAACAAAACTCATAGCAGACACTGTCTAGTTTTGGGGGAGCATTGTTCAGGACAAGCAGATTGAATAATTGACCAAGCTCAGGAAGGAGGCAGAGGGGTAGTTGGAAACACTAAAGATGGTGATGCACATGATGCCACCAATGGAGAGCAGGTTTCCAAGTCCACGGACTTAAAATATTTGCAGCAGTGCATCACCAAGCAAGAGGAGCGTCAGAAGAAGCGTGTTGCGTAGTTGGAGGAGTTCCAAGAGATTGGCGGTCAGCTTGTGACTAAATCCAGTGCATTAGTCCAAGCTATACAGGAAGGTCGTCAACAAGTTGCGACAAAGCTAAGTGAGCATCCATGTCCCCAGGATGTGATCGATAGTTAGGCGGTGGCTATGGCAGTCAAGGAGTAGGTCACGGAAGTCAGTCAACCGTATGAAGATTTCAGGGTCAAGACCACCAAGTACACCATGTCCTGCTAACATGGCTCGAGGTCGAGCCACAAGATTGTGTTGGGGTCCTATTGGCAAGTGGTTAGATGGGTCATTATCGCAGCACCACGAGTGTTGCAATACCGTGAAAGGCGGAAAGACGAAGCGCAAACGATGATATCTTATGTAATTTTTTGTCAATTGTATCGCTGTATGCGGGTTTTTGGGTCATTTGGACTACAATAGTTAGATTTTGGGTCAATGTCGATTAAGAAGTTGTTAGTAAGTGGACAAGCAATGTAAAGGCAAAAGCCTATAAATAGGCATAGATTTGTAAGTGTTGGCGCATCTTGGATTGGGTATCTTAGATCTGGAGTTACCAGTTGGATCTATCTTTTGCGGAGTGCGATTATTGATCCGGTATCTTGTATCTTGGTTTTGTGGAGTTAATATGATGTGACAGAGCCGTTTTGTGGAATCCCTGTATTTTTCTGTTCATCTGTGGTAATGCATGTTGCAATATGAATCTATGAATGATGATATGTTTTCTTACTGCAATTAATGCTTTACTATTATATTTGATGTGATGAGGAATGGTTCCATTGAATGATGTTATGAATATAAATGATGTCTGAGTTAAATGCATAGATCTATTTCTGAAATTTTGCAACAAGTTAAGTAATTGAGCTGCAAACATCCTCCTTCATTCGGCTGAAACATGGTTCTGTCAACTCTCCCTTGAACATCTCAGGTGAGACCTCATCTGCTCTACAGGTGTTGCTGGAGAGGGTAAAACCTGTCTGGGCTGGTGCTCAGGGAGATCATGGTGGTTTGGGTGTCGACAGTGCTGGGAACCCCTGTCGACTGGGTTTGTGTCAATAGATGGCGTTTTTAAAAATTAGGAGATGATTTATTTAACTATTTGGATATTTCTCAACTCAATTAGTCTCCAATTATTATCCTTTAATCGTCATTCCTATAAAAATTGTAGACCACTCCCACCTTTGGAAGGGGTAGAAGGGTTGAGGGTTGTGCGAATATTATGTTGGAAAAATGATATGTAGTGTTATGTGAAAGTCATGACAATGTATAAGGATCATGCTAAGAATATGCATCATGGGAGGTGATACCTTAGATATGGTAGTGATACTAGCATGATTGTGATTCCATCAGAAATATCATTTCCATAGGATCTTATAATCCAAACTAAGTTGTACTATTGTAAGATAAACCTTTTTAGGTTTGTCAATATCTTGGTTGAGAAAATCATAGTAGTTGCACCACTACTCAATAGTCTGCTAGTCATATCATGTTCATGATCCTCCTTGATATGACTAGAAAATAATTTCATGAGGGAGAATAATAGTAGAACGACCTATATTAGCTTGCTTGAAAGAGTGGCTAAGAGGGAGGTGTTTAAATATTGGAATGAGAGATGGATATATTGGTTATTAAAGTGGTTGTGTCATACTAGTTGATATCTATAGTGTTTTGGTGTTGTGTGATAGGTTTCATGATATGAGAGTTTATCACATGAGCTTGTAATATATAATTAGGGAATTTAAAAGCAATTGGAATTTAAACGCAGGTTTCCTTTTAGTACTCAGTGTTCAATTCTTATGTGGATGTTTGTCAATTACTTGAAAATGATTATTGGTTATTTTCATCTATGGTTTGATGCATTTCATTAAGATAATTGGGTGATGATAGACACATTTAAATATAGGCATTGATAACATGATTACCTTGTTATTAATTGTTGATTCCATATGAACAGCATATTCATTGTGGTTATGCTCGAATCCTAAAAGGAAATGGATCTAGGTAGTTGATAGAATATTTTATTCTAGTCATATAGCACTAAATGGTAATATGTTACTTGGGAAATACCATACTATGGTAAATGATGTTAAGATTAATTTATTGAATTTTTATAGAGTTATAATGGTATAATAAATGAGATTTTTTAGAATTATCAATAAATTCTTTAGGTTGTATGATTTTGGAAATTCATAAGGAATGTATTATATTCTCAATACATGGTGTGTGATATGAGCTAGATACATTTAGTGAATAGAGTGAAGTAAGTCTTTGGTAATATATTATATGAAATTTGTGTGAAATGTGAACTTACCAATATTTTTAAGGTATATAACTTACATAAGGCATAGAGGGAAATTATATTGAGGTAATCTCTTTTAATTTCAAAGTTGGAGACATTCAACTTGTTAATACTAGAGACATATAGTAACAAATATGATCGAATATTTATTTTTGGAGTATAACTTTTTAACTTATGTTATTATTGGATTTTGTTAGATCATATACTAATTTATTGGTACTTGTTGATCTATCAACTCTCATGATAATGTTTTAACATTTGAGAAAAGATAAGAGGTTTGAATATTTTACAAGATATTCAATTTTAAAAAGATATATCTTATTGAATTTTTGATGCAAATGGGTTAAGGATGATGACATATTTAATTAAAGGAGGGAAGAATGTTACGTACCAATTTCTTCATGTAATAAATAAAATAAGAGTTCTTGAAAATAAGAACAAAATGTAAAAAGCTTTAAGTAATTAGTTATTTTGTGGTTGTGTAATAACCAAAAGTTATGATGTAAAAGTAAATGGTCGTTAATTTTGGTGATGAAATCCTTAATATTCAATTTTAATTGGAATGTTGACATTGGCTTGGGGAAGTGAGGAAATCGGGAATAAAAGTGCTCATGACAAGTGAGATACCTTGTATGGTAATATAGGAAAGTGAACCTGGACAAGTTTTATATGTGTGGTAACTTAGGGCCCAATATCATTCTTGGTTGAGAGAAATCTTGATTCGCATGGGCCAGTTGTGAGCAAGGCAGATTCCTGTAGTGACCTCTTTATAATCTAAGCCAAGTGTTACTAGAGCTAAGTCCTTGCACTTGTACTTCATTTTAAAATAATAGAAATACAATAATATTTTCCCATTGTTGGTTGTATTGAATTAATTTATTATAGAATGGTAATTATGTAATGTGTTAAATTTCTCTTATAATACATAGATATGAATATACACATTTATATCTAAAATAAAGTAGAATGATACTTTACATGCTTTCATTTTATGACATATGAATTTAATATGAAATTTAAGAATCTAGTGAATAATACCCTCACAAGAGATTTGAATGTATTCCATTCATGAGATAAATTCTTTCTCTACTATATTTTCTCACTTGCCAAAGGAATTTTCATATCTTTCTTACTATCTATTTCATAATACCAATAAGATCCAAGATTGTTGACCACTAATATAGTGGAAGTTTAGTGAGAATGAATTTAATAAGGGGAATGATACCTACCTAATATAGCCATTGAGAATCCTACTGCTTCATTTTTATCATTAATATTACATAGGGATCCATTGGCAATTTTTCATTGAAGAATTTTTGTAATGTCCCCTCCTACCATACCAGCAGGATAGAGAGGACATGGTGCTAAAACCGGGCATCTAGTCCCATACTTAGTAAACAATCATTGAATTTAAAATGGAGCTTTTAACTAAGTATTCAAGTAATTGAAAGATCATATGGAAATGCATAATCATTTGAAAACACAGCAGAAGTAAATTCATTAGCGCATCCATAATACATTCAAGCTATTCATCAAAGGAATAATTGCAAAGTTAAAAACACAAGAGAATACTTATCTTGACAAAATAGTCCCAAGCAACTGGCTATGCAACTGCAACGTTCCAGCCAACCATAGGCCAGTTGTGCTTATCAACCTCTTGATACAACTGCCACCCCCGAGCTGGGCATGATCTCTACAAGGAACCAGGGAACAACAAACTCACACATAGCCAAGCATACACCAAGATGAGCCAAGCCAATCTACAATTGGGTTTATCAGGCTGCGAGGACATGGAAGGGAAGAATTGCTAAGCTAGTGAGCTCAACCACATAGCTATGGGTACCTCTCCCAGATCTATTCATCTTGGCACTCACAATGCCTACACACCCAATCACAAGGAAGTACTCTCTTCACTGCCACACAGACCCTCAAGCCATACCTTCCTTTCTAGTGCTCTTAGGGTGTGCATAGAAAAGTAGCCAGCCCTCTTGATCTTCTTGAGAGGTTACTCCCTACACTAGGTTTATCAAGCCAATTCTGTCCACTATCACTCCAGTTTCTTGCTCACAGGTTCACATCAAAACAAGGATGCACATAACAACAAAACTACACTTGCTGAGCATGAGAAAAATGTTTCAACAATGGGATGCATGAGATGGGGTTTCCTGAGCTTCAGAAAAACGTGGGTAGACTCAAAATGTATGGGCACTTGGAAAATTCGACTGGGAGAGCAAAACCCATTCCAGAAATATGCCCCAGGGGAAAAAATGACCTCTCCCTCAGTCCCAATTCGCGTCCGTCCTTCCCCAACTATTGCACAATACCAAAAACGAGTTCCTGGGCATGGAAAAACGCAGGGTTATGGTGAAAAACGTGAGGATAAACTCCAGTGAGCTCAGTCTGCGTGAGAGGAAGAACGTAATGGATGAAGAATTTCCTTAGGCAGCATTTCGTGGGGGTTTTCTTGCCCAGCAAGCCAAAAATATGATTTCCAGGTTGACGGCTTGCCCATGCACGAAAATCTGACTGCCATACTTCTCAAATCCCAAGACATTAACTGCCCCAACCAATCTTTGGAAGAATTAAATGATTGGGTGCATGAGACAAAAATGGATAGTTAAGTGTTTCATGGGTTTTCTTATTGACACATGGGCTGACCCTAGTGGCTCAAGGGTTTGGATAATTCCCCCCCCTTTTCCTTGTAGAATCATGCCCCATCTCTTTTGTTGCATTGCATAGCCGGTTGTGGGTTTTTCCATTAAAATTCGTATTTACATGATGTCTTATTTACATTGTGCCCATCTCGCACAAGAACCATAGGCATCTATTTTTAATTGCTGATACAAAATGCTAAGTCAATGGTGGGGCCTTGGCCTTGAGCCCCTCACCATGATCAAATTACAATATTTACATAATTTACGATTTAATATAAAGGGGGTAAAAAATGGGGACATTACATTCCCCTCCCCTTACATTAGCACTGTACTCAGTGCTCATCAAAATTGAACAAAAATGGATATGCCACCCTCATGGCATCCTCCAGCTCCCATGTAGGCTCATCGGGACCGTAGTGTTTCCATTGCACCTTTACCTGTCCGATGGCTCGGTTCCGGAGAAATGTTACCTTCTTGTCTAGGATGCACAATGGATCGGTTTGGAATTCTCCCTCGGGTTCCACCTGGATCACATCCCAATTAATCACATGGTTAGGATCATGTACATATTTCTTAAGAAAAGAGACGTGAAAAACATTATGAGCTTTAGTGCTAGCAGGCAATGCAAGTCTATATGCAACTGGTCCTATTCTTTCAAGCACTTCAAATGGCCCACAATATCTAGGTGATAGCTTGGCACAACTCCCAAGCTTCAAGGAACTCTTCCTTGATCTCACTCTAAGATACACATGATCCCCAACATTGAATTCCCTATGCACTCTATGCTTATCTGCATAGCTTTTCTGTCTATCCTGGGCTGCTTTTAAATTTTTCCAGATCTTTGCAACCTCTTGTTCCATTTCCTTAAGCAATTCTGGCCCAAGTACAATTCTGTTCACTGGATTATCCCAAGTCACTGGTGTCCTACACCTTCTGCCATACAAAGCCTCATAAGGACTCATTCCCAATGATGCTTGTTGCCCATTGTTATATGAAAATTCTACCAAGTGTAGATAATCCTCCCACTTGGATGGTTTGTCCATTACATACATGCGGAGCATGTCTTCAAGCACCCGATTTACTCTTTCGGTTTGACCATCTGTTTGAGGATGGTATGCGGTACTAAAGCTTAGCTGTGTACCCAAATCTGCAAAGAGACCTTTCCAAAAATTGGAAGTGAACTTGGTATCCCTGTCAGAAATTATTACCTTAGGCAGCCCATGTAATCTGAAAATTTCCTTCATGAAAATATTTGCAATGGCATCGGCTTTATGTGTGGATTTAACCGGTATGAAATGTGCTGCCTTTGTTAACTTGTCCACCACAACCATGATGGAATCATGTTGTCTCTTAGTCATTGGCAATCCTGTAATAAAATCCATGGATATTACTTCCCATTTCCATTCTAGAATTGGCACTGGAAGCAATAAACCTGCTGGATGTTGGTGTTCACTCTTCACCTATTGACATTCCATGCACTTAGAAATGTATTCAGCGACATCCTTCTTCATGCCCGGCCAGAAATAATATTTCCTTGCTGTAGCAATTGTTTTCTGATATCCTGCGTGACCAGAGTATGGAGCTTTATGGATCTCATCCATAACCATTCTCCTCAAATCTGCCGCATTTGGAATATAGACTCTATTCTTATAAGTAAGAAGTCCTCCTTCTTCCAAAGGATAGCCTTCATACTTCTTTTCAAGGTTTTGCTGCTGCAATTTGCCTTTTATCTGCTCATACACTTCATCCGCAACCATATGGTTAACAATCTACTGCCTCAAATCTGGTTGGCAAGTGCTAAGCACTGACAAATGCATTTCATGTGCCTTCCTGCTGAGTGCATCGGCCACCTTGTTTTCTTTCCCTTTTATGTGTTTAATTTCGAAATCAAATTCACACAAAAATTCCAACCATCTAGCTTGCCTAGCATTTAGAGTTGGCTGATCAAACAAGTATTTCAGACCTCAAGTTCTATATCATGAGTAGCATATTTCTTCTCATGCTCCTTAAACTTTCTTGACTCATAGCATATCACGTGGTTGTCTTGCATAAGAACTCCTCCAAGTCCTTGATTGCATGCATCGGTACATACCACAAAGTCTTTTTCTGGGTATGCAATCTTCAAAATTGATGCACTTGTAAGAAGATTTTTCAATTGTTGAAAACTTTCCTCACATCTTGGTGACCATTCAAACTTTATCCCCTTATTTTGCAAAGAAGTGATCGGGTTTGCAACCTTGGAGAATCCTTCGATAAACCCCCTGTAATAACCAGCAAGGCCCATAAAAGATCTCACATCAGTCACATTCTTTGGAGTTGGCCAATTCATAATGGCTTCAATCTTCTCAGGGTCTACAGATATTCCTTCAGCGGAGATGATGTGACCAAAATAATGAATTCTATCTTTATAAAAGTCACATTTGCTCAACTTGGCATATAGCTTATGCTCCCTTAGTAATTGCATTGTCATTCTCAAATGTTCTTCATGCTCTTCTTCATTCTTAGAATAGATGAGAATGTCGTCTAGGAATACAAGAACAAACTTGTCCAAATATTTGCTAAAAACATTATTCATGAGACACATGAATGTAGCTGGTGCGTTTGTGAGACCGAATCGTACCACTACAAACTCATAGTGTCCATACCTTGTTCTAAAGGTTGTCTTATGAATATCTTCTTCTTCGATTCTTACCTGATGGTAACCAGACCTCAAGTCAATCTTTGAAAATACCTTTGCTCCTCTCATTTGGTCAAAAAGGTCATCAATTCGGGGCAATGGGTATTTGTTCTTTACGGTGACTTTGTTCAACTGCCTGTAGTCAATACATAACCTGAGTGTTCCATCTTTCTTTTTCACAAATAGAATAGGTGCTCCCCACGGGGACACACTTGGCCTAATATATTTCTTTTCCAACAACTCTTGCAATTGCATCTTCAATTCTAGCAATTATGGTGTACTCATCCTGTAGGGTGTCTTAGACACTGGTGCCTCTCCTGACACAAGTCCAATTGTAAAGTCAATGTCTCTCTTTGGAGGGAGCCCCGGAATCTCATCAGGAAAAACATCCCTGAATTCTTGCAATATATGATAGTCCTCCAATTTATGAGTTTCATTCCCTGCTGCCTCTAAAATGTGGGCTGCATACAGTTGACATCCCTTCCTATAGAACTTCTTCAGTTGCATGGCTGAAACCTGTCTAACAGAAGTCACCTTTGGAATGTCTTTTACAACCCTCGGGTTTCCTTCTTCGTCCATGCATTCAAATGTCTTATTGTAGAAGTCAAGTTTAACCCTGTGTGCTTTTAACCAATCCATTCCAATAAGAATATCATAGGAACCCAGTGGTAAAATATTCAGATCTGCATAGGTGAATAGCCCATCCATCTCTAATGGACATTTCTCTACTATTTCACTAACTTTTCTCTTGGTTCCAGTGGCTAGTTGAACTAACCAGGATTTACTATGCTTTAATTTCTTGAAGGCACAAATCTCAACAATCCTAGGAGTGACATAACTATGAGTAGATCCAGGATCAATCAAAATAGAAACAGATTGCTTAGCAATCTTACCTTCAATTTCAACCACAGTTGACTGATGATCTGCTTGGCGGTCGTCTAGAGCTACATAGATTCTAGGGATTGTCCTCGCCACTTGACCCACAGTTCCATCTCCTTGGATGTTGTGAACTTGATTTGCATTCCCATTCCTATGTGGACAGTTCCTAAGCATTTGGTCTACTCCACAACCCCAACATTGAAGTGGTTCTCTTGGCTCTTTTGGATCTCTTGGCTTGTCTCCCATCATCCTAGTTGGCTTAGTCACAACCTGTGATGGTTGCCTTTGTTGATTCCGGAATTGAGGGGACTTGAACCCCTTCTTCCTTTGATCAAACTTTTCGTTTTTCCTATCCTTCCATGCCTTATGGAATTTCGGTTTGCTTCTGTTCTGATCAAATCAATACTTGGCCTTTCTTATGGCCTCCTCTAGAGTTCAAGGTTCATCAAACTCAATTATGTCTTTATATGACTGGGGCAGTCCACTTAGGAAACGCTGAATTTTGACCTTATCATCTCGAATATACTTGACATACCTCAGCAGCTCCAAGAACTTGTTTGCATATTCTTCCATGGTCGGTTGTCCCAATATCAGCTCATGGAACTCTTTGATCTTATCATCATAGTACCTATCAAAGAGGTACTTCTGCTTGAAGTATTTCTTGAACTGCTTCCACACAATCTTCCTCTCATTGATCTTCTTCACTTGCCTGGTGTGTTCCCACCATATAGATGCTCTTCCATTCAAGTTGAAGATGGCTACCCTTGCCTTCATATTTCCCGAGTAGTCTTGGACTTGGAAATACTTTCTCATCCCAAGAAGCCAAGCCTCAGCTTCTTGACCGGACTTTATCTCTCCATCAAATGTAGGAGGTTTTTCCTTCTTAAATTCCCCATGTGAATTGTTCTTGTAGTGCCTCTTCCTTTTGCTTCTGCGAGATGAAGAGCTTGAACCCTCAATGGATTCTTCAGAGTCAGATGATTCATTAGAGGAGGTTTCTGGAGTATATGTTCTGTCTGTAGAAACTCTTCTTGGGCTACTGGCCCTCTTACGGGAATTCCTTCTAGAAATACTCCCACCCCTTTCTAGATTTGATGTCTGATGTCCAGAGGTTATCTGCCTTTGGATGTCTGTCAAACTCTGTAGCATGGCTGCATTCAGCTGATTTTGTTCTTCCTGAGCTTTAATCATCCTTTCATTATCTTCTCTGCAACTTTGCAACTCCACCCTTAGGCTTCTCATGGTGGCTGCAATACCTGGAGGAGTCTCTTGATTTCTTCTCCCATTAGATTCTGTTTCAGCATTTTCAACATGTATGTTCTCCCCCATGGCATCTGTCTCAAGCTCATAGGGATCATGTGCATCATCCATGGTGTTGATTTTCTTGGCCCAACCAAGATTCAAAACTCTCTGATTGTATTATCTAGAGTGCTACCCTGCTGTAACTGTGACTCTGTGAAATGTGTTCATCAACACAATTGTTAGCTGCATTACATTCTTAGGAATTCATAACTTACTTCATGCACATGGGAAAATGCCATACTAACAATTCGTCAAATCACAAACAATGACATATGAGGGGGAAAAAGAAAGGGGGTCAAGGGGGCTTGCCCCCTTATGGATTCCCTGCGCCACTGCAGGGCGGGTCGAGGGTAGCGCCCTCGGTTTTTTTTTTTTTTTTTTTAGGAATCTCTCTGCAGCTTCGGGCGACTCGTTGATTGCTTCCGCAATTGCGGAGCAATTCGGTGAATGCTTTCGCAGTTGCGGAGCAATTCGCCGAACACTTCTGCGGTTTCGGGGCGGTTTGGTGAACGCTTCCACAACGGGAAGTTTCTCTGAACTCTTCTGCAATGGGAAGTTTCGCAAACTCTTCCGCAACGGGAAGGCTCGTTGAACTCTTCCGCAATTGCCGGAAGGTTCGCGAAACTCTTCCGCAACGAGAAGTTTCACCGAACTCTTCCGCAATTGTGGGAAGGTTCACGGAACTCTTCCACAATTGCGGGAAGGTTCGTGAAACTCTTCCGCAATGGGAAGTTTCGCCGAACTCTTCCACAATTGCGGGAAGGTTCGCGGAACTCTTCCGCAATTTCAGGAAGGTTCACGAAACTCTTCCGCAACGGGAAGCTTCGCCGAACTCTTCCGCAATTGCGGGAAGGTTCGCGGAACTCTTCTGCAATTGCGGGAAGGTTCGCGAAACTCTTCCACAATGGGAAGTTTCGCCGAACTCTTCCGTAATTGCGGGAAGGTTCGCGGAACTCTTTCCGCAGTTTCGGGACGACCTCCCGAAACAAACTTAAACAAAAAATTTCCAAAAATCTTAAGAATTTTTTTGAAATCTTCCCTTCTTTCAGTGATGATTGGATTTGGCCCATAGAGGTCCAATGCTGCAACCAGCAGCTCTGATACCAAACTGTAATGTCCCCTCCTACCATACCAATAGGATAGAGAGGACATGGTGCTAAAACCGGGCATCTAGTCCCATACTTAGTAAACAATCATTGAATTTAAAATGGAGCTTTTAACTAAGTATTCAAGTAATTGAAAGATCATATGGAAATGCATAATCATTTGAAAACACAGCAGAAGTAAATTCATTAGCGCATCCATAATACATTCAAGCTATTCATCAAAGGAATAATTGCAAAGTTAAAAACACAAGAGAATACTTATCTTGACAAAATAGTCCCAAGCAACTGGCTATGCAACTGCAACGTTCCAGCCAACCATAGGCCAGTTGTGCTTATCAACCTCTTAATACAACTGCCACCCCCAAGCTGGGCATGATCTCTACAAGGAACCAGGGAATAGCAGACTCACACATAGCCAAGCATACACCAAGATGAGCCAATCCAATCTGCAATTGGGTTTATCAGGCTGCTAGGACATGGAAGGGAAGAATTGCTAAGCTAGTGAGCTCAACCATAGAGCTATGGGTACCTCTCCCAGATCTATTCAGCTTGGCACTCACAATGCCTACACACCCAATCACAAAGAATTATTCTCTTCACTACCACACAGTCCCTCAAGCCATACCTTCCTTTCTATTGCTCTTAGGGTGTGCATAGAAAAGTAGCCAGCCCTCTTGATCTTCTTGAGAGGTTACTCCCTACACTAGGTTTATCAAGCCAATTCTGTCCACTACCACTCCAGTTTCTTGCTCACAAGTTCACATCAAAACAAGGATGCACATAACAGCAAAACTACACTTGCTGAGCATGAGAAAAATGTTTCAACAGTGGGATGCATGAGATGGGGTATCCTGAGCTTCAGAAAAACGTGGGTAGACTCAAAACGTATGGGCACTTGGAAAATGCGACTGGGAGAGAAAAACCCATTCCAGAAAAATGCCCCATGGGAAAAAACGACCTCTCCCTCAGTCCCAATTCACGTCCCTCCTTCCCCAACTATTGCACAATACCAAAAACGAGTTCCTGGGCATGGAAAAACGCAGGGTTATGGTGAAAAATGTGAGGATAAATTCCAATGAGCTCAGTCCGTGTGAGAGGAAGAACGTAATGGATGAAGAATTTCCTTAGGCAGCATTTCGTGGGGGTTTTCTTTCCCAGCAAGCCAAAAATACGATTTCTAGGTTGATGGTTTTCCCATGCACGAAAATCTGACTGCCATACTTCTCAAATCCCAAGACATTAACTGCCCCAACCAATCTTTGGAAGAATTAAATGATTGGGTGCATGAGACAAAAATGGATAGTTAAGAGTTTCATGGGTTTTCTTATTGACACATGGGCTGACCCTAGTGGCTCAAGGGTTTGGATAATTCCCCCCCCTTTTCCTTGTAGAATCATGCCCCATCTCTTTTGTTGCATTGCATAGCCGGTTGTGGGTTTTTCCATTAAAATTCGTATTTACATGATGTCTTATTTACATTTTTCCCATCTCGCACAAGAACCATAGGCATCTATTTTTAATTGCCGATACAAAATGCTAAGTCAATGGTGGGGCCTTGGCCTTGAGCCCCTCACCATGATCAAATTACAATATTTACATCATTTACGATTAATTACAAAGGGGGTCAAAAATGGGGACATTACAATTTTTAATTAAATGGCCATCAAGAAATATTTGAAATAATTCCAATTAGTATTACTTATAATCCCAACACTTTTTAAATGGCTTGGATTTGAGAGGAAAATGTATTCCACCTAGAGATATGGCATTTTGCAAAGTTTACTACTACTCTAGAGGCATCAAACAAGTTGTCTAAGACTAATTTAAAACATTTTTCCATAACAAAAAGATTACCTTCCCATCAAAAATGTGATAATACATTTGATTCCTCTATCAAGGATTATTCCATTCAACCTTCCTAGGGCTCATTCAAATTCCATTTTTATGCTCAATGACTCAACCATAATAATGCACAAAACAAGAGAAAATGGGAATTATTGTCTCAATTCTATGTTTCTCTTGAAGAAATCAATAGGTCTCATATCGACTAATAATGTTATCCACAAAGATCCGATGCAAGCCTTAACCAAGAAAAAATTTAGCAGTGCAATTTAGCCCATGGGATATTTTTGACCTTTTTTTTCCAAAAAGCGTTTCACCAATTTCCCTTTTTTTCAAAGATGATTTTCCCACATTCCATGGGATAATTTTTTTTTACTCTAAAAATAACAAAAAGTCCAAAAACTATTTAAAGTCCTTAGAAATTTGAATATTTTTACAAAGCATTCGCCAAACATTTTATGGTTGCAAATTTAAGAATTAGTAAGATTGGCCAAGGTCTATACACTTGAAAAAATTATGGATCCTTAAAATTTTCCCCAGCCTTAACTCATGAAATAAAGAACTCGATAAATCCCAAATTCTTAAGAACCTCTCACAGAAAATAGTGCCTTATCTAATCAAAGGCATTGGCCATGTCTTGATTATTTCTTTCTTCTTGTTTTATTTGTTGAAATGAATAGCATCTTGCACCAATATAATGTTATCTATAACTTTTGTTTTCTTCGTAAGGCCACCCTAGTTATCAAATATGATTTAAGAAGAATCATTTTCAACTTATTGGCCATTATTTTAGTTAATATCTTGTAGGATGATTTACGTAGGGGTATTATGCAAAATCATCTAAAAGAAGAGGGATTATAATATTTGGGAATAAGAAATAGAAAAGAGGAGTTGGTGCAACTCCCCAACTTCTACTTTTTCTTTGTATAGATAATATGACAATAATATTGGAAAGAGTGAATCAAGAAACCATATGGGCTTGTGGATTTGTTTGGAGTAAGACTTCATGTTTCCTTTATTATTTCTTCTTTTTCTATACCTATAAATAGGTTTGCATTTTCTTCTTCTTTGATTAGTTGTTGGGAATATTTTCTAGTATGACATGAGTTGAATCAACATTGGCTTCTCTCTCTTCATTAGAGAGGTTTTCAAAGTGGGTTCGATTTGCCTCCTTGATGGATGGATAGTCTCAAGATAGTCACATCAACAAGGGTGATCTCCTTGACATTATTAATCTAGGCTCTTTCTTTGGCATTCATGTGAAAGAAGTTAGTATTTTTCCCTTGATTGTAGCCATAGGATTTAGGATCTCAACCTCTCTTCTTATAAGCAATTTGCTTTATATATTTTGTAGCACGAATTTCACTCCTCCATCCAAGTTTGTTCCCTTACAAATTTGGAGTACATCTTGCATTGTATATCTCCTAACATATTTTGCAACAATATTGTTTCATAACTAGGTTGTCTATAAGAGATGTTTTCCTAGAATTTGAATATGATTTTGACGTATTTTAATTTTTATTCCCATATATATAATATATTGGGAAAATCATAGTAACTAATTTGGGTCATTATTGTTAAGTTTAGAAGTTGAGGGTTTTGATTAAACCTCAATTCAAAATAAATAGTAATACATATATTTACGAGAAATGAAGGTGAAAATGGTCTTAAGGAATGGAGATGAAATATGACGGAAAAACTTGAAAAACTAAATTTAGCAAGTAGTTATTTTTATGGTGAATCTCACAAGTGGTGGAGAAGTCATGATATAAATACTAAATCATATGGAAAGGTTGGTGCAAGTTAATTAGGGTCTATTTTCATGTGTTAGATGCAATAGAAAACTGGAAAAAAGAAATCCCTCAACTTACATGGTTATTTTGAGATACATACACCTTGAATCTTGGTTGGAGTTAAGAGGATGAAATGTAGGAAATTGAATCACATTTCCGAATATATAAATTTTATCTATTGAAAATGTTCATAACTATCTCAAGTTTTATCTTTTCTAGCAAGTACTTTTTCTTTTGTCAAATGACAAGGTATATGTCTTTGTGGGTGCATCCTTTGAGTTCCTAAATGCTAGAATTAACCTACAAAAACTAGTAGACATCTATAGAAAAAATAGTACAAGTACAACACTATTTTCCCAAACTAAATTTAATAATTTATAAATTTGTTAATTATCTAATTGATCAAACCTCAAAAACAATATGCCAAGTGTGGGTGTATATTTTGAAGGTCTTAATGCAATATCAAGAATTGGTTTTTTTATAGCATGTGTAGGTTGACGTCTAGTAGTGCAACATACATTTTATTTTAAATGCTTGAGAAACAAAACAGTTATGGAAGAAACACTAATAGTGTGTTTTTTGAGTTAAGGTAATGACACAAGAAAAATAGAAAAGAAATATATATATTTTTTTAAATTACATATTTGGAATCTGCAAAAAAATGCTATCTGGCTCTAAAATTTCATAAAAAAATGATTGGTGTATCGTATTGTAATGAGTGGTAAAACACATGCATACTGAGAAAATGGATGAAATTCCCAATTAGCTATAGTTTACTATATCCCATAGCACAAATTTGGTTAACCTGAAGCTAATTCCAAGCAAACAAGTAGGAAGAGCGATGACACCCAAACACATGACGACGCTCGATTTAGGTGGTAAGGAATGAGAACACGTTTCATTTAGATTCAAATTTCCCTTTCCTACCTATATAGGTGCCATGAAAACCAAAATGCATGCACATTTTAGCTCTACAAAATGTGTGTGCATTTTAGCTCTACAAAATACATGCACATTTTAGCTCTACAAAATGTGTGTGCATTTTAGCTCTACAAAATACATGCACATTTTAGCTCTACAAAATGCATGCATGTTTTAGCTCTACAAAACACATGTGCGTTTTATAGAGGTGAAACACACATGCATTTTGTAGAGCTAAAAGTTACATGCATGCATTTTGTAGAGCTAAAATGCATGTGTTATGTTATAGACATCCAATTTACCTTAGGGGTAGTGGGGAGGATGGGGGTTGGGGGAGAGAAAGAGATATAGATTGGGGTTTAGGGGGGAGGGGTTTAGGGATGATTAGGGTAGTTACAGGGAAGAGGGGTTATAGGGTGGGCAAAGAGAGAGAGAGAGAGAGAGAGAGAGAGAGAGAGAGAGAGATGGGGGTGTAAGTGGTAGGGGGAAGAGGATTAGGAGAGACAGATAGAGGGATAGCGATAGGGGTATTAGGAGGGATATAGAGAGAGGGATAGAGGTAGGGGGAGTAAGAGAGAGAGAGGGGGGGTGGTTATGGATAGGAATATTAGGAAGGGGTTTAGGGATAGAGAGGGGCTTTTAGCGATAGTTATAGTGAGAGAGAGAGACAGGAAGCAGCATGGGTATTAGGGAGTTGGGGGTAAGGTGTAGTTGGAGGAGTAGGGGAAAGAAAGAGTGAAAGATGGGGTTAGAAAGGGTTAGGGGGAAGAGGGGGGAGATAGATAAAGATGATGAGGGGGTTTAAAGGTAGGGGAGGAGTAGGGATTTGAGAGAGTCCGGAAAGGGGTTATTAAGGGAGAGATAGAGAGAGAGAGAGAGAGAGAGAGAGAGAGAGAAGAGGGGGGAATTAGTTGTAGAGGGGAGGAGTGTGTGTGTGTGTGTGAGAGAGAGGGGGGGGGGTTATGGGTTTGAGGGAGAGAGAGAGGGGTGGGAAATAGGGTTAGGTGGAGGATTAGAGGGGTGGGAGAGAGAGAGAGAGACCAGGGTTGAGGGGGGGAGGGTATCGGAAATTAGGTGTAGGGGGAGGAGTGGGGTCAGGGGAGAGAGATATACAGATCATGGTGGGTCAAGGAGGGAGTTTGGGGGAGAGAAAGAGATAGATATTTGGGTGGGGGGAGGGGTATGGGTTTAGGGAGGATTAGGGAAGTTAGAGACAATGGGGACATAGGCTTGGGGAAAAGAAGGAGAGAGAGTGGGTGGGTGGTAAGGGGTATGGGAGGGATTAGGAGAGACAAAGAGATAGAGGGGTTTAGGTGCAGGGAGAGTAGGAGTGAGAAAGAGATATAGAGGAAAGGGGGGTGTTTATGGGTACAAAGAGTAGGATGTTGGTTAGGGGTAGAGGGTGGATTAGCGGTACTACAAGTGAGAGAGAGAAGGGGGTGTTAGGGGGTTGGGGAAGAGAGAGAGAGAGGCGGTGGTTAGGAATAAGTGGAGGAATAGAGGAGAGAAATATTGAGAGAGGGGTTTACTAAGGGGGAATAGGGGAGAGAGAGAGAGGAGGAGGAGGAGGAGGAGGAGTAGGAGGGAGGGTTAGAGGTAAGGGAGGGAGTAGGGGGGAGGGGGGATAGAAGTAATGGGAGGAGTAGGTGGGAGAGAGTGTGAGAGAGGGGGTTAGTAAGGGTGTGTGTGTGTGTGTGTGAGAGAGAGAGAGAGAGAGAGAGAGATAGAGAGAGGTTAGTGGTAGGAGGAGGAGTTGGGGTGTGTGTGAGAGAGAGGGGGGGGATGAGGGGGTGGTTATGGATAGGGAGAGTAGGATAGGGGTTAGGGATAGAGAGTAGGGGATTCGAGTTAGTGGGATTATAAGAGGGAGAGTGGGGGTGTTAGGGAATTAGGGGAGAGAGAGGGGGGGTGGGGGTTAGGTGTAAGTGGAGGAGTAGGGGAAAGAGAGCACGAGTGATGGGGAAAGTAAGGGTTAGGGGGAAGGTGTGTGTGTGTGAGATAGAGAGAGAGGAGGGTGGGTTGAAGGTAGGGAGAGGAGTTTGGGGGTGAGAGAGTGAGAGAGGGATTTAGTAAGGGTTAGAGAGAGAGAGAGAGGAGGGGGGTTAGTGGTAGGGGGGGATTATTTTGTGTGTGTGTGAGAAAGAGAGAGACAGAGAGAGACAGAGAGAGAGAGAGAGAAGGGGTGTTAGGGGGTTGGGGGAGTAATAGAGGGGTGGGGGTTAGGGGTATGTGGAGGAGTAGAGGGTGGGTGAGAGAGAAATATTGAGAGGAGAGGGTGGTACGTGGTAGGGGGAGGGGGATTATGAGAGACACAGAGAAAGAGGGGGGAATAGGGGAAGGAGGAATAGGAGAGAGAGGAGGGGGATTATGGGTTGTTTATGAGTAGGGATAGTGTGAGTGGGGTTACGGAGAGAGAGGACGGTTAGGGGTAGGGACAGTGTGTGTGAGAGATGGGGTTTTAGGGGGTTGGTGGAGAGAGAGAGGGGTGGGGGTTAGGTGTAAGTGGAGAAGTATGGTAGAGAGAGAGAGAGAGAAGAGGTTAGTAAGGGTTAAGGAGAAGAGTGGAGAGAGAGAGAGAGAGGAGGAGGAGGAGGAGGAGGAGGAGGAGGAGGAATTTCTATCGGTAGGGGGGATTAGCGGGGTGAGAGAGTGAGACAGGGGGTTATTAAGGGTAAGGGAGAGGAGGGGAGAGAGAGAGAGAGACATGAGGGGGGTTAGTGGTAGGTGGAGGAGTAGGGGGCTATGTGTACCTGAGTGTGAGAGAGAGAGAGTGGGGTGTTAGGGGGTTTGGGGAGAGAGAGAGGGGTGGGGGTTGTAGGTAGATTGAGGAGTATAGGGGTGTGTGTGTGTGTGTGTGTGTGTGTGTGTGTGTGTGTGTGTGTGTGAGAGAGAGAGAGAGAGAGAGAGAGAGATTTGGGGGGTAAGGGTGTGGTGATTAGGGGTACAGGGAAGGAGGGGGGTTGGGGGAGAGGAAGAGATAAATATTGTAGTGGGGAGGGAGGGGTTTATGGAGGATTATGGAAGTTAGAGAGAAGGGTGGGTATAGGGTTCAGAGAGAGAGAGAAGGAGGGGTATAGGGTTCAGAGAGAGAGAGGGGGGGGTGGTTATGGGTAGGGAGAGTAGGAAGGGGGTTAGGGAGAGAGAGTGGGGGGTTATGGGTAGTGAGAGTGTGAGAGGTAGAGGGGGTTGTTAGGGTTTTAGGAGAGAGAGAGGGAGAGAGAGAGAGAGAGAGTCGTGGGGGGTGGCAATGGGGAGGAGGGGGTTGGTGGAGAGAAAGAGATATAAATAAAAATGGGTAGGGATAGGGCTTAAGGGGCATTAGAGAAGTTAGAGAGAGGGGGGTATATGATGAGGATAAAGAGAGGGAGAGAGATATGGGGGGTTGTTAAGTGTTAGGAGAAGGGGTATTAGGTGATACACATAGAGATAGGGGTTATGGGTAGGGAGAGTAGGGGATATAGAGAGAGAGGGGGGGGTGGAGGGGGTGGTTATGTGTAGGGAGACTATGAGGGGAGTCAAGGAGAGAGAAGGGGGTTAGAGGTAGTGAGAGAGAGAGAGAGGTGGGGGGTGTTAGGGGGTTGGGAAAGTGAGAGAGGGATGGGGGTTAGGTGTAGGTGGATGAGTAGGGGAGAGAGAGAGTGAGAGGGGAATAATGATGGTTAGATAGGGATGAATAGGGAAGGAAGGATAGGGAGAGATATTTATTAAGAGATAGAGAGATGGAGGGAGGAAAGGAGAGAGAGAGAGAGAGAGAGGGGGGGGGGGGGGGTTGGGATGTAGGGAGGGAAGGATGAACATGTTGAGGTATATAACATTCCTTATAAAACATGTGCACAGTTTCTAACTACAAAAAACTTGCAGGTTTTGTAACTACAAAACACACACACATTTTGTAACTACAAAACATGTGCACATTTTGTATCTATAAAATGCAAGTGTGTTTTTTTTTTTCCTAGCCTACGTGTAAAATGACCTATCAGGATCAGGCACCTCCAGTGCTAACATCAAGGAACTTGTACGTGTTTTTTTGCAAAGTGAAAGCATGTTTTGTAGAACTACAATTGTATTTGAAAGGTCCCTCAACTTCGTGCGAGCGCCTGCCACGTGATAAGTATTTGAATATTTCTTCTCAAAATTATGGATCAAAGCCTCAAAATTGGAAGACATGAATAAAACTCAGGATGAATTGAATGAAACAAAAGAGGAACTCAAGAAGAACATTGAGAATTTGTCCAAGATACAAGCCCTTAATGAAGCACTCATTAAGGGATTCATAAATTGAAGTGAGAAAATAATAGTAAAGAAAAGTGGGAAAATGATGAGTCAAGGAAATAATTAAAAAAGAATTATGAAGAAATATATAGATTTTAAAACCATAATAAAAAAAAACCTGGATGAGGTGAAGAGATTGAAAGAATAAAATGAGCATGCTCAAAATCAAGAAAAAATAAGGATATTGGATGAAGGGAATACTAAGAGATTTGAAGAGGACATTGTTACACCTAAATCTCGTCATCATGAGTCCTATGTTAACTCAGTGCTATGATCCATGAAGTTTCCCTAAACAGAAGTTAGCTAGATCAAGTTGTTGATCCTTTGTCCACATTTTCTAGTTGGGCCGATGCATCTTGTCTTCCAGCAAGAAGCACCTGACTAGGCTCAGCGCAAAGTGTCATTTGGAATCCTGCGTCGGTGGCTCAAGTTGCCTTAATTCAACCTACGCTTGCCCTTTCCTGGCACAAATTGTCCTCATACAACATCCACTAGGGTTGGTTGAAATGGATAAATGAGACCTTCGAGCAACTTCTCGAAGCATGATGAGGTGGATGGTTATCCCTAATTCATAGGTGAGTTGTCCTTCGGTTCCATAACCTCAAGGGATGATCCCTTAGCCTACTCCCCATAATATTCAACTTACTCTATCCACTCGGTCCTATAAATATGAAGCTCCTCTCAATTCCAAAGGGAGGAAGGTCTATAACACTCTCATGCTAGTGGAATTGGCTTAGGTGATCCTTGTACATCCTTGGGAGTCCTACTTCATCCTTGGAGGCTTTGGTTTGGCTTCTTGGAAGGAAGGTTGCAATGTTAAGGCATAGGTTGTAACGTTCTTATTTATTGTACTCTCTTTCATTACAGTTAATACAATCTATTCCCATATATGTTATTGTGTTGTTAATATGTAGAGCTTACCTGCCTAATTGTTAGCTTAGATCAATCATATGCAATATATGCTTTTACTGCTTGTTTGTGTCTGCTTGTTCAATAGGGCTTTGCAACTGTAGATATGAAGATTCTAGAGCATTGGATCAAGCAAGGAGCAAAGGGATTGTAAATATAAGGTAAGATACTTGCTACTTTATGATTCTATTGATCTAGGGAAGTTGATTCTATTCGATATCTATTTTTTCTAGATCTAGTTAGACTAGGGAGATTCGGCCTTTAAGTCCGCTTAGGTAGATTGTCCAAAAGCAAATTTGGCGACCATACTGGGGAGTAATTTAGCTTGATTTCAGTTTGAGTGTGATTCCATTGATTTATTAGTGATCCATTTCTTAGCCTTCTGATCCCTTATCATCATCAGATCTTATCATTAGAGAGTCAGTTAACTTCCCCTGATTCTGTTAGGATCAATGTCAGGTCATTTTCTTTTTATCCTTTGGAGATCTTTTGTTTTTTGCAATTGATTATTCGCTGGAAGCACCTGGGCTGTGCATCCAGTGTACCTCTACCCATCCGACGCTTTCTTTGTGTGTGCAATCTGCACCAGTGACGTTATTTCCTTGCATACAGTCTGTTCCACTCATGCTTTTCCTTTGTAGACAGTCTACGTCGGGCGCTCTACAGCATACTGGCAGAGTGCGCCAGCCCTTTGAGCTTGGTGCTTGGTTCAAACCCTCTCCAAATTTTGCTTTTTGATCTGATTTGCAAGCTTCTGTGTGCTGTATCTTCCAGTCATAGGATTTTTTTCCCAACTTGCTTGAGTTTGGATATGTCTTGTTGATTTTTGGGTTCCATTTGGTCAAGTTAGAGATTCGGTGGTGGCAGGGAATTTCAATCCCCCACGTTCATCCACTCAATCTTACATTCCCTAATAACCTTACCAGATCTATTCATTGTTTTAGATCTGCTTCCAAACCCTTTATGCACTTAACCATTTAGTTTTTATTGCATTTGATTGATTTTGAGTGATTTGAGTGTCTTTGGACCCATTTGAGTGCTTGTCATTTTTTCTTTGAGAATTTCTGAGTCATTGGAGTGTTACGACTAGTCTCTTGTTTTCTGCTATTACATCTAAAAATCATTATTATTATCATACTTTGGAATTCGTTGTTTATATTTTCGAGAAGTTTGAAGAGACCATCGATTGGTTATATTTTTCCTAGTTATGAGTCTTTCATCTCTTTGAAAAAATAAAATGAATTCAATCTCTTGCAAAGTATTTCAAATTTGAAATGTTCTATGCACTTTTGGTCTTTTTGTGCTTTCGGTTTATCATTGTGGAAATTGAAGAGTTAGTGCATTCTAAGCAGAAATCCTCCTTTTCTTTATTACTTAGATTCATTCTAGTTTGAAAAGGCAAAATAATTTTTTTTTATTTGGTGTGTTATTTATTTTTGTGTTTTGTTGGAAAAACGAAAAAGAGTGCTTTAAACCATCTTTGGTAGATTTTTGAACTTTTTGGGATTTCTTATCTTTCGAGACCATTTAATAAAGATTTCTCCTTACCTTAGATATACTTCATCGAAAGAAAAGGGAATGTGCACCTTCATGTAGCTAGTGTTGCATTATTTTAAAATTTTTGTCTACACCTCATGCATTCACCTAACTGCATAACATAAAATTAATCGGTAGCGTTAGGTTAAAATTTACTAGTAACTTGTGTGATCATTTAGTGATGTGTTTCGGCATTGTAAAACGTGGCAGTTGTCATTATTTTCCTGTACTGCATCCCGAGGGCCTGCAGTTCTTCCACGTACCAAGTGGTATATCGAAGGCTCTTTCACGTACCCTTGGGTATATCAAAAGGAACTTCACGTACTCGGTATTATATCAGAAGGCTCACATTAGAGGAAATTTGGGTAAAAAATGGGCCTCCTAAGGAAAAAAAAAAATAGTAGTGAGAGAGTAAAAAACTACTTTTTAAGATCGTATTTTTAACTTATCTCCTTGTAGGTTTACTCAAATTTGATGCGATAGGACTCGTTGTATGAATAATTAAATTATGCATCCAACGAGTACCCATGTTGCATACTTTTAATAACATCCACACCGTGAAAAATCGAAAATGCATTAAAAAACGTGTTTTCTCGCACTAGAAACACGTTTTTTAATGTATTTTAATTTTTTCATGGTGTGGATGTTGTTAAAAGTATCCAACATGGGTACTTGTTGGATGCATAATTTAATTATGCATCCAACGAGTCTTTTCGCGTCAAATTTGAGTAAGCCTACAAGGAGATAAGTTGAAAATACGATCCAAAAAAGTAGTTTTTATTTTTTCCCTCCAATTTTTTTAGGTGCTCCCTTTTTAAATTTTAAAGAATTTTGATTGGCTAATACATAATGACATGAAATTTGTATTATTTTTGGAAGGCCCATTTTAAATTGAAATTTCCTCTAATGTGTCGTACGGTTGTGCATTAGACAACACCTCTACGGATTTGTGCTCCAAGGTACCTTGAGTATATCGGGAGACTCTCCTAGGATTCCTGAAACAAACCGAGCTAACCATTTGGTCATCTTGGTAGAGAAATACATCGAGAACAGCATTCAGGGAGCTACTATGCATGTGCTTCTAGGTAGTCGGGTTGTACTGTTAGCGGTACGATCATAATCCTCCCTGATTAGTGCTCTGAAAAATTGGGTTGAGTATAACTGTTGAACCCTGGGGTATATCGCGAGTTGCGAATCCTTGACAATCCTATGAGTTTCCAGAATTTTGAATCCACACCTGTCACATAAGTTTGCTTGTGGCCTTATTTTTTGTAGATTTTGGATTTCTTTTCTTTTTGTATAGAATATATTTAGGAGAAATTCTGCTTCAATCATTCTAGTTGAACAACCTTTGATAAGGTCCTGTAGAATTTTAAACTTGCCACTGTAACCTAGCTAGTATTTGAGACATTTTATGTTTGTGGAAAAACTTTACCTTAACTTTTATTGTAAATTTTTATATTTGACCAAGTGTCAAGGATGACTATAAATGAATAATATTATTATTTAATAAATTAAAATAGGATACACTGACCCAAAGAGACTTTTGAAAGAGTGTTTACTGGCCCACTAGGAGGAATGGAATTTGGGGTAGAAGGAAATGGACAAGTGGCAGCATCTGAACTCAGTAACTAGCTGTTGTTATCAGACAACTCCCTTAAATTGTGGTCAAGTTCCTAAGAATGTGGAACTGGAGCTTATGGCTCATTGAATGAAAACCTGACAACCAAAAGACCTAGGCATCTTTTTATAGCCATCGAATTTGAGCAAAGGATCACACTTTCTCTGACGAGAGAACTTACCTTGTGGTTTTGCTGGAAATTGCACACAAGAGATTCAATGAGGGGAAGCTATGTTTTGAGTTGCAGAGTAAGACTGTCTTATTCCTGCTGAGTGTAGAGGTTTCCTATTGAGTGCAGAGGTTTTGATGTGTATGCAAGTCTCCATAGATTGTTGAAGTACATATGTGAGGTGTGTATGCAAGTCTCCATTTATTGTTGAAGTACAACCTAAGTGCCTTGCTTCTACACAGATACTTCTTCCTAGTGGTTTAGTAAACAGGCTCGGGGGTCCAAAAGAGCAAGTAAGCTTGGCTGCTTTTCTAGAGAAGGTTGGGAGGAACATGCCTCTTTGGGTATTTGTCCACCCTATCAAGTTATCAGGTTCTACTTGTTATATTTTATTTCATTTATGAACTGTTGAACTATTCCGAAAACGGTTTGTTGGATAGATATTATTTAGTTGTTTAAAATGTTAATTTTCTGAACTGTTAGATATATTATGTGTATTAAAATGAATGAGTAGATTTAAGAATATAAAAAGAATGAATATAAATGTCTTCCTGTATTTTTCCTTTCGCCATTAGCGATGTACTCTAGTACAAGAAGAGAGTTAATTAACATAGATTAGATATGATCTCTAAACAATGATGGAGAATAAATGTCTTTTATTTTCATGATATTTTCTAAATTCATTACCATAGTTTGTAGAAATAGTAGTAGTTCCATAAGCCATCTAAGTTTGCATTTTCTAAATGATAGATTTCAGTAGAAGTTAAATAATACAGAACCAAGAATATTGCTAACAATATAGCATTTGCATATAAATGTTTATACCTATAAACATAGTTTATACTTTATATATATCATGTCCTACACAGGAATATAAAAGAAACCATAAGTATCTTATGATTGGCTTACAAACAAAACTATACTAGATTTTATACAGTCTTTATCTTTCACATAAACATAGTTTATCAAAGGCTTCACACAGTAATGCAAACTGAAACCTTAGACTATGCACTCATTGCATATTTTATAAACTGAATAGTATTTCACTATCAGGAACTTTGATTATCATAATATAGTGCAAAACAGAAAACAATAATGAACTTATCTTATATAACAACATACTTATACTTAACGAATGACTTTTTCAATTCTTAAACAGAGTATCAAACATTATGCTAAACGGAGTAAGCTTCAAACAAATTCCTTATCAACAAAATATATAGTGGTATACTCACTTCTACGAAAAGAACATAACTGATATATATATATATATATATATATATATATATATTAAATAGAAATCGATTCTATGTAAACCAAGTATTATCCATCTATGTTAATATCAATGGATAAACTATACAAGTATGATGTATTATAAGCACATATTATTTATAAATTATATCCATAGAAAATTGAATGTTGGAATGCACCCCTGCACAAATAATGTTTATTGGATATACTATATCATGCTACATGATAAAGCATTAAACCCCTAATACATTATTTATATATGAATACAAACCCTATTGACCTCATCATTTTCGAGAAATGATTTACTGTATTAAGAACTTAGTAAAATAAATCAAGTTACAAACCCTGTACCCAGTTATCAACTATTATATTACTTTACAACCTGATATATATATCAATACGATTAAGAGTTTAACTCTGAGTTCACCAATCTAAAAATATTAACAAACTGTCCTTTACAGGCTTACATTTATTTAGGAATCTATAGCAGTAACTAAAGGTTCGAGTCTCAGAATGAGCTCGCCTAGCTACAAAGTTTGCAAAGCTATAATATTTTATTAGTATCGTATTACAACAAACCATAACCAGCTACGAGTTTAACACCGAAATCACTTGTCAAAATTATCAACCCACAGTTCATTACAAGTTAAATGTATAGTTATAAATCTATAGAAGAAATGCAAGTTTCAGGATCGATACCCGTAAGGGCTCGCCCAAAGGTTCAATAAGAACCAACATTACATAGTATTAACATTTTTAAAATGAACACTTCCCTTAGGTTAATGATACACAGGTATTCAAAATGAAGGTCGAGGGTTCGAGTCTCCACTTGGAGAACTCGCCCAGATGTTTATCTCAATACTTAAAAATACCAAAACTTAATCTCATGATAGTGCTAGGTTCAAGCCCTGTATCATTGAAATCATAGAATTTCAACACCGAAATCACAAATTTTGAAGGTTTACATCATACTACAAGCTGACGAAAGACAAGAGCCATTGTATTATATACATAACATTAAATGCAATAAGTATCGTTATAGAGAATTTATTTATATTGATTTCCATTACAAAAATTACATTCGCAGTAAACTGCTCCAGGGTTCTCTCTTAGAAGACCCTGTATCATTGTTCCAATAACAAAAATGGATGAAGGCCCAACCCTGGTCTTTCAACCAGTATCATTTCCTTCCTACCCTAACTTTGCCTCATGGCTCCTTTACTAAAACAAACAACAATGCAGAAGAGCATCACAAAAACAAACAATCCTTCCGTCGTTGACAAAGGTAACATCTGGGGGTGAACCCAAGGCTTACCGTGGCTTCACCACCATTGGAGTCAAGTTCCATTTCCTATTACAAATCCATCACCGAGGAATTTGACTATGGTCCCTGTCAAACAACCATTTTCGAGGTTGAAATTTGAAGAACACCATTAATACAAACTGAAATCTTACAACTGTAAACAATGAGAGCCATGATTTTGTAAGAGCTTACCTTCGCAGGTTTGGAACCCTAGCTAAAAGGAAAACTAGTAGTTGAACTCTTCACATGATAGGACCACCTTAAAGAACCATGACTTGGCTGTAACCAACTTTCAAGTAGTGCTCAGATGGATTCATAACCCTGGCATCTGAGAAGGCTCTACCTGCCCTCCTCCACGAAGAAATACAACAATAATTAAAAAAAAGGACCGAACCCTCAAAAGTAGTAGTAGGGTTTTTGATAACCGAGACCATATTAATGTCATTCATGTGATTGTAATAAATTTTGGTACAATCATCCACCAACCCGAAATCTAAAACCCACTTTTCTATAGTTGATAACATATTTCGGGAAGCACATTTTAATATAGCATTGGATGATAACCTAGGATCCACATTCCTATAGTTTGACCCAATATTTTTTTAATGCCAAGTAGGAGTGTCTTGGCCACAAAATTCATCGTATGTTTTGGAGTCAACTATTACTTACACCATCGAAAGAGCTTATCAGTTCCATAACCATGACATTAGATTGGTTTAAGCCACCACTTTAGTATAGTTTTGGAACTTGCAAAACTATACTGCCATTGATCCTTATAAAAAATATTTGGTATGATTTCTTTCCATGGAGGTTTAATCGTAAACATATAATTTATCATTTTCTTGCTAAGTTAAAAATCAAACTTGTAACCTGTACAAAATAGAAGGTAGAATTGATTTAGCATTAATCTAAGTAAGTCTCAGGCTTGCACCAAAATATTCCTTATCAAACAAAAGCATTCTTATTTATCAATTTTTAGGATTATACTCCCAACATATCTACAATAAGCTAAAGCATGAATAAATGAGTTAAATTACGACATAAGACACCTAAGTATAAAATAATAACTCAACATCTCAAATAGCTCATGGATTACGCCTGAATTCATAAGCTTAAAGGAACCCACAATGATACAAGAATCTTAGTACAAATTAAATAAATTTCAACATAGGAAATGTTAGGACCAAGTGAATTTAATATACAAGACAGTGATACTTCCTCTAGTCAAAGAAATCCTGTAAGTGTATTACGATAAAATAGGCAGCATTACATCATTCAAATATAGAATTATAGATTTAGCTGAATGTCGTTACAACATGTAAATATTGACGATCATATATCTAAGTATTACGATATTATCTATTTAATTGTCGTTTAGACAATTAAATAATTAATGATAATTTATGAGATTTTTAAAAGTCGCTTTTTATTTAAACAGTAAATTTAAATGTTGAACATTATACTTCTGCATAGTATTTATTGGTGAAAAGACCGCTTAGAAAATTTTAAATTTTTACGAAAATTAGGGATGTGACAGCCACCCGAATATCCCCTTAATCCGGAGGTACGTTCAAGGGAAAACATGGATCCACCAGTTACCTTCATGTTACTTGAAGAAGACTCCACCATGGAGTCGACAATGAACTTTTCACTTCCTTTGAGTCCACTAATCACTGATCCTCCAAGGTCTGTGACCATGGAACCGTCTGCTTCACGAGACACATATTTCCACCCTTCAATGGAAGGAGAACCCGGGAATGTAGAATGGTACAATCAACCCCAGGATGACCCTGTATCCACAACTTTTGGTCCATATACATCATTTTGGGAAACCACTCTAGGGAAACAATGGGCTCATTTTTCTAAACTTTCGTCTATAGGAACCACACCTCCTTATTGGGTTCCCAATGATGAGTTTCTAGCACCCTTTCACGACCATATTAATCGGCTACGTACAGTCGGTGAAGAACTCAGAAGACAGAGTCTCCCACGAGGGATTCAAAACTCAAAAGTGCCCATGTCTCAACATACCCAATTTTTTTCACTATCTTTCACTTCACCAGAAACACCTATACATAACAAGACCACTTACGAACCTGTTCAACCCTCATGTCCTGTGAGTACACCTATTAATCAGGAGACTAGTTCCATAGCCCGAGTGCCTCAAAACATTAAAGGACAACTATCCAACACCCCTCATACTACTACTGGAATGCTACCCAACCATCCCCCACCCCAAAATTCGAGGGGAGGATACTCTTTGCCTCTCAATTTCCTCATGAGTAGTGTCCCTCCATTAGTAAGTAACCATCAACCTATTGCGATTCAACCATCAACAAGTGGTCAAAACATTGTTACTGGGGGGGAACCCCTAGTCGCTAGCCATAATATGAGTGGAGGAATTCCAATTGGTCATTTCATTGGCATCTACTTACCAGTCACGGGACCTACCGTGGGATTACCTCATGGTGGGGGACCATCCAACCTAACTCAATCACTATGGAGTCATATATATCCCAGTAATTTCAACCCTACGTCGGGATAATCCCAGCCAGGAAACATGCTTCCCTGGGTACCTTATCCCGACCACTTAAACACTCCATTGGGACATCACATTGTTATGCCAATTGGACCCCTGCCAACCTTTCCTCAAGTCCCACCACCCCCACCACCATTTGGTCCACCTCCACCTCCTTCCGGAGGGGGTGGACCTCCACCTTCCGGTGGAGGCCCACCCCATTCCGGTGGTGGCATCCCACCCCACTCCATCGGAGGAGGTGGAGGCCAACCCCCTTCCTGTAGCAGAGGACCCCCACCTTTGGGCGGAGGCCCTCCTTATTCTGGAGGCAACAGAACACTTTATTTTGGCGATGGTGGAGGACCCCCACCTTTTGGCAGAGGCCCACCCTATTCCGACGGAGGAGGTGTAGGACCACCTTATTCCGATGGTGGTGGAGGACACCCACCTTTTGGAGGAGGCCCACCCTATTCCGGCGAAGGAGGTGGAGGACCAGCTTATTCCAATGGTGGTGGAGGAACCCCACTTTTTGGAGGAGCTGCACCTTATTCTGGTGGCGTACCACCCTATTATGGTGGTAGGCCACCATCAAGTACACCACCCAATCCAGGTGGCACACCCCCTGATGGAAAATTCCCTATGGGAACACCTTACAATAAGTCGATTCAAGCTCCTACTGGCCCATATATTCCATATCAATACTACCAGTATCTGCAGCAGAACCAACAACTGCCATTTCTAGCTACTTTAGACTTCCCAGACCTATCTCATTTGACCAATGATCCCATCCTGCACAGTTATAATTGGCCACCTATTCCTGTTAAGTTACCTTTCGATATTCCAATGTTTGATGGAAAGCCCGGTGAAGACCCGAATAACCATGTGATGACATACCATCTATGGTGTTCATACAATTCCTTGATGGATGACTCGATCCGTATGAGTTTATTTCAAAGGACCCTCACCGGTTTCGCTGCCAAGTGGTATATTGAACTACCACCGCACTCGCTTCCCGATTTTCATTCTATAGCTATGCCATTCCTGACCCATTTCCAGTTACCCATCCGCTATGAAATTGGTACGGACCTAATGACTTCTCTCTACCAGACTACCGCGACTCAGATATCCGATCATATCCATGAGTGGCGAAGGAGACGATGTCTCATTAAGGCTCCCATTCCGGACCAATTATTAGCTGTTTGGTTTACAAAGTCTCTTTTACCCACTATAGCTAGAGATGTAGTTATGGGTGGGGTCGTCACCGAGGAACAGGCTATCGCTCGTGCCCACTACTTAGACCTTGTCTATGCTCAATACGACACTTTATATGACATTGTTCCTGACGCCCCCCGCCTTACCTATGATCCTGAAAAACCACCTCAGGGACCTCATGCCGAAGACATTATTGGTTCTGTACACTCCCAGCCTTCTACTCAAACTGGTGGATCATCAATCCACCATGGCTCTTCCCCATGTGATCATCTGTAGGAATATCTCACAGCTGAAACAAACCTCACACAAACTCACTCAAGAATTGTAGAGAAGAAGAGAAGAATGTAGTCAATAATCACTCATGAACATAGAAAATGGAGAATAATAGTATAATCATACATCAGGTATGAGTTGGCACTGTGAAAATTGAATTCAATACAATAACTGTCAAGAGAATTCGAATTAGCTAAAGGTCATTCGAATTCATCCTCAGTGTCTAGCTTGGATAACATTGGAGACATCATCCAATCAATAGTAGTAGTCATAAATGGTCAATAGTCACTCAAATGAGTCTAACTAAGTCTAGCATAACCATCTAGGCACAAATCAGGGGATGGAGACTCCATGGAGGGAGCATGAGGTTGTTAGAAGGTCAAGTGGCACTCCAGAACTAGCTAGCTGGGAGCTATAGGAAGTTAGGATGAGCAATTAATGGAATAATTAATCAATCAATGTTCTAACTGACTGTTAAACTCCTGGTAGGTGAGATAAGGTGCACATGTCATGCATGTGAGGAAAACAAGGTGCGTCGGGTAGGTAGGAGGGCTAATGGGGGATAAAGACAGGCTCTAGGGAGCTGAAATTAGGCTATAGGTGCTGGGGAGACCACCAAAATGATGATTGGATGCATGCATGATGAATGGATGCATGAAAATGCATGCAGGCATGCAAATATGAAAAATGATGGTGAGAATATTCCAACACCCCCTGCAAGCTATATTATGAGGTAATAACTAAGAACTGAAAAATAGGGCTGTCAAGCACTCTAATTGCAGATAATTAAATATCAACACACAGAGCGTATGAAATTTATTGTCAACCCGAGAAAGTCTTTTTATTTCAAAGGACAAGTGCACAATATATGCTTAAACACAAAACCATTAGAAGTGAATACTTTTATCTTCTATCATCCATGTTCATCCCAAGAATCTATGCAATCCCAATTGCCTTCTAACTGCTATACTACAATTCTTTACTATTATGCATCAAGCAGAATAAATATCAGATCTAATCAACAATTGCAGGAAGGAAATCTCAATTGCATTCTAAAATAATCAACTGTCTAACGAAATCAAGCTAGGAATCATGAAGCATGACCTGAACATTACTCTAGAATTTAATAAAGGAGATTGAAGCAACTGTTCTAAGAAACTGAATTGCAAAATATAAATCAATCAACACATAACAGGAAAGCTAATTCGTAGGAGCTTCTGGGATTACGTAGCTGTAGGATGAGCACAACAGTGTGAACAGAAATTGAATTACATAAAACAAACCTGACTCAGTCGACTGTTATTGATACCATTCACCAACCTCACAAATAAATCATTTACTGAGAAATCCACACGATGAATATTGCTGCTGCGTACAAAGGAAAGATCAAAGCATCACACAACAAGAAAGATGAAATCCTAAATTAACACAGCAATCTCTGTGGAAGACGGGCCCAGTCTTCACACAGAGACGCTGGTTGAACAACACTCTCTTTAACTCAGAAGCAACTCCTTATATTAACAGAAGGATAAGTACACAGTTTCAGCTTGACTGCTAATACAAGATGAATTAATTAATTGCTGTCCAACCCCTCAGTCGAGGTAATTTTCCATATTTATACATACAAATTGCAACATCTAAACCTATAATTGGGCAGCCATGAAGATCTCTGATCTTCAGGCGCCCTAAATAATCTAGCTGTTACAACGCGTGGCAGAACTGAAATATCCAAATATGAGAGAAGTATTAATCATCCCAAGAGTGACGGTCCTTCCAGCTCACAGCTGGATTCGAGCAGCGACATGCTTAAGATAGTTCTTTGGTTACAGCTGCCCTGCCACGCCTATGCCTTGATTTCCGATTTGAGCCCCAAGGAACCTTCCACAAGCGATGATCGTTCCTTCATGACTTGTTCAGCTCCGTTCTTCCTGCAGTCTATTGTCTTACTACCTTCATAAATCGCATCATGTTAGCACAAATTAAGAGATGAACAGCTTTAATCATCACAATCATAAGTATTAACACAATAAAACAATAATCGGCCATACCTTGGTAAATTGGGGAATATATAAGGACAATAAGTTGAATTGCCAAGGTAATTGGTGTAAGACAAGGTAAGGGACAGTGATAAATGATGGTCAAAAAGGGCCAATTCTGGGCTCAACAAGGGCCCTAGTGACTGAGACCAAAGGTCACCCCGTACAACAATATAAATAATAAATGAGGAAAGAGGGAAAAACCAGTGGGAAGAAATCCCTCCCTCAAAATAGAATGAAGTATGCTAATGTAGCATGTCATCACTCACACTGAAAGGAGGCAAGTGTCCTTATTTTCTGAAGAAGGATCGATCGATCTGAAATGGATCAGTAATGTGAGAAGGATGAAGCCTCCATTATGAAAATCTGATCTGGTTCTTCTTTGATCAAGTGGATCGCCAACCAAATCACTAGCAGATATAAGAGTAATGATTTCCCATCGAGGAAGAGGAGGATCATCATGTGAAATATCATCAGGTTCTTGTGGAACTGGATCTCCCATTTGCTCATCTTCATCATCAGTTGCTAGACCTTCAGGTTCTTGTGGATCTGGGTCTAGCATTCTCTCTTCATCATCTCCATCTTCAGATTCTGAATCTAAAGTCTGATGTGATGATGCTTGGCTCTCTTGATCTTCAATCAAAGGAGGAGTGGCAAGAAAGCTATCTTGCTCAATAGAAGGAGTATCATGGAGAGGCCATTGCTCAAACTGTACACTCCTTTCCAGGAATGTGGTCATGGTAGTAGGATCAAGAATATTGTAGGCCTTTGCAACCAATGCATATCCCACCATGATGCACTCTCTACTTTGTGGATCTAGGGCTCTCCTTTTGTTAGTTGGAATCCTTGCCCATGCTCTGGATCCAAACACTCTAAGATGAGACACATCGGGTTTGTATCCCATCCATGCTTCGAAAGGAGTAATGTCCTTAAGTCCTTTGTGAGGAACTCTATTATGAAGATAGGAGGCACAGTTCATGGATTTTTCCCAAAGACTAGGGTGCAACCCTTTTGACTTTAGCATGCAGGTGGCCATTTCTATCAATGTTCTGTTCTTCTTTTCAGCTACACCATTCTGCTGTGGTTTATAGGGAATTGTATGTTGCATCTCAATTCCCTCTTCAACACAAAAGGTTTGAAAATCACCCTTAATGTACTCACCTCCATTGTCATTGTGAATGGATTTTATCCTCCTATCTAAAAATTTCTCTGCAGAAGACTTGAAAAACTTGAAGAATCCAAATACTTCTGATTTCAATCTAAGGAAATATACCCATGTGAATCTAGAATAATCATCAATAAAAATGAGTATATACCTTGCTTTTCTTAGAGATAGATCTGGAAAAGGCCCAACAACATCACTATGGATGAGATCTAGAGGATGAGAGGCTCTCCTTCCCTTCCCCTTCTCAAATTTCTTCTCAGATTGCTTTCCCATTAAACAACCATGACAGTTTCCCTTGGAAAACTTGATCTTGGGAAGCCCATCAACCATCTCCTTTGTATGCATGTCATGCAAGTATTGATAGTTAAGATGCCCAAATCTTTCATGCCACAATCTGCTTTGTTCATTGGCATGAGTATGGAGAGTAGATTGCTTTGAGAGAGGTAAGAAGTGTGAGAACTCATACAATTTAGAGTTGTGATTTGCAACTCCTTTTGCAATTATTTCACCTGAAACCATGTTTTGTATTTCAACCTATTTTGGAGAGAAGATCACTCTCTTGGGCTCTCCAATATGAGTCATTTGGTACACTGAAAGTAGATTTGCTGTGAGAGTGGGAACATAAAGTACAGCTGAGAAGTAGCCATGATCAATATTGATCCTTCCAATCCACTCAGAGGAGACTTCAGAATCATTACCCAACATAATGGAAGGGCCAACTGAGCATTCGAAGTTGGAGAAGAGATCTTTGGAGGAAGACATATGTCTTGATGCTCCTGAATCTATGATGAAGGAGGATTCTTTTGGTGCACTTTCCATGAGGGCATGGCATCTCTCTTTGTCCTCAAATCTAGAAGGTTCAATATCTTTCTTCCTTGCACATGCAGGTACAGGGAGATTTTTCTTCTCAAGTAACCGAGCCATCAAGTCTATATTCTTCTTCATACAAGAACTCTCATGATGAAATCCTCAATTACAATATGTGCACTTGGATCTCTCCTTCTGATATTGCTTGGTCTTCTTTGAATGTGAAGCCCCATCTGACTGATATGGAACATATTTTGGCTTTGTATCATTTGCTCTCTTTTCAAAAACTTTTTGCTTGCCCTTTGCATTCGCTCTTTTGGCCTCAGCAGTTGTAAGGGTCGAATCCAACTTTGTTTTTATCATTCCCATGGATATTAATTTCTCCTCCTCTTGTGTGAGAGATTGGATAAAGTCATCAAGTGTAGAAAAATTCCATTTTGGAATGGACATCTTAGCTGATTGAAACGTGGAGACAAAAACTGAGAAATTTGGCCCCAATTTTGATAGAATGGCAAGTATGAGTTGTTTGTCTTCTTTCACTATCTCATATCTCTTCAACTATGAAATCAAGCTTTTGAACTTGGTTAAGAAAGCATTGATGGATTTGAAGCTTTCAGGACTCAATGAGATAAGCTCATTCTCCAATTTATGACCTTTCAAATCATCTTTCTATCCAAAGAGGGATTCGAGCTTGTCCCAAAAATATTTTGGAGATGCTAGATCCATGATATGGAAGTGAAGATCTTCAGAAATTGAGAGAATAAGTAAGCCTATTGCTTCATCAAGCCTATCCAAGTACTTGGATTTCTCTATTGCACTAAGAGGTTCAACCACAGTTCCATACAATATTTTGGAGAGGCTCTTCGACTTTATGAAGATGTCCATATTGGCCTTCCATTCGACGTAGTTGGAGGAATTGAGTTTTAGATAAATTTGGAGCAGTGGAGAGCAAATTGAATAGGAATTTGAATGGATGAATAAACCTGCAAAAGAATGAAATTTGTTGATGGATATTTGCTACAATTCGAATGAACACTGCCTTAGGACACTGAGCACATATGACTAAGTCCTTCACACCTAGCTAGATCTCACTAAATTGCTCCAGTCAATTGAAGGCAATAGCACCAGGATTTGGTGTGGAAACTTAGAGGCTTCTGGTGCTCAATGAAAGGAAGTTCCTCAATGAAATGTTGCAACTGCTACAATGGACTCAACTCGAATAGCTGTTGTAAGCTCTTATACCATGTGATAATCTACAGGAAGATCTCACAGCTGAAACAAACCTCACACAAACTCACTCAAGAATTGCAGAGAAGAAGAGAAGAATGTAGTCAATAATCACTCATAAACAAAAAAAATGGAGAATAGTAGTATAATCATACATCATCTTTGAGCTGGCACTGTGAAAACTGAATACAATACAATAACTGTCAAGAGAATTCGAATTAGCTAAAGGTCATTCGAATTCATCCTCAGTGTCTAGCTTGGCTAACATTAGAGACATCATCCAATCAATAGTAGCAGTCATAAATGGTCAATAGTCAGTCAAATGAGTCTAACTGAGTCTAACATAACCATCTAGGCACAAATCAAGGGATGGAGACTCCAAGGAGGGTGCATGAGGCTGTCAGAAGGTCAAGTGGCACTCCGAACTAGCTAATTGGGAGCTATAGGTAGTTAGGATGAGCAATTAATGGAATACCTGATCAATCAATGTTCTAACTGACTGTTAAACTCATGGTAGGTGAGATAAGGTGCAAATGTCATGCAGGTGAGGAAAACAAGGCGCATCAAGTAGGTAGGAGGGCTACTGAAGGCTGAAGATAGGCTCTAGGGAGCTGAAATTAGGCTTTAGGTGCTGGGGAGACCACCAAAATGATGACCGGATGCATGAAGATGCATGCATGATGCATGCAGGCATGCAAATATGAAAAATGATGGTGAGAATATTCCAACACCCCACCCTCGCCACAGGTTGGTGCTAACACCACCAAATCTCCCACTCCTGCTCCCACCAAGGAGGTGAATTCTGTTCAATCAGCTTCACCTCAGAAATATGGTGGCAAGAAGAAAACCAAAGGTGAACCCAAGAAGTCTTCCAACCAGTAGGAACAAAAGAACCGTCTCAAAGACACGAAACATAAACAAAAAATCAAGTATCCTTGTTTACTGTGTGGTGGTGACTATTTCTTCAAAGAGTGTCCCCACAGACACGAAGTGCATAAGTTTCTTAAAGGAAAATACACACCTACAGTTGCATGTCCTCATGCAACAACCTGTATCTGAATATTGTACTGAACTTTGTCCAGGCAGAAGGAAAGAATGTAGATAAATCAGGCATCCCCTCTACCCCTTTGAAAAATTTCTGTGAGCAACCCGGCATCTTCCAACTTTACTGTTCCCCTTTCCACCGCTACTTGCTAATATCTGCAGTTCTCTTATGCTATGCCTGGGGAAGTTGAAAAAAACACACTCAATCTGAATCCAATTCAATAATACCTGTAGGAGGTGGAAGCACTGGTTCTTGTGGGACAGTGTCTTCCAGCGCATCTAATCTTATCAAGGGAGTTGCTGGTTCTTGTGTAACAGCAACATCCCTTAAACCTTCTTCAGCAGCTGCCTTTATTGCTTTTGGAGACACTGGTTCTTGTGTAACAGTGTCTTCTTTGTCAATTGGCTGCTGAGATTGGATATCCTTTTCAATTTGCAGCTCCTCCTCCAAGATTTCAGTGTCACCTGAGCAGGGTGTCTGTACCTGTTCATCATCACTCCATTGTGTATCAGGAATGATCTCTACTCCCGGGTTATCCTCCAACTGCAGTTCAGGGGTTCTTGCTGCAGCATCCAAGGATGTTGGTTCTTGTGTGGCAACATCCTGGCTTACATCTTCATCTTTATTTTGCTGCAGCTCCTCTTCTATGAGTTCTGTATCATGAGAGCTTTTTGGGGTCACCACCTAGAGTTCATCGTTGAATGCCAGAATATCCTCTGTCCCAGCTTCTTCTCCTGTCTGCTCAGTTGGTTGGATGGTCAAATTCAGGATTGCTGGTTCTTGTGTTGCAGCATCCTGTTTCAACTTATCACTGTCCTGCATTTCCGTTTCTTCTTCTAAAATTATTGTGTCCTGGGAACGTTCTGGGGTTACAGCACAATATTCTTCACTATCCTCCAGAGTATCCTTTGGCTCCATGATCTCTGTATCAAGGGAACATTCTGGAGTCTCACCATATTCTTTTATAAGCTCCAGAGCATCCTTCATTTCCTGTTCTTCTCCCATCTGTTCCATGATTTCTGTATTGTGGGAGCAATTTGGGATTGCCATACATTCCTCATAAATTTCCAGGGCATCCTCCACTCCCTGTTCTTCTCCCATCTGTTCTATAACTTCTGCATCATGGGAAGTAGCAGCTGCAGCAAGGATGTTTAAAGGTGCTGGTTCTTGTGTTGCAGCATCCTTTTTCTTCACTGCTTCCCCTTCTGTGGCTACAGGCTGTTGTGCTGAATAAGTGCTAAGTAAAATTTTATGGCCTGCTTCCTCAAAGATCTCCCCACAGGTGGGGCAGAGTATTCGCTCATCCTTTTCTCCAGCTTCAGCAGAAGCTGTTTCCTCCACTTGGTCTGCAGCCTCTATTAATGTATACATCTTTCTTCCACCCTGCTTTTGGCAGATTTCCTTCCATGTTTCCAGCTCCTTTCTAAGTGCTTGGAGGTCCTCTTTCAGCATTGCATTCTCATACAAGAGTCCCTCAACCCCGGGCTCTTCCTCCACTGGCCTTTGTGGAGCATCCCTCGGTTTTGGTGTAAGGATTGGGGGTTCAACCTGTGTCTCTAAGGTTGCCCATTTTGTTCTAGCTGCCTCTGCTGCTGTAATTGACCGAGTTCGCTTCCTTCTAATTGGTGCCACTAAATCAAACTCATTGGTGGTCCTCTTCTTTTTCTGCGGCGTTTTCTTTTGTGACTTCCCTTTCTGTAGTGTTTCTTCTCGTGGAGCTGGAACATAGGGAGGCAAAACTGAAGTCAAAGGAACATTTCCCTGCCCCCCATGCTGTTCTTCTTCAATCACAGCTGCTCCTCCTGCCCATTCCGGTGAATATTCGATTGTGACCAGCTCAATATCTTCTTCCATTGCTCTGGCTCCGCCATCTTCAGGTTCCATTGTCGCGGCATTTGATGCTGCTCCAATTTCACCTTCTGCTGGCGGAGCTGCCCTGTTGTCTAGGTTTTCCACGAGGGTTTCATCTACATTGTCGCCTGACAGCTCTGTTTGTGCTTCCCCTCGCCCTCCTTCAAATGCAGTGTCATCCCCCACTGGTTCTGCTTGTGCTGGGGATTCATATACTTCAAATGGCTCTGCCTGTGCCTCGGGTTGTTCTTCCTCTGTGGTTTTGTCAACCCCTGATGTCCCTGCCTGTGCCCTCTGTTGCTCTTCTTCCGTTTCATCCCTTCCGGATGGTCCTGCCTGTGCCCCCTGTTGTTCTTCTTCCGTTTCATCCCTCCCCCCAACTTCACTGGAGGAACTCCGGTCCTCCTGTTGTGGCGGAACCGGTAATTGCTGTAATGGAATGACCCTCAAGGGAACAGGTTGTTGTGGCCGGGTGATGAATTGCTCCCATGTTATATTATGTTGGGCCAGGGTTCTTTTAATAATTAACTTAATGAGGCCATGGTGGGTGAGGGAGGATAATGGGTGCTTTGCAGATTGGACGAATGTTGCCATATGGCGCAAATCATGCAATAGATAAAATGGAATATTTAACAAAATGCCATGACGGAGATGAGAAAGCAAAGGAAGTTCAGAGTTGTACACAGTTTGGTATCTACCTTCGCAAGTTATGTATTTCTTAAGGAAGATAGCGACCTGGTCCCATGGCTGCGGCAGTGACTTCAATGCAATCCCTCTCCTGGATGCTTCAACTTGCTCCCCTGGAAGTAAAAATTGTTCCCGTGCAACTGTTGCAGGAACTCGACGGTTAAACCAAGGTTTTCCCACCAACGGAATAGCTGTAACCTCGGATATAATGACCTCCGAAACATCTATACACAGCCCCCACACCGTGGAGTGTGTTTTAGTAAGATTCAATGCGAATTGCAGGGCTGCGTCCCGGTCGAATCCATCCAATCGTTCAAAGAACTCGACCCAGCCAGCGGCTTGAAAAATGGCCAGAACCTGCAAATTCCGTCTAAGTTCCCGGGTATTGAAAGGTTCATGGCGAACTGGAATGCCCATGGTCCTGGCTGCAAGATAGAACTGCTGTTTCGACAGAGTACAGGATCCAGAATAGAAGTTGCAGCGCGGAGAATGCACGAATCGTTGAGCGGAGACGTTGAGCGAATGAACTAATTCGGAAAGTTAAGCGCAGAGAGGAGTTTAAAATTTTCATGCCGAATTGGGGAAGGTGGCAGTTATTAGTATTACGTCGTACGAGGGAAGGGTTCAATCGGATATAAATGGTGGTACGAGTGAAGGTACGGCCAATCTCGTTTACATGATATCAATACTTAATCACATGATAAATGAAAGCCATACCTCATAAAACTGTGCGTCGGAAGGCTGCGGAAACTGGTGGAGCTTGGAGTTGGTGACGTCACAGAGCCGAACGCGTGCACAGTCAGACGTGGAATCATGATGACTCGGATAAGGCACTGATTTCCTTCGCCGGTAAAACACAAGGCGTCGCATCCTCCGGGTTGAAATGATGAGTTCGCCGGCAGGACTGGGATGAATCAGCATCATAATTAGCAGGTTGAACAATCCTTCTGTTAACACGGGAGTTACTACTGCAAATTGCCAAAGAAATGATCACACGGCCGATGAAAAAGCTTGTTGTAGCTGACAAGAAAGAAGTTACAGCCATCGGGAAAGAATTCGTGGCAGCCGGAAAAAGATTCACAATATCCGGGAAAAATTACGGCTGTCACGGGAAAATTTTACAGCGGCGGAAGAGACTTACGGCTGGCGGGAAAATATTTTACGAATATGGGAAATATGTCGCAGCCGCTGGAAAGAAATGACAGCTGTGGTGTGGAAGTGACTTGGTCAATGAGGTGGCGGCCGGGAAATGATGTGGCGGCTGCGAGAAAAAGATGTTGCAGCCGCCGAAGTTACAGCCGCCGGGATTGCAGCTGCCGGAGTTGCAGCTGTCGGAAAAGATTTGACGGCGGACGGGAAATAAAAACATTACGGCTACCGGGAAGTGAAATGGCCGTGGCTGGTAAATGGAATGGCAGCTGCGGAAAATGAGATGGCAGCCGTGGAAGATGAGGTGGCAATAGATGGTGAATGAGGTGGCAACCATGGGGACGATGAGGTGGCAGCCGCGGAAACTGGAGTTGTAGCCGCCGATGTTGCAGCCGCCGATGTTGCAGCCGCTGATGTTGCAGCCGCAAATGTTGCAGCCGCCGATGTTGCAGTCGCAAATGTTGCAGCTGCCGAAATTGCAGCAGTCGAAAAAGATTGACGGCTGACGGAAAGGGCATTATGGCTACCGGGAAATGGAGAATATGGTTGCCGGAAAAGGATATACGGCTGCCGGAAAATATGTTGCAGCCGCCGGAAAATATGTTGCAGCTGCCGGAAAATATGTTGCAGCTGCCGAAATTTTTTTTTTTTTTTTTTTTTTTTTTTTAACACAGGGACGGCACAGAGAGATTTTCATTATGGGCCCCAAACTGATCGTTCTCCTGGCGCTTCCCTGAAAATTTTTTCTTAAAAGACAACAGCAAGCAAAGAGATCAAATGCAAAAAGAAAGAAAACGACAACTATACGCTACAGCAAGAAATTATTTATGTACAGCAAATATGATTTTCATTTTAAGATTTGGTAAAGGTAGAAAAATGTTCCTGCTCTGGTGCCAATTGGTAGTTTGGATCAGCAGCAATCTGTGAAATGAATGCATCTTTCGAAATGGGCTTCCGATACAGTCGCAGCCTGTGGCCATTAACAAGTAATGGCATACGGTTTTCATCAATGGTGACTAGGCGAACAGTGCCGTTGTCAAATACCCTGTCAACCAAATATGGACCCAGCCATCTTGTGCGTAATTTCCCTTTGAAATCTTTCTTGAATCTAGAGTCGTACAGTAGTGCCCAGTCTCCTTCATGGAAGATTTTCTTTTTGATGAATCGGTCATGCCAGTTAGATCTCTGTTGCTGAAGCAGCACAGTCTGGTCTACCGCAGCTAATCGTTTCTCATCCAGTTCATTCAATTGATTCAATCTTCTTTTCTGGGCTTCTGCTACATCCAGGTTCATTTCAATGGCTGTTTTCAGGGTCTTGATCTCAAATTCAATTGGAAAGATGGCACTCTTACCATACACCAGATCATAGGGAGAAAAGCCCGTGGTGTTGCGCCAAGTCGTGCGATATGCCCATAGTGCTTCTGGAAGTCTGTCAGCCCAATCCCTTCGATGGCTTTTAACTGTTTTAGTAAGGATTGCTTCGATAACTTTATTAGTGCTTTCCACCTGACCATTGGCCTGGGGATGATAAGGTGAAGCTATCTTGTGCTGCACATGATACTTCCGGAGCAAGGATTCAAATTGGTGTGAAATAAATTGTGGTCCGCCATCGGTAACTACTTCCTTTGGTACTCCAAAACGGGTAAAAACTTCACTGTACAGGAAATCAATCACCGCCTGGTCGTTTGCCTTAGCCAAAGCTACAGCTTCTACCCACTTAGTCATGTATTCTGTACACACCAAGATGTAAACCTTCTGTTTGGAAGGAGGGTTGATAGGACCAACAAAGTCCAATGCCCATCTATCAAACGGTTCTAGTACCACTTGGGGCTGTAAAGGCATCTGATCTGTCTTATTAGGTTGGCCCATCCTTTGGCAGCTGTCGCAGGACTGAACATATTTTTTAGCATCTCTGAACAGTGTCGGCCAATAATAGCCCATCCGCAACGCCTTATGTCCTGTTCTTTTATCTGCAAAGTGTCCTCCGCAAGGTTCATCGTGACAGGCCTTCAGTATATGAAAGATCTCATCTTCCCTTACACATCTTCTAATTTCAAGATCAGGTCCTGTGTAAAAGAGATGGCCTTTAAGCCAACAATACCTGGCACTTTGCTGAATAATTTTTCTTTTCTCTCGTTTAGACATATGTGGCGGAAGCTTCCCTGCAGCCAAATAATTAGCAACATCTGCATACCAGGGTGAATGAGCTGAGAGTGCGAATAAATGTTCATCCGGGAAAGCATCCTCAACAGGTGAACTGTCATCACTGTTAGTAAATCGTGATAAAAAATCAGCAACAACATTTTCTTTTCCAGGTTTATCTATAATAGTAATATCAAATTCCTGTAATAATAAAAGCCACCTGGTTACTCTGGCATTAGTGACAGGTTTATTCATTAAATACTTAATGGCAGAGTGTTGGCCTGATTTTCTGAATCCAGGCCAATAAGGAGGTTTTATCCACACAATCAACTTAAAGCAGTATCCGGTGTGTTTGAATTAACAAGACCTCACAGGTTATGGTCCTGCTACCAGCTAGTTTGTCTCTTAACGAAACCTTAAAACTAGCAAAATCTAACCTATTCTAATGTTTATCCTATCTATGTATTTACAAATGTCCTAAGGCTGCTTTCGTAAAGAAAGACTTCAATTTTTGGAAAATTTTCTAAGTATGAAAACTTAATTACAGTATGCAGAATGATTTAACAATACTAAAGATAAAATAAACTTAAAACTAATCTACCTATTCTATTTTACCCTATCTCAGGTGAGAGCAGATTTGAAATTAAAATTAATCATTAATCTTATAACAGAATATTGAAATACGATATAAACCGAACATGTTTAAATTATAACAACAATTATTCTGCTATATAGAAATGGACTTGAATTTCAACCTAAAAGACATAGTCAAATTTCATTTCCAGAACTGATTAACAATTATTGTTCAAGATAGTCATTCAAATTTAAGATAATGTTTATTTAAATATTCACCATTAACATACAAATGAAACTTTAAATAAACCCAAAGTTATATCATTCAAGCTAATGTTCATAGTGAACACACCAATGAACAAACCACAATGACATATGCATTTAATAACTAATCTTGAGACGACAAAGTGAGAAATTGTTTAAACATCAGTATGACACAGCATACATAGTTTGCATATAAACAGAAGATGACAAACTGAAATATATATATATAAAAACCCAAAAATGAATACCATTCACAGCATCATTCGTAGATATCCAGTATCATCCACAACAAAGCTTCAGCTTCAGATTTGAAGTAATACTAGCAATAGAATATATTTCAAGAAGTTTTTCTTCTACACTTCATACCTCCTGGCGGCAGCAGTCTCTCCTCTATCTTCAGATCTCAAAGTCTACAAAATAGAAAATAGAATCTCAGAGAATAACATTTCTCTTTACTCTACAGAGACCCCTCCTTTAGCAGAGAAACTTGCAGAAAAATGAAAACGAAAATCATTTCGTCCAGTTTCCTGGAGCATTCCCCCCCCCCCGCTCTGTCCAGCTAAATCTCTTTTCATTTTATAGGCGATTAAATCCCCAACTGCAACCTCGAATATCTCCAGAAACTCTGCAAGATAATCTGAGACTTTTAACGGCAATATTTAACACCTCATTCATCGTGAAGTTATGGGAACCAACGAACAATCTTGATGGATGGACAGGATTCTGGCAATTTGGTGATATCATGATGGACTTCTTCCATTCGATCTGATAAGAACTAGCCCGTGATTCGAAAGGTTAAACTCGGACATTAGACCGTCCACGTAATCCTCTACGCTGGAGAATATAAGGGTATCAAGTCTTCACTTCTTCCTTCTGCGAAATCCATGCATAAAAAGATAATTAGCAATTAAGAAGAAGAGAAAAAATGAAAATAGAAAACATAGAGACAGTAACAAACAAAGAATCCTCCCTTCGTGGTAGATTATTTTCCATAGCGACGTGAAATCTCCCAGACTCAGCAATCTGATGTAATCTTGTGCATTTGCAGAGGCCGCAACTAAGTTTAACAACCAATAAACTTTACATTTGATAACCCAGCGTGGTAATTTTCATGAGTTTCTAGCTGTGTAACTTGTTGACACGTCCTTGTTGAAGGCATTGATCAGATAATAATTTGATAAATAAGCTCGACCTCCTTTCTAGCTAATCGATTGAGCTATTATAACAATCTGGTTTAATTACTGACGGTTTGGTGAGATCTTTCATCCTTATTTTCAGCAATCTGGCGAGAATTATTATATTCATCAATGCTATCAGGTGCGTGGCTCTTTCTCCATTGGAATGGCATCTTGTTTGTTGATATTGAACTTTTGGAGTGATATAGTAGTGACTAGTGGCATTTTGCATGAAACAACAACTCATTAAAATTTATGGGAATCATAGCAGCGAATCTCTACAGTCCTGTAATAAATGGCTGTTGCTTAATCTCATTCAAAAAACTCAACTATCCCCTCATTGAGTGGAAAACCTGTGAAACGTCCTCCATATCTTGCGTAACCCATGCTTATTCTATGCGCTGCCACTGGTGTTATATTCTTCAGAATTTCTGGGCCTTGAATCTTTCCACGTGATAGAGATTCTGGCAATTGCATGTTATGAAAGCTTTGGCGTCTTTGTGTTCGGTGATCTGCATATAGCACATTTCATAATTCTTTTACAGTTGCGTCCTTCTCAAACCTTGAATAGATCGTTTCCTTCAATACAATCTTTCTCTTTACAACAATATATAAAATAAAACCTCGCTCCAATATTGAGAATAACGTGGCAATCTATGCATAAATCTTGCATGGTCAACACAATTTTAAAAAAGGTGAGGGTGAAAACTCAATGTAAAGGCATTATCATAATATTCCATTTGTAGAAAAGAGAGAAGCATAAAAAGATAATTGTTAAATTGTGGAGAACTATTCATGTAAAAAGGGAGAAACCAAATGTACGCTTTAGGAAAAGTAAAAGAACATAGAACATTTTTTAATCAAAAATAATAATTTGATGAAGAAATATTTATATAAATTTGATGTTATATGAGAATTAAAATAATCAATAAAAAAAACTTCATCAAATCATAAAATGAAAAAGGATTAAAAAGTGCATTGAAATAACATTAAAAAGATAATCTTCTCCTTGTAAATATATTTATATGTCCAAAAGGAAATGTTCTCCAGATAAACATAAATATAAGCATTCAAATATCATCAAGGATCGAGGAGGAGAAGGCTCCCGCGACCAAAATGAATCATACCACTAAATCCTTATTTCATAAATACCAAGCCAAAGGGAAATAATTCAAACAGTCAAGGATCCAAAAAGGAGACTATGAAATCACCTACCAAATCAAGCAAGATAAAATAAAAGAAAACTGAAAGCTATTATGTACAAAATTTACATGGGGTCCCTTTATTTTGTGCAAAAATTAAAGGGAGTTGTTGGGGTGCCAACAAATGGCGACATGCTGGGCGAACCAGTTATCTCTGTATGTTTACTAGAAGATTAAAAATATAGGGAAACAAAATCAAGGTTTTCTCGAAATATCAAACTTTCACACCACATGACATTCTCACATCACTAGCCTATATAGTAAAGTTTAAACTTAAAGTGCTGTCACACTCAAATGAATTGTCACAACTATTATTCAAAGATTTCATAAAGATGAATGAGTTTGAAATATATGCATAGCAAATAAACTTTATCAAGAATTCCTTCTCAACAGTTAAGGATAATCGAATAACACTAGCATAAAGATATGACCTCCATATCTTAAGAAGATATCTGGATAAGTTCCCCATCCATTAAATATAAATAACTGAAAGATAAAATTTGTTTTTTTTTTTTTTTTTTTTTTTAACATATATATATATATATCTTTGATTCAAGACTACTATCCTGTCCTGGTAACCAGCTATTGATAGCATCATTCACGAGAACTGTCAGAGATAAACAAGCCGGCTCGTGATGAGACCTCCTGTCCCTTGATCTTATGACCAAGAGCCATCACCCTGGTGATCAGAAATGATGTTATCCGTGAGAGGGCTGATGATCATGATTAGGTCGGCTCGTAATGAGACCTCCTATTCTTCAATCAAAGTTTAGTTTAGTTTTAAATTTTTTCTAATGGATGAGAAACAAATCCAGATAATACCCTTATAATAACATGGAAGGCCTAAAGATGACTAATGCCATTGATTTATAAAGATTCTGAGAGAAAAGTTTCTCAACAAGTTGACTTGCCTAGCTAATGATATCATTCTCAAAATAAAGTCCAAGAATAATAATCATGAGTTCAACTGACTGATTAGCTAAGTTCATAAGAAATATTTCAAGGCTAGGAATGATTCAATCACAGTAAGAACATTTGATATGGCAAGAAACTCCTTACAATGGTTTCCCTTAAAGATATTGGGTTGATTAGTAGAGAAACATATGAACACCGAGCAGTGTGCCATCAAAGTATTATTTGTCTACAATGCTCCCTTAAAAACAAAGAAAAAAATCAAAAGCTTGAAAAATATTAAATTTACTACTGAAACCAATCAACCAAACAAAAATCACTAATAAAACACTCAAAAGATAGAATCCGATCAAATCCAAAATTCAACCAAAATGTATGTATTGAAATCCAAAAGAATTTTTTTTAATTTTTTTTTTTTTTTTTTTTTTTTTTTTTTTTTTTTTAAATTTATCGAAACTTTAACTGAGAGTTGAAGATGGTCAATAACCTCAAAAATCAAAATTCAAGATATGATTACTTTCTATATGATGAGCTATATAAAATAATGTAAAAATCATAAAATTAAGACATACGTAAGAAAGAACGACAAATCTCCTAAATGCCATATTAAAATTGACCACAATATAAAGATCTAAAAATAAATGTCAATATAAAATAGAAAATAGGAGACATAAATATGTATGTCGAAATGGTGATTTTCACAAAACGTATCATAAACTTATTATTGATGTAAAGTTTCTTAAAATATTTCTTCATTCTTTTGGGACTCAATTAATTAGTGAGAAGATTGAGTAAGTCGAATCCTTTTATTCATCATTATTTACAAAAGGAAAAATGAAAAAATTTTAAGTTGTAAAGTTTCGTGGAAATAATTACAAAGTGAGCAAGATGTAACAATTACAACTCTTTATTTTGAAAAACAAAACTAAATGAAAAACCTAAAAGAAAAATGGTCACAACAAAATCTTCTAAATCAAAAGATAATCAAAAGAAATAAAGAAGACTTGTAAGAAACCAATTATTTCAAAAAGCAAGATTTCAACTCAAAATCTAGTCAATATGTACAAGGTTGAGGTGATAAGAAATCCAATCATCTAGGTCTCAAAAGTGAAAACGAGAAGTAATCAAGTGAAACCAAACTCAATATTAATTTTCTTTGATGATTAAATTGATTTGTGTAAATCATTATTAATTTCATGTCACAACTTCACTAAGCATCATAATCAAATGAAAGAAAATTCTTAAATCGAAGATCAACATGTAATAATATTTTACAAGATTTAATTGATCTGAAATTATAAAATAATTTTCAATACCCTCAATTAGATTTATCTTAATTTGTGGTTGTGATAATATCAAAATAAGACTTTTCCTTAATTATAAATATGGTAAGTATTCATAGAAAAGCCCAAAATTATTAATTTTGAAAAAATGATCGATTTACAAAAATTTAGAGAAATATTCATCAAAATAATCTTTATGAGCAAAATCAAGAATTGGCATGAATGATTTAGAAATTTCAGGAATTGATTTGGCAAACTCATTCCAAGAGAAAATCAAAATTTGAATGATAAAAGAAATAATTATAAGGTTAGTCTACACATTTTAAATAAATTGATGAATGTCACTGTAATAATTTAAATATAGTCTAAAAGTATATAATTAATGACATCATCCCACAATCGTGTAAAATAACCTAATGATAGATTTATCATTACTGCATTATTGTAAATTTATGATTTCTCACAATTAATACCAAAATTCAAGGTTTAAAAAGATAAGTATACAAATTTTGAAAGGGAAATAAGATAAAGAATTCACTTCCCTGATATAAGGCCATACTCGTATTCATGCCTTCCCGATTATATCACTTGCTGCAAAACGCTTTCTAACTTGTCAATCCAACCAAGTGTACCTGACCAAAAATTAAGTAGAGATCAATTTATCCTTAGCAAAAAAACTATCGAGCTGATTAATAAATATATACATTCTTATATTTACTACTATGTGTGAAATCAAAACTAAAAACTAAGAAGTAAAGAAAAAGAAAAGAAACTACTCTATCTTATTCCTAGTTTTATTTTATGTACACTAAAATCAAATATTCAATCATAATCAGGTAAAGTCAAAAAGCCAATGAAGCCACTGAAGCATTTGTAATCCTGCAAAATAAAACATATCGAATATTAATAATATGAATTGAAATGCTTCATACTGAAAAATATAAAGAATTAACTTAGAACTTATATTTACAAAAGAAAGAAGAAGACGACATGAAAATCTTTTAAAATATGACTCTTCCAACCATGCATAAACTGGATCATCAAAAGAAGATTGGAGGAGATCTAGTACTTGCAAAGATTCAATGGAATGTGTGATAACAAGTTCATCAGGATAGTAATCAAAAAGTGGCATGTCGAGATTATGATCAAAGGGTCTAGAAAAAATTAAAGTAGAGGATATATTTTGTAAATAAGTATTATCATCATAAATTTGAAAATCAAATTTTGGCACTACCTTAGAGTAAGCACTTTCCCTTTGAAATTCATAAGATTTTGACGATTCGATTAGTTTACAAGTGAAAAGATTAGTATCGCCAATATTATAAGAAATGGTTTTATCTTCTAACTTAACTTCTTCAATATTATTGTATGCATGAGATTCATGAGCGATATTTATAAGATTATTTTCCTCGTCAATATCTTGAATAGAAATATTTTCCTCATTTTTATACAACAAATCACTTTGCATAGAAATTGACCATAGTGTTTGTATATTAGTATCTGGACTTGAACCATAATCAGTAAATAGATTTGGATATAAAGCATGATAACTTTCCAAATGTTGAAAATTAGATGTTCCTGTTTGCAAAGGACAATCTTGATTAATTGACTCAGAAGAAAAATCATTATTCATATTTTGATTTGTTGATATATTTTGTAAAGGAATGAGACAATTTTGTTCAATTTGAGAGGAAGAAAATGCAAAATCATAATTTATGCTATGATCATTCAAAGATTCGGTTTCAAGTCCTAAAATCATCGATTCATTTTCGACTACAATCGTTTGAACAAGAGAATGATTTTTTAATGTAAGCGTCGAATTTAAATTCTTTTGTTCTTGAAATTGTATATTAGAAGATCCTAAGATTTGTTGATGTTCAATGATTTTAGTGTCAGAATTTGGATCAATAAAATTAGACCTTGAATCAGTATTAACCGATGAAGTGATGCAACCATCAACATGCATATTGTTAATTTGAAGCTTATCATGATTTGTTTGATAATATAAAGTTGAAAGAGAATCAAGAGATAAAAATAAATCTGTTATTTCTTCTGCAGAAAATTGATCTTTCTCATGAAATCGAAAATGCATTGACATAAATCTTGAAAAGAAAGTACTAGTAGATTCACCTTCTTGTTTGCGAAGATTTCCAATCTCATACCTCAATGCTTGATAATTATAATCCTCATGCGCATCAATGAATAACTCCATAAAATGTTTCCATGAATGGATGGACTTCGCTGGTAACATTTCGAACCAGCCTCGAATTCTTCTTTTGAAAGTGACAGTAAAAAGCCTGCAAATCGTACTCTCACATACTATACGAAAATGGTTACAAATATCTATAAATTCAGTGAGATGTTTCAAAGCAGTCATTTTACCTTCTCCATCAAAAATTAACCTTTGAAAGAGTTTTACTGCACTTTCAGAAATACCTCCAGCAGGCCCATGCATGCTGAAAGCATGTTCTAAAACAGTAATATGAGCCATTTTTAAAATAGATAAAAATTTAAAAGAAATAGCTCAAAGGGCTTACTTGCCGATCGGCCCTCCTTCTAGCGCCATTTGTTGGCCTGATTTTCTGAATCCAGGCCAATAAGGAGGTTTTATCCACACAATCAACTTAAAGCAGTATCCGGTGTGTTTGAATTAACAAGACCTCACAGGTTATGGTCCTGCTACCAGCTAGTTTGTCTCTTAAGGAAACCTTAAAACTAGCAAAATCTAACCTATTCTAATGTTTATCCTATCTATGTATTTACAAATGTCCTAAGGCTGCTTTCGTAAAGAAAGACTTCAATTTTTGGAAAATTTTCTAAGTATGAAAACTTAATTACAGTATGCAGAATGATTTAACAATACTAAAGATAAAATAAACTTAAAACTAATCTACCTATTCTATTTTACCCTATCTCTGGTGAGAGCAGATTTGAAATTAAAATTAATCATTAATCTTATAACAGAATATTGAAATACGATATAAACCGAACATGTTTAAATTATAACAACAATTATTCTGCTATATAGAAATGGACTTGAATTTCAACCTAAAAGACATAGTCAAATTTCATTTCCAGAACTGATTAACAATTATTGTTCAAGATAGTCATTCAAATTTAAGATAATGTTTATTTAAATATTCACCATTAACATACAAATGAAACTTTAAATAAACCCGAAGTTATATCATTCAAGCTAATGTTCATAGTGAACACACCAATGAACAAACCACAATGACATATGCATTTAATAACTAATCTTGAGACGACAAAGTGAGAAATTGTTTAAACATCAGTATGACACAGCATACATAGTTTGCATATAAACAGAAGATGACAAACTGAAATATATATATATAAAAACCCAAAAATGAATACCATTCACAGCATCATTCGTAGATATCCAGTATCATCCACAACAAAGCTTCAGCTTCAGATTTGAAGTAATACTAGCAATAGAACATATTTCAAGAAGTTTTTCTTCTACACTTCATACCTCCTGGCGGCAGCAGTCTCTCCTCTATCTTCAGATCTCAAAGTCTACAAAATAGAAAATAGAATCTCAGAGAATAACATTTCTCTTTACTCTACAGAGACCCCTCCTTTAGCAGAGAAACTTGCAGAAAAATGAAAACGAAAATCATTTCGTCCAGTTTCCTGGAGCATTCCCCCCCCCCCCCGCTCTGTCCAGCTAAATCTCTTTTCATTTTATAGGCGATTAAATCCCCAACTGCAACCTCGAATATCTCCAGAAACTCTGCAAGATAATCTGAGACTTTTAACGGCAATATTTAACACCTCATTCATCGTGAAGTTATGGGAACCAACGAACAATCTTGATGGATGGACAGGATTCTGGCAATTTGGTGATATCATGATGGACTTCTTCCATTCGATCTGATAAGAACTAGCCCGTGATTCGAAAGGTTAAACTCGGACATTAGACCGTCCACGTAATCCTCTACGCTGGAGAATATAAGGGTATCAAGTCTTCACTTCTTCCTTCTGCGAAATCCATGCATAAAAAGATAATTAGCAATTAAGAAGAAGAGAAAAAATGAAAATAGAAAACATAGAGACAGTAACAAACAAAGAATCCTCCCTTCGTGGTAGATTATTTTCCATAGCGACGTGAAATCTCCCAGACTCAGCAATCTGATGTAATCTTGTGCATTTGCAGAGGCCGCAACTAAGTTTAACAACCAATAAACTTTACATTTGATAACCCAGCGTGGTAATTTTCATGAGTTTCTAGCTGTGTAACTTGTTGACACGTCCTTGTTGAAGGCATTGATCAGATAATAATTTGATAAATAAGCTCGACCTCCTTTCTAGCTAATCGATTGAGCTATTATAACAATCTGGTTTAATTACTGACGGTTTGGTGAGATCTTTCATCCTTATTTTCAGCAATCTGGCGAGAATTATTATATTCATCAATGCTATCAGGTGCGTGGCTCTTTCTCCATTGGAATGGCATCTTGTTTGTTGATATTGAACTTTTGGAGTGATATAGTAGTGACTAGTGGCATTTTGCATGAAACAACAACTCATTAAAATTTATGGGAATCATAGCAGCGAATCTCTACAGTCCTGTAATAAATGGCTGTTGCTTAATCTCATTCAAAAAACTCAACTATCCCCTCATTGAGTGGAAAACCTGTGAAACGTCCTCCATATCTTGCGTAACCCATGCTTATTCTATGCGCTGCCACTGGTGTTATATTCTTCAGAATTTCTGGGCCTTGAATCTTTCCACGTGATAGAGATTCTGGCAATTGCATGTTATGAAAGCTTTGGCGTCTTTGTGTTCGGTGATCTGCATATAGCACATTTCATAATTCTTTTACAGTTGCGTCCTTCTCAAACCTTGAATAGATCGTTTCCTTCAATACAATCTTTCTCTTTACAACAATATATAAAATAAAACCTCGCTCCAATATTGAGAATAACGTGGCAATCTATGCATAAATCTTGCATGGTCAACACAATTTTAAAAAAGGTGAGGGTGAAAACTCAATGTAAAGGCATTATCATAATATTCCATTTGTAGAAAAGAGAGAAGCATAAAAAGATAATTGTTAAATTGTGGAGAACTATTCATGTAAAAAGGGAGAAACCAAATGTACGCTTTAGGAAAAGTAAAAGAACATAGAACATTTTTTAATCAAAAATAATAATTTGATGAAGAAATATTTATATAAATTTGATGTTATATGAGAATTAAAATAATCAATAAAAAAAACTTCATCAAATCATAAAATGAAAAAGGATTAAAAAGTGCATTGAAATAACATTAAAAAGATAATCTTCTCCTTGTAAATATATTTATATGTCCAAAAGGAAATGTTCTCCAGATAAACATAAATATAAGCATTCAAATATCATCAAGGATCGAGGAGGAGAAGGCTCCCGCGACCAAAATGAATCATACCACTAAATCCTTATTTCATAAATACCAAGCCAAAGGGAAATAATTCAAACAGTCAAGGATCCAAAAAGGAGACTATGAAATCACCTACCAAATCAAGCAAGATAAAATAAAAGAAAACTGAAAGCTATTATGTACAAAATTTACATGGGGTCCCTTTATTTTGTGCAAAAATTAAAGGGAGTTGTTGGGGTGCCAACAAATGGCGACATGCTGGGCGAACCAGTTATCTCTGTATGTTTACTAGAAGATTAAAAATATAGGGAAACAAAATCAAGGTTTTCTCGAAATATCAAACTTTCACACCACATGACATTCTCACATCACTAGCCTATATAGTAAAGTTTAAACTTAAAGTGCTGTCACACTCAAATGAATTGTCACAACTATTATTCAAAGATTTCATAAAGATGAATGAGTTTGAAATATATGCATAGCAAATAAACTTTATCAAGAATTCCTTCTCAACAGTTAAGGATAATCGAATAACACTAGCATAAAGATATGACCTCCATATCTTAAGAAGATATCTGGATAAGTTCCCCATCCATTAAATATAAATAACTGAAAGATAAAATTTGTTTTTTTTTTTGTTTTTTTTTTTTAACATATATATATATATCTTTGATTCAAGACTACTATCCTGGCCTGGTAACCAGCTATTGATAGCATCATTCACGAGAACTGTCAGAGATAAACAAGCCGGCTCGTGATGAGACCTCCTGTCCCTTGATCTTATGACCAAGAGCCATCACCCTGGTGATCAGAAATGATGTTATCCGTGAGAGGGCTGATGATCATGATTAGGTCGGCTCGTAATGAGACCTCCTATTGTAGCTAGGGTTTTACCCCTAGCTTGTGCCAATGAGCACCTACTAAGGAGAATGGACTCCTTAGTAGCAGTTCAGTATATTAAACTAATAATGCAATAAACAAAACATTAAATTATTTCTAATACAAGCATAAAGCATAAACACCAAAATGAAAGAATGTCTTTGTATTGATGTTACCTTGAGTGTCAAGGTTGGTGAAGCCCTTTGCAGTGTCCAAGAGGATGCTCCAAGCTCCAAGAATGCTCCTTCTCCTTCTCCAATGTTGGGGATGGGCCAAAGGTGGCTCTCAAGGTGAAACTAGTTCAAAGGTGGACTAGGGTTTCGAGAGAGATTTTGGCAGAGTAAGGGTGCTTGTGATTGTGGATATGGAATAAGGGATCTCCATCACCTATTTATAGTTTTTTGGTGGTGGAGTGCTGACCCATGGTTTTAGGAAACACATGGTTTTAGGCAGCTGTATAGGGTTTTTTCCTCCTTTTCCTCATTATTTTATACTTTTATTCCCTTTTTAGGGAATTTTTGCTATTTTTGGAGGAAAAAGGGGGTTTTTTAGCCTTTTTTAGGCTATTTTGATGGTTTTTTGGCCTTTTGGAGGCATTTTAGGCCTTTTGGAGGCTTTTTAATGGGTTTTTTGGGATTTTTAATGGAAATATGGTAGGAAAATGGACAAATGAGTCATGTAATGTGGTAAATGAGCTAGTGAGCACTTTTTGGGTGTTAACAGATTGCCCCCTGATGTGCGAGGGCAGGAGCTCATCGTATGGCCGATGGACATCATAAGTCATGAATGGTTTTCCTGGGATGTGGAGAGAAGAGAAGAAACAAACTGGAGCCCGGAACAACGATCCCGAACAACTGCAAGAACTAAAAGTACATAACCTCAATAAAGGATGAGGAATCATCTGATCATATGGACGAGGCGGGCATTCCCATGCTCGTATCAGGATATAACATAATAACAATGGGGTCCAAAAATGGGGACCTGAAATATACATGACCTCAAACACTGACTGAGGAATAATCTCAATATATGGACGAGGCGGGCATACCCATGCTCGTATCAAGATATATAAACATAACTGTGAGGCCCGAAAAGGGGGACCTGTAAGATACATGACCACTGTGTACATCATAAGAGTCCAGAGGGGACACAAATCTGGGACATACTGCTGAGCGGATCATGTGTGAACTGCAGAACTGGTGCACCGGAACAATCAACAGTGCTACTGAGTTTGGTACCAAAGGAACTGATGAGCTGCTGGATCATAGTGACTGGGGTCATACTCTCCATGGTACACTGAACTGGAACTGATCTGGAACTGAAACTGGGTACTCAAGGAAGCATGAAACTGGATGGCTTCCGAATACAAACGCCAACGCAGCCCGGACATCCACGGGAACATACAACTGGGCGTTCCGAAGTGACTCATCAATGTGCTAGAGTCGGGGGAAATCCGGGGTCTTCGACAAAAAACTGATGGAATATAATCCTACGCGATCCTCAACGATGCGATCAAGGTGCTGAAGTCGAGCATGTGAGGAACAACCACTCGGAGAGGCAATGATGTCTCCTCTCGGAATGATCCGTAGGCACCTACCACAGATGGTGATAAGTCCAAGGCGTAGGGACCTCTGGGCCTATCCTCTGGAATAGAGGGGCTGTCGTCGACAGAGGGAGACCTGCCCTTATCAAGGCAATGATGTTTCCTTGACAGGAGCGCGAGGTACAAGACCGAAATGTGATAGTGCTGATGGCAGGACTGATAAACTGTGGGGGGACAACTGGGCAAGTAGAGTGGGTGGACTCAAACTTCCTTTGTTCAGAGTATGATAATGGAAATGATCTGGCAGCATATGAAACTGACTCAGGGGAAAGGGATCATAGCTGTAATGGATCTGGGGGAATAACTGGCTGAGGGAGACTCAAGCTGGTGTAACGTGGCAGGAGACTGCAGAATACTCTGAACAAAGGCGACCTAATTGGGGGTGCTGCCGAGATGATCGATCATAGTGCCAGGAGGCACAGGAGGGTACTTCTTCATGGGTTAAGGAACTAGAAGAAGTGTGTGTAAAATGGTACTGTCGTGTGGATTTTACGAGCCCAGGACAGTTCATGCTCGTGGTTGCTTTCAATTTTAAGGAGTCTGAAAGCGATAAGAAGACTCTGAGGTAGTGGAATGGTACTGTCGTGTGGATTTTACGAGCCCAGGACAGTACATGCTCGTGGTTGCTTTCAATTTTAGAGAGTCTGAAAGCAAGTAAGAAGACTCCAGGGGGTTGCTTTTTCGTAGATTTAGTCTCCAAGGCCCAAAGAAGCATAAAAGGATGCAATGAAGAACTCTTCTAGCCGGTGTGACTAGAGTATTCCTTTTTCGTAATTAGTCTACCAGGTCCGGAAAAGGGTTAAACTTATACCAGATAGACGCCCTTTCAGGTACTTTAACGAGCATGAAAGGAAGCAAGATTGCTCGGCGATCTTTTCATTCTTTTAGGAGTCAGAAAAGAGCTTAACGGAAACTCCCTAAGTGCCTTTTTCGTAAAGGACTTGTCCGGCCCGAAAAAGGGAAAAAATTATACCGAACAAAAGGAATGGCCAGGCAAGGAGGAAGTGTTCAATCAAGGTTTAGGAATGATGACCAAGAACGAGGGTAGGTGGGAACACTGATGGACCTCCTTGCAGGGTAGATGAAATGGTGGCAAAATAACGAAACATTTGCAGTATGACAGGAGTGAATGGCGCATGTAAAAATGTGGAACAATCCGATGGCGGCCGACGTGGCGCGCAAACCGAGGCAGCAAGGTGTTGGGACACAATGTTGAAATTGTACCAAGTGAGAGCGAGAAATGATCTCAAGCATCATCACGGGCTCGGAAAAATGAATCCGGCAATATAAAGGATGTCAAAAACGGGTGACGGCCGATGTGGCACGCAAACCGAGGTGACGGGGGCATTTTGAAAAATGCCCGGAAAATCTGGAGGTGAGCGCGAGAAATGATCTCAAGCATCATCACCAGCTCGGAAAAATGAATCCGATGATATAAAACATGTGAAAAACGGAGAACGGCCAAAGTGGCACGCAAACCGGGGCGACATAGTGTCGGGAAAATGGGTAAAAAATGACAGGACAAAAATAATGCAACGAGGTGACCATTATGACGGTCACGTCGCGCTGATTCCAGTGGTGGAAACGGTTGGTAAAACGGATGTCGTATGGGGCCAGAATGACCAAAACAAGAAAAAGTCAACTGACTATAAATAGTGGTGGGTCAACATGACATGTGTCATTTGTACTTTGTTGACTTTGACTTGTGAGGTGAGTGTACCAGAGCTTAGGTGGCATTTCTGGACGATCCGTCTGGCTGTTTGCAGATCCGCGAGATACAGGTATTTCGTGAAACTTATACCTGCATATTTTTTCGGGTTGGGGGTTGGGTAGTGGGTCCCAGGGTTGACTTGTACGGTCCACGTGGGGTGGACCGCGGGTTAGGGGGATGAAACCGCGGTGGAAGACCGCGAGTTTCGGGCCGAACCATGCGGTTGGAGACCGCGAGTTCCAAGGAGGAACACGCGGTTCCCAACCGCGGGTTTAGGGCTTGACAGGCGCGGTTGGGAACCGCGCCTATGTGCCTGACAGCCGCGGTCGAAAACCGCGGCAAGAAACCCGAAAGCCGCGGTTTTGGGCCGAGCTTTTAGGGCTTGTTTGGGGGGAGAAAAGTATTTTGCTTAAGTTGTCATGAGACTGATGAGTTCACTTTGTGTGATTGGCAGGATGCCCCAGGTTCTGTGGAGAGAGCGGGAGATCCCTGATGATACGATGCGTTTCATCCGAGAGAACCGCCATGTGCGGTCAGTGCTGGGGTTGTGCGGACTTTTGAAGTTCGCACAGATACCTATGATACGGACAGCAACATTGTTGCTGAACCGTCTGATCAGCTTCTGGGAGCCGGACATACAGGCGTTCCGGGTACAGGGGGAGAGGGTAGACCTTACCCTTACTGATGTTTATTTTCTGACGGGGTTACCCTGCTTGGGCAGGGTGGCAGATACACAGCCGCGGGTTGCCGCGGACGTCGACATGGAGGACATGTTGGAGAGGTACTGTGGGCAGGACGCGAGGGTGCATAGGAATGCACTCCTGGTTAGGGACCTACAGGAGCCGGCAGTGCAGGCCATGGCGGCGTGTATGGTGAGGGTATTGGGTTCCCAGTCGCCGGAGAAGGTGTCTGGGGGTCAGATGCAGATGGTAGAGCGCGTCTTAGATGGGACGTACTATGCCTGGGGCCAGATGTTCCTGACCTGCGTTCAGCGACAGCTGACGGCAGCGAAGGAAGATGGCAAGGGTTTTTGCTTTGGGTCCTTCCTATGTGCCTTCTTTATGGAGAGGGTACCCACACTGCGGCCACGGGTGCCGATTAGGGCAGGAGGGATGAGGGAGCCGAGGATGGTCCGTTGGGGTGAGATGATGCGCCGCCGTGGTGGTGGCGACGTGGGCAGGTATTTTACGCAGGAGTTGTACCTGCAGTGGCTCCAGATACCGTTGACGCTGGACGACTTCCCGTATCGAGACATGGACTTCACGGGAGATCCGGAGGCGCCACGAGCACCAGGACAGGCATGGGGTCCCGATGGTACGTATGTGTTTTTATTTCATGTTATGTATGTCAATTTCTTAGGGATATGATAGTTGATAGATATACTGTGACTGACATATGGTTGATTGTGCAGATGTGGGACCGAGGCCACCTCCAGGGTATGTGGCGCGGCAGGGTATTGTGGCCGTTCCAGCTCTGCCTGGACGAGGAGAGGTGCGGCGCCGGGACCCAGAGGTGACTCTAGAGTCTGTACGGGAGCTGCTAGATCGGTTATTGATAGGAGTGACCGACGAGGGTTGGCGAGATGTCGATCCGGATGTGGTACGGGATTGCATGGGGGCACCCCGTGAGTTTAGGTCCATCGCGATTCGGGTGGCGATTTTGGTGGACCGGGCTCGGGCACAGGAGGCCAGAGGCGAGGAGGACTTGCCGGAGGAGGAGCGAGGGGAGGACTCAGAGGCAGCCGATGCTGGCAGTGATGCAGGATACGACTCTCATTAGGGAGTGCAGGGGACTCCCCCCGAGTTTTGTAGCTACGGCATGTATGTAGATGAGGTTGTAGGCATGTATAGCCATTTTTTGTATAGCTGAGTACAGGGGTACTTAGGACATGTATAGCACTGAACATGTATATTTTTTGAGAGATATATATATGCACGTGGATGCACCTTTTTATATGATGTGGTTTTATTTGTACGCACGTGGATGCGCTTTATGTGTTATGAGATGTTTATGTTGCACGTGGATGCAAGTAGGTTAGGATGTTAGGCACGTGGATGCCCCTTGTGCATTTTATGTGATATGACATGATATTTGTTTGTTTAGGCACGTGGATGCCCCTATGGATATGTATGTGGTATATGTACAAGGATGCAAATGTAGATGTGATGCAAATGTAGATGTGATGCAAATCTTTTTGGGTTTTTATATGTACTTTTATGAGATGCTATGGGATGATGATGCATGATGTTACATGGTGTGATTGATATGCCAGTCTAGGATGTTGTTGGCCATTTGGTCGGCGACACGATTTTGAGCTCTGGGGACATGTGTGAATGTGATGGATTCAAATTGTCGACTGAGTTGTTTTGTGCGCAGGAATTTTCTAAAAAGGCAAGGATCACGCACCTGGTAGCAGTTGTTGAGCTGGGAGACAAGTAGCTGGGAGTCCAGGAACACATGAAGGTGACTGATGCCCATTTGGAGGGCGGCGGTCAGGAGACCGGTCACGGCATCATACTCCGCCTGGTTATTGGTAGCAGCGCCTATACATATTCCGTCAAGGTGAATCATCTCGTTGGAAGGGGAGTACAAGACCCATGCTGCAGAAGCCAGGTTGGGAGACCAGCGGCTTGCGCCGTCAGCGAAGCCAGTGTAACTAGGTGGAAGATGGTCCATCTGTAGTCATGCAGAAAGGATGAATGTAAGATGATGGTAAAAAAGTGAAAAACAAAAAGAGAGCAAACTGTACAATGCGGACCAAAATGGGGCCGCAAATTATTCTATGGATAGAGATTCCGCAGGATGCAACCCACCAGGGGGGTTGCGTAAAGGGAGGTCTTGAGAGTTGGTTTCAGTAAGAACATGGAGTTCCTCTGGCCGTGTGTCGATGTGATGTTTGAGAATGGCGGTGTCGAAACCGGGCATTCCGTTAGAGGGCCAAGCAAAGACATCACGGAATTTTTGGAAGAGTTGTATATAATCCTCAATCTCCCGCTCGCTGCAGGAGGCTCCTAAAGTGATGAGTTCAGGGGCAGATCCTGGGAACTTTGAGGGAGGAAGAGGATGTTGTTTTTGACGAACGGGGGTTACATCAGGCCATGTGTCAATGTGGTGCTCTATAATTGCAGGATCAAGACCAGGCATTTCGGTATAAGACCAGGCAAAGACATCACGGAATTCTTTGAAAAGGTGTGTGTAGTCCTCAATCTCTTGTTTACTGCAGAAAGCTCCTAACGTAATGAGTTCAGGAGCACGACCTGGAGCAGCAATATCAACTTGGATGACAGGTGAGATGTTGGCCATGTTGCCCTCCTCGAAGGCATCAGGAGCAGGAATAGGGTCCTTGAACCAGTCAACCTTGGTGGGGAGGAAGTCTTTGGATTCGACCGCGTATTGGGTAGCGGTGCTAGAGGAAGACGCTTCTGGGATAAAATAGGAACGGTGGTGCATATCATCCCAAGGATAATCCGGGGCAGTTAGGGCCTCAAGAATCACCTCATCAGTACGGAAAGTCTGGGTCGTCAAATCGGTTGACGAGGGGGTAGTGGAAGTATTGGTTGAAGAGATCATGTAGATGGTATTAACCTCTCCGGAAGGTGAAGAGTCTGGGGGGTAGATCTCTTCAATGGTAGGTGGTGCCGTCTCAAGGTCCAGATTGTTCATCTCATAAAGAGCTGCTCTGTAATCCGGGAGATCAGGACAATGATGTGAATAGTGCCCGTAAATACCGCAGATAGCGCATGAGTGGTTGGTACGTAGGGACTTATCTTTAGGCTTAGGAGTGGGGTTTAATTCGACAGTTGGGATGTTGGGGTCATCATCGAGCATTTGCATGTGCTTCTGCAATGCGGGTAACTGTGGGCATTGGTGGGTCGCATGGCCCAACTCGTCACACAGCGAGCATTTGGGAGGAGCACGAAACACTGGAGGGTTCTTGACTGTCTTGGGAGGTGGGACAGCAGTGTAAGGTTGTGGACCTCTGCCCCCAGTGGGTTGAGGAGGAAGAGGAGTTGTCGTGGAGGACGAAGGGGTAGAGACACCGGGAGGTGGCTGAGTGGTAGTAGCCATGGGTTGCACCGGCTGGAGGACGACATCTGGTGTCGGCGGGCGAACGGGAGGCGAAAGATACCATACAGGTAATCCCAATGTTAACCCAGGAAGGCTAAGGGTAGCCATGACCGGGGCGCTTACTACTCCTGCTGGAGGAACTAGGAAGGGGATCGTATGGATCGGTGTAACACCAATGTGACTAGGTACCAAGGGTGGTTTAGGCAACAAAGATGGTTGATTGTTAGGTGGGAGGATGTCATGGGACAAGGTACATAAGTCAGACATTTCGGGCGTAGATGATGGCGGAGGAATGGATTGAAAGGTGGAGGTCATCGGCGCGTCTGAGTAGACTCCAGGCCCCGTAGAGGAAACGAACGAGGTGGAGGCAGGAGAAACAGGTTGTTCAACCATGGGGAGAACATTTTCCGGTGCCGCGGGAGCACTGGGATCATAGTAGGTGAGCTGGTCAATCTTAACCACGCGTCCTTCATGGGGGAACATCATGGTGCGAAAGACAGAAGAGGCAACCGCCCGCATGGCATACATGTAGCTGCGGCCAAGTAGCAGGTTGTAATCCAATTGGGCATTGATTACCTCTATGTCAATAAGAACTGTTTTACCACCTAACTGGACAGGAACGTTGGGCAGGAGGCCTTGGGGCTGGGCCGAACGACCGTCATAGGCACGTAACGCAGTGGTGGACTGCTGGAGAGGAGGGGATCCTAGTTTCTGCCATACAAATGTAGACATAACGCATGTGGAAGCACCCTCATCAATGATGCACCGATGGATAACAAGATTCCTAACGGAGACTGTAACTTGGAAGGCTAAGCTGGAAGGTAGGCGTGGTTCAGACTGGTCTAAATCAAACGCCATCAAATGTGAATCAGTTGGGTCAATCCCCCCGATGGCGGAAAGTAAAGTCTTGCGCTGGGAAGGGCAGTTCTTCAAGACTTCTAACGCAGACATGGCTGCGGGAGATTGGGCTAGGTCGTCTACAATGTTGTAGTTTGACGCAGCACGTGCATTAGGGTTATTATTGATTCGGCGCAGTGGGAAACGAGGTGCTTTCGCAGCGCCGTCTGTGGGAGGCGGAGGGATACGTAACGCCTGATCGGTGGGGTGGGCGTTAGTAGTTTTATCCGTGGGAGTGGCTTCAGAGGTGGAGCCATATTGGTTCCGACGGGTCTGTAGGTTGACGTCAGCTGATGACATCATCAGTAAGTGGTGGGTACCTGAGTCAAACATGGGTTGATCAGGGGCAGCGTAGGTGATCTGTTGTTGTTGGGGTTGCACGTTAGCTTGAGGGGCCAACGGCTGAGTGTTCACCACGCCTTGGGTCGGTAAGGGGTTTTGCAGCACCAAAGGGGGTTGCTGAGGTTGGGGGGGGTTGGGCGGTGCTTGGGGAGCCGCATGCCCTTGGCGATGGGCCTCGTCAACCCAAAGCTGCCGAGCTCGCTCCAAGTGTGGGCAAGCATGGGTGTAATGTCCATAGACCCCGCAAATAGAACAAGGGTGGTTCGTTCGCAGATTGGGGTTTTTGGCCTGCTTGGGCGGGCGATCAGGGTTTTGATTAGCGGGGGCCGCATTATTGTTGTCAGGGGGATTAGCCGGTTGACCAGCTTGGTCTGCAGGTTGGTTGTTTCCCCGATTACGGCCCTTGCCGCGGTTCTGTTGGCCCTGGTTACGTTGGTTATTCTGGTTTTGCTGCGGGTTGTGTTGGGCGTAAACTTGCCCTTGGGCAGCAGGTGGATTTTGAGGTTGTGCAGGTGCAGGAGCAGGCTGCGGAGGATGATATGTAGGTTGAGGCTGAGCAGGTGCAGCGACTTGAGGGGGTTGCTGATAGGACTGCGGAGCAGGTTGTGGATGTGCCGCAGGGGCTGCCTGGGGCGGATAATAAGCTGGTGGGGCTGGTGAAGGCGCAGGAGCTGGGGCAGCCTGCTGATGGTAGTAAGGCTGAGGGGCGACTGGAGGAGCATAAGCAGGAGTCGCATACCCGAAGCACTGTGGTGGACATGAGGGCCCATGGGAATGGTGATGTGTCATGGGAGCATACGAGTTGGTTGCTCCAGACTGTGAAGTAGCCCGCGATAGGTCGGGGCCAGGGGTAGGACGTGCTATAGAAAATGGTTGGGGATGCGAAGAAACACGGCCAATGATACCATCTGCAGCGTGGGATGCCCCCGGCGCATCATGATGGGAGGACTCGCCGCGAGGGGCGTCAGGTATAATGGTATAAAGGTAACCCGACTGGGCGTAAATGAGGTCGAACTGCTGTGCCTTAAGGATGGCCTCTTCTTCAGACTGGGGTCTTTCTGAAGCTACATCCTTAGCGATGACAGGAAGCAGGGACTTGAGGAACCAATCGAGGAAGATACGGTCATCTAGTTTAATCTTGCATAAGCTACGGCGTCTACGCCACTCATGGATGTGGTCCGTGATATGGGTAGCTGTGTTTTGTCTACAAGATAGAAGGATCTCAACGCCCGCGTCATAGCGGACTGGCAACTGGAAGAACTGCAGGAAGGTCGAGGCCAGGGAAGAAAAGGTGGCGTGGGTCCCATGAGGCTGCTCAATATACCACTTGGCTGCAGAGCCAGTGAAGGTGCGCTGTAAGAGACGGAGGCGAACAGAGTCATCCACGATGGAGTTAGAGGAACACCATAGGTGGAAAGACATGATGTGGTTCTGTGGGTCCTCACCGGCCTTACCCTCGAATTTAGGGATGTCAGAGGGTAGTTTGGTAGGCATATGAGGCCACATAGGGTCGTGTCGAATAGGATCGTTGGTCAATCTGGCCAGGTCAGGTAGGTTGAGGCTAGCCATGAATGGCAAACTGGAAGAAGGCTGCGACACAGTAGTGCTATGGACCAAGTTGGGGCCAGTGCCCCCAAGTGGAGGGACAAGATTTAGGGTGGTGCCCCCAAGTGGGGGAACTGAGGTAGTGGAGGATGGTCCAGCACCACCATGGGTAGTGTGAGCCACTGATGTAGTGGGGATAGGTATTCCTGCTGTGGGAATAGGTACCGTGAGGGGAACGGTAGATGGTTGCCCCATGGAGGGCATACCAAAAACAGGTGTAGTAACTGGTGTAGTAGTGGTGGATATGCCACCAATGGTCCCTATGACAAATGGAGTGGAAGTCGTACCAGCCATGGGGCTAGTAGGGGCAGTATAAATAGGGTTCTCAGACTCTTCGTCAGAATCAGAGGTAAAGTAAGGTGCGTCACTATCTGGTGACGGAGACCTACGTCGCTGACGGGTGGAGTCAAGTGACAAGGCTCTAGATCTGTGATGAGTGGTATCAACGGACAATGATCGGAATCTATGACGAGTGGTGTCGAGAGAACCGTGCTGTGGGGGCTCGCCCCTGAGGCGCCGAGAGTGTCTCGGGGACTCAATGGTGACAGATGGTGTCTAAATCTCTGTGGGTTGAGGTGAGTATGAAAACAGCTCAAAAATCCTAATGCAACCGAGTGTGCAGAAGGAGAGCTAAAAAGCAAGGCACTCAGGCCAACAACCAACTCAAAACACCCACTGCAACAGCTGTGCTACAATAGGTGGAGTAACAACAAAGATGGTCAGAATACCAACAAGCAGCAGGCTTCCTAGAAAAAGAAAAATGGTGGACTCACTAGACCAAGGGAGGTAAAGGAGCATGCAAACACCTAGCTAAAAGTATTCTGACTTAACTAAACATATCCTCTGCAAGGTGATGAAATCCAAGTCAGACAATATGAGTAGGAAAGCCAAGTGGCTATGATATCCCCCTACCGGGAGGGATACCGGGTAGTCAATCCTAGAAGAAAGGCAACTAAGATACCCCGTTCATGACACGTCCAGAAAGGTGAATCTGCCGTTTAGTTCGTTGACCGCAATACCCCTATACAGGGATATCCCGCGAACCGCGAAAGGTAGCCCTTCGGTTACTGAATGGAGTGCGGTATTCCACTCAGGCCTCCGGAACCAGTCTCCCGACTTCAACCCTCCTAAGGGAGAGGCCCTCTGATAAACTGGTCGTGACCGTGCCAAAAAGTACTAGGGGATTTTGGTTCCCTAGTTGGACAACAACTATGTCTCAAGTGAAATGACCAAGGGGTGTTATTGGAAGCCTATCCCCCTGATCCTACCTAACTACAATGATTCTTTAGTGTTCCCCAAGTGGGGTTAGAATGTTGGTTTAGTTAGGTACTTTTTAAGGCTCACTTGATTTAATGTGACAGAGTGTGTGCTCGTGAGGTGTTGAACCCAAAAACAGAAGTGCCACAAGGGAGGGCAACTTCCAATCTATCAATAATGCTGAAATTGATTCTTTTAATTGGCAAAATTTTCTGAAAATAAAAATACTGAAATTTTAAAAAGATTCTGTAAAAGGAACAGAAATTATGTTGCAGAAAGGCTGTAAGGAAGTAGGCTGCAGGTGGGACAGAGGGCTGTTCAAATGCAGAAAATATTGCAGCAAGAGGGGCTGGGCTCAAAAACAGAAAAAGAGCAGAAATCAGACCGCGGGTCTGTGGCGGGTCAGAACAGGCCGACCGCGGGTTTGAGGGCAACAGCGGCGTTCAGGTCGCGGCTATCGGGCCAATAGTTGCATTCGGGACGCAGGAAACAGAAGACAAGGCACAGTCGGGTCGCGGCTATCGGGCCAACAGTGGCAGTCGGGACGCAGGAACAATGGAAAAAACAGACAGTCGGGTCGCGGCTAAAAGGCTAACAAGCGCAGTCGGGACGCCCGAAAGAGGCAAAAAACCGCAGTCGGGACGCGTGAACAAGGCCGAAAGGCGCAGTCAGATCGCGGCAAACAGGCTGATTAGCCACGGTCGGATCGCAGGTAACAGACTTGAATCCGCCGACTGAGCGTCGGAAGCAGTCTGAGAGCCACGGTCGGATCGCGGGTAAAGGTCTGAAAGGCGCGGTCGGGACGCGACTGTAGAGGAAAAATACGCGGTATGCAGCGGCCGAAAGGGACAGCCGAAAGAAAAAATTTAAAAACGGAAACCAGAAATTCGAAAACTAGGGGAGTCGCCAAAACTGTAGCTAGGGTTTTACCCCTAGCTTGTGCCAATGAGCACCTACTAAGGAGAATGGACTCCTTAGTAGCAGTTCAGTATATTAAACTAATAATGCAATAAACAAAACATTAAATTATTTCTAATACAAGCATAAAGCATAAACACCAAAATGAAAGAATGTCTTTGTATTGATGTTACCTTGAGTGTCAAGGTTGGTGAAGCCCTTTGCAGTGTCCAAGAGGATGCTCCAAGCTCCAAGAATGCTCCTTCTCCTTCTCCAATGTTGGGGATGGGCCAAAGGTGGCTCTCAAGGTGAAACTAGTTCAAAGGTGGACTAGGGTTTCGAGAGAGATTTTGGCAGAGTAAGGGTGCTTGTGATTGTGGATATGGAATAAGGGATCTCCATCACCTATTTATAGTTTTTTGGTGGTGGAGTGCTGACCCATGGTTTTAGGAAACACATGGTTTTAGGCAGCTGTATAGGGTTTTTTCCTCCTTTTCCTCATTATTTTATACTTTTATTCCCTTTTTAGGGAATTTTTGCTATTTTTGGAGGAAAAAGGGGGTTTTTTAGCCTTTTTTAGGCTATTTTGATGGTTTTTTGGCCTTTTGGAGGCATTTTAGGCCTTTTGGAGGCTTTTTAATGGGTTTTTTGGGATTTTTAATGGAAATATGGTAGGAAAATGGACAAATGAGTCATGTAATGTGGTAAATGAGCTAGTGAGCACTTTTTGGGTGTTAACACCTATTCTTCAATCAAAGTTTAGTTTAGTTTTAAATTTTTTCTAATGGATGAGAAACAAATCCAGATAATACCCTTATAATAACATGGAAGGCCTAAAGATGACTAATGCCATTGATTTATAAAGATTCTGAGAGAAAAGTTTCTCAACAAGTTGACTTGCCTAGCTAATGATATCATTCTCAAAATAAAGTCCAAGAATAATAATCATGAGTTCAACTGACTGATTAGCTAAGTTCATAAGAAATCTTTCAAGGCTAGGAATGATTCAATCACAGTAAGAACATTTGATATGGCAAGAAACTCCTTACAATGGTTTCCCTTAAAGATATTGGGTTGATTAGTAGAGAAACATATGAACACCGAGCAGTGTGCCATCAAAGTATTATTTGTCTACAATGCTCCCTTAAAAACAAAGAAGAAAATCAAAAGCTTGAAAAATATTAAATTTACTACTGAAACCAATCAACCAAACAAAAATCACTAATAAAACACTCAAAAGATAGAATCCGATCAAATCCAAAATTCAACCAAAATGTATGTATTGAAATCCAAAAGAATTTTTTTTAATTTTTTTTTTTTTTTTTTTTTTTTTTTTTTTTTTTTTTTTTTTTTTTAATTTATCGAAACTTTAACTGAGAGTCGAAGATGGTCAATAACCTCAAAAATCAAAATTCAAGATATGATTACTTTCTATATGATGAGCTATATAAAATAATGTAAAAATCATAAAATTAAGACATACGTAAGAAAGAACGACAAATCTCCTAAATGCCATATTAAAATTGACCACAATATAAAGATCTAAAAATAAATGTCAATATAAAATAGAAAATAGGAGACATAAATATGTATGTCGAAATGGTGATTTTCACAAAACGTATCATAAACTTATTATTGATGTAAAGTTTCTTAAAATATTTCTTCATTCTTTTGGGACTCAATTAATTAGTGAGAAGATTGAGTAAGTCGAATCCTTTTATTCATCATTATTTACAAAAGGAAAAATGAAAAAATTTTAAGTTGTAAAGTTTCGTGGAAATAATTACAAAGTGAGCAAGATGTAACAATTACAACTCTTTATTTTGAAAAACAAAACTAAATGAAAAACCTAAAAGAAAAATGGTCACAACAAAATCTTCTAAATCAAAAGATAATCAAAAGAAATAAAGAAGACTTGTAAGAAACCAATTATTTCAAAAAGCAAGATTTCAACTCAAAATCTAGTCAATATGTACAAGGTTGAGGTGATAAGAAATCCAATCATCTAGGTCTCAAAAGTGAAAACGAGAAGTAATCAAGTGAAACCAAACTCAATATTAATTTTCTTTGATGATTAAATTGATTTGTGTAAATCATTATTAATTTCATGTCACAACTTCACTAAGCATCATAATCAAATGAAAGAAAATTCTTAAATCGAAGATCAACATGTAATAATATTTTACAAGATTTAATTGATCTGAAATTATAAAATAATTTTCAATACCCTCAATTAGATTTATCTTAATTTGTGGTTGTGATAATATCAAAATAAGACTTTTCCTTAATTATAAATATGGTAAGTATTCATAGAAAAGCCCAAAATTATTAATTTTGAAAAAATGATCGATTTACAAAAATTTAGAGAAATATTCATCAAAATAATCTTTATGAGCAAAATCAAGAATTGGCATGAATGATTTAGAAATTTCAGGAATTGATTTGGCAAACTCATTCCAAGAGAAAATCAAAATTTGAATGATAAAAGAAATAATTATAAGGTTAGTCTACACATTTTAAATAAATTGATGAATGTCACTGTAATAATTTAAATATAGTCTAAAAGTATATAATTAATGACATCATCCCACAATCGTGTAAAATAACCTAATGATAGATTTATCATTACTGCATTATTGTAAATTTATGATTTCTCACAATTAATACCAAAATTCAAGGTTTAAAAAGATAAGTATACAAATTTTGAAAGGGAAATAAGATAAAGAATTCACTTCCCTGATATAAGGCCATACTCGTATTCATGCCTTCCCGATTATATCACTTGCTGCAAAACGCTTTCTAACTTGTCAATCCAACCAAGTGTACCTGACCAAAAATTAAGTAGAGATCAATTTATCCTTAGCAAAAAAACTATCGAGCTGATTAATAAATATATACATTCTTATATTTACTACTATGTGTGAAATCAAAACTAAAAACTAAGAAGTAAAGAAAAAGAAAAGAAACTACTCTATCTTATTCCTAGTTTTATTTTATGTACACTAAAATCAAATATTCAATCATAATCAGGTAAAGTCAAAAAGCCAATGAAGCCACTGAAGCATTTGTAATCCTGCAAAATAAAACATATCGAATATTAATAATATGAATTGAAATGCTTCATACTGAAAAATATAAAGAATTAACTTAGAACTTATATTTACAAAAGAAAGAAGAAGACGACATGAAAATCTTTTAAAATATGACTCTTCCAACCATGCATAAACTGGATCATCAAAAGAAGATTGGAGGAGATCTAGTACTTGCAAAGATTCAATGGAATGTGTGATAACAAGTTCATCAGGATAGTAATCAAAAAGTGGCATGTCGAGATTATGATCAAAGGGTCTAGAAAAAATTAAAGTAGAGGATATATTTTGTAAATAAGTATTATCATCATAAATTTGAAAATCAAATTTTGGCACTACCTTAGAGTAAGCACTTTCCCTTTGAAATTCATAAGATTTTGACGATTCGATTAGTTTACAAGTGAAAAGATTAGTATCGCCAATATTATAAGAAATGGTTTTATCTTCTAACTTAACTTCTTCAATATTATTGTATGCATGAGATTCATGAGCGATATTTATAAGATTATTTTCCTCGTCAATATCTTGAATAGAAATATTTTCCTCATTTTTATACAACAAATCACTTTGCATAGAAATTGACCATAGTGTTTGTATATTAGTATCTGGACTTGAACCATAATCAGTAAATAGATTTGGATATAAAGCATGATAACTTTCCAAATGTTGAAAATTAGATGTTCCTGTTTGCAAAGGACAATCTTGATTAATTGACTCAGAAGAAAAATCATTATTCATATTTTGATTTGTTGATATATTTTGTAAAGGAATGAGACAATTTTGTTCAATTTGAGAGGAAGAAAATGCAAAATCATAATTTATGCTATGATCATTCAAAGATTCGGTTTCAAGTCCTAAAATCATCGATTCATTTTCGACTACAATCGTTTGAACAAGAGAATGATTTTTTAATGTAAGCGTCGAATTTAAATTCTTTTGTTCTTGAAATTGTATATTAGAAGATCCTAAGATTTGTTGATGTTCAATGATTTTAGTGTCAGAATTTGGATCAATAAAATTAGACCTTGAATCAGTATTAACCGATGAAGTGATGCAACCATCAACATGCATATTGTTAATTTGAAGCTTATCATGATTTGTTTGATAATATAAAGTTGAAAGAGAATCAAGAGATAAAAATAAATCTGTTATTTCTTCTGCAGAAAATTGATCTTTCTCATGAAATCGAAAATGCATTGACATAAATCTTGAAAAGAAAGTACTAGTAGATTCACCTTCTTGTTTGCGAAGATTTCCAATCTCATACCTCAATGCTTGATAATTATAATCCTCATGCGCATCAATGAATAACTCCATAAAATGTTTCCATGAATGGATGGACTTCGCTGGTAACATTTCGAACCAGCCTCGAATTCTTCTTTTGAAAGTGACAGTAAAAAGCCTGCAAATCGTACTCTCACATACTATACGAAAATGGTTACAAATATCTATAAATTCAGTGAGATGTTTCAAAGCAGTCATTTTACCTTCTCCATCAAAAATTAACCTTTGAAAGAGTTTTACTGCACTTTCAGAAATACCTCCAGCAGGCCCATGCATGCTGAAAGCATGTTCTAAAACAGTAATATGAGCCATTTTTAAAATAGATAAAAATTTAAAAGAAATAGCTCAAAGGGCTTACTTGCCGATCGGCCCTCCTTCTAGCGCCATTTGTTGGCCTGATTTTCTGAATCCAGGCCAATAAGGAGGTTTTATCCACACAATCAACTTAAAGCAGTATCCGGTGTGTTTGAATTAACAAGACCTCACAGGTTATGGTCCTGCTACCAGCTAGTTTGTCTCTTAAGGAAACCTTAAAACTAGCAAAATCTAACCTATTCTAATGTTTATCCTATCTATGTATTTACAAATGTCCTAAGGCTGCTTTCGTAAAGAAAGACTTCAATTTTTGGAAAATTTTCTAAGTATGAAAACTTAATTACAGTATGCAGAATGATTTAACAATACTAAAGATAAAATAAACTTAAAACTAATCTACCTATTCTATTTTACCCTATCTCTGGTGAGAGCAGATTTGAAATTAAAATTAATCATTAATCTTATAACAGAATATTGAAATACGATATAAACCGAACATGTTTAAATTATAACAACAATTATTCTGCTATATAGAAATGGACTTGAATTTCAACCTAAAAGACATAGTCAAATTTCATTTCCAGAACTGATTAACAATTATTGTTCAAGATAGTCATTCAAATTTAAGATAATGTTTATTTAAATATTCACCATTAACATACAAATGAAACTTTAAATAAACCCGAAGTTATATCATTCAAGATAATGTTCATAGTGAACACACCAATGAACAAACCACAATGACATATGCATTTAATAACTAATCTTGAGACGACAAAGTGAGAAATTGTTTAAACATCAGTATGACACAGCATACATAGTTTGCATATAAACAGAAGATGACAAACTGAAATATATATATATAAAAACCCAAAAATGAATACCATTCACAGCATCATTCGTAGATATCCAGTATCATCCACAACAAAGCTTCAGCTTCAGATTTGAAGTAATACTAGCAATAGAATATATTTCAAGAAGTTTTTCTTCTACACTTCATACCTCCTGGCGGCAGCAGTCTCTCCTCTATCTTCAGATCTCAAAGTCTACAAAATAGAAAATAGAATCTCAGAGAATAACATTTCTCTTTACTCTACAGAGACCCCTCCTTTAGCAGAGAAACTTGCAGAAAAATGAAAACGAAAATCATTTCGTCCAGTTTCCTGGAGCATTCCCCCCCCCCCCGCTCTGTCCAGCTAAATCTCTTTTCATTTTATAGGCGATTAAATCCCCAACTGCAACCTCGAATATCTCCAGAAACTCTGCAAGATAATCTGAGACTTTTAACGGCAATATTTAACACCTCATTCATCGTGAAGTTATGGGAACCAACGAACAATCTTGATGGATGGACAGGATTCTGGCAATTTGGTGATATCATGATGGACTTCTTCCATTCGATCTGATAAGAACTAGCCCGTGATTCGAAAGGTTAAACTCGGACATTAGACCGTCCACGTAATCCTCTACGCTGGAGAATATAAGGGTATCAAGTCTTCACTTCTTCCTTCTGCGAAATCCATGCATAAAAAGATAATTAGCAATTAAGAAGAAGAGAAAAAATGAAAATAGAAAACATAGAGACAGTAACAAACAAAGAATCCTCCCTTCGTGGTAGATTATTTTCCATAGCGACGTGAAATCTCCCAGACTCAGCAATCTGATGTAATCTTGTGCATTTGCAGAGGCCACAACTAAGTTTAACAACCAATAAACTTTACATTTGATAACCCAGCGTGGTAATTTTCATGAGTTTCTAGCTGTGTAACTTGTTGACACGTCCTTGTTGAAGGCATTGATCAGATAATAATTTGATAAATAAGCTCGACCTCCTTTCTAGCTAATCGATTGAGCTATTATAACAATCTGGTTTAATTACTGACGGTTTGGTGAGATCTTTCATCCTTATTTTCAGCAATCTGGCGAGAATTATTATATTCATCAATGCTATCAGGTGCGTGGCTCTTTCTCCATTGGAATGGCATCTTGTTTGTTGATATTGAACTTTTGGAGTGATATAGTAGTGACTAGTGGCATTTTGCATGAAACAACAACTCATTAAAATTTATGGGAATCATAGCAGCGAATCTCTACAGTCCTGTAATAAATGGCTGTTGCTTAATCTCATTCAAAAAACTCAACTATCCCCTCATTGAGTGGAAAACCTGTGAAACGTCCTCCATATCTTGCGTAACCCATGCTTATTCTATGCGCTGCCACTGGTGTTATATTCTTCAGAATTTCTGGGCCTTGAATCTTTCCACGTGATAGAGATTCTGGCAATTGCATGTTATGAAAGCTTTGGCGTCTTTGTGTTCGGTGATCTGCATATAGCACATTTCATAATTCTTTTACAGTTGCGTCCTTCTCAAACCTTGAATAGATCGTTTCCTTCAATACAATCTTTCTCTTTACAACAATATATAAAATAAAACCTCGCTCCAATATTGAGAATAACGTGGCAATCTATGCATAAATCTTGCATGGTCAACACAATTTTAAAAAAGGTGAGGGTGAAAACTCAATGTAAAGGCATTATCATAATATTCCATTTGTAGAAAAGAGAGAAGCATAAAAAGATAATTGTTAAATTGTGGAGAACTATTCATGTAAAAAGGGAGAAACCAAATGTACGCTTTAGGAAAAGTAAAAGAACATAGAACATTTTTTAATCAAAAATAATAATTTGATGAAGAAATATTTATATAAATTTGATGTTATATGAGAATTAAAATAATCAATAAAAAAAACTTCATCAAATCATAAAATGAAAAAGGATTAAAAAGTGCATTGAAATAACATTAAAAAGATAATCTTCTCCTTGTAAATATATTTATATGTCCAAAAGGAAATGTTCTCCAGATAAACATAAATATAAGCATTCAAATATCATCAAGGATCGAGGAGGAGAAGGCTCCCGCGACCAAAATGAATCATACCACTAAATCCTTATTTCATAAATACCAAGCCAAAGGGAAATAATTCAAACAGTCAAGGATCCAAAAAGGAGACTATGAAATCACCTACCAAATCAAGCAAGATAAAATAAAAGAAAACTGAAAGCTATTATGTACAAAATTTACATGGGGTCCCTTTATTTTGTGCAAAAATTAAAGGGAGTTGTTGGGGTGCCAACACAGAGTGATCAGTATGCACAAATGTAGGATACCCAGTAATGTAATGCCGAAACTTATTAATAGAATAAACAATAGCAAGGAATTCTTTTTCAGTAACAGTATAATTTAGTTCAGCAGGGGCTAAGTTTTTACTAACATAATAAATAGCATAAGGTACTTGACCATCCTGCTGTCCTAGTACTGCTCCAATGGCGGTATCAGAAGCATCTGAAGAAATGTGGAAAGGTATGGTCCAATTAGGTCCCCTTAAAATAGGAGCTGTGGACAGTTTCTCTTTAAGCTTATCAAATGCTGTCTGGCATGCTGTACTCCATGCAAACTGCACATCCTTCATTAACAATGAAAACAAAGGAGAAGCAAGTTTGGAGAAGTTTTCTATGAATCTCCTGTAGTACCCAGCATGTCCCAGAAAACTTCGCACCTCTTTCTGAGTTGAAGGGGTTGGTATATTCTTTATCACCTTAATTTTTGAAGGATCCACTTGAATACCGTTAGTAGAGATGAAATGTCCTAATACCACCCCCTCACTCATCATCATGTGGCATTTTTCAGTGCTCAGTGAGAGGCGAGCCTGTTCACAGCGAATTAAAACCTTCTTCAAATTTTCCAACGCTTCATCAAAATCCCTGCCATAAGGAGTGAAATCATCCATAAAAACTTCCATGCTATCATTTACCAATTCAGAAAATATGCCAATCACAGCTCTTTGGAACGTTGCAGGTGCATTGCACAACCCAAAGGGAAGCACCCTGTAGGCGAATGTTCCCCAAGGGCAGGTGAAGGTGGTCTTATCCTGATCCTCTGGAGCAATCTGGATTTGATTGTACCCACTGAATCCGTCCAGGAAGGAGAAGAACTTCTTCCCAGATAAGTTATCAAGTACCTGGTCAATAAAGGGCAGAGGAAAGTGATCCTTTTGTGTAGCCTTGTTCAGCTCCCTATAATCGACACAGACTCTCCATTTACCGTTTTTCTTGGGTACAATTACAAGTGGGGAAACCCACTCACTGTCTGAAATAGGATAGATGAATCCTGCTTCCAAGAGTTTCTGGATTTCTTCCTTCACTATATCCCTCAGATTGGGGTTCATGCGTCGTTGGGGTTGACATACAGGCCGGGAGTCGTTTTTAATATAAATATGATGAGTGCACAGACTAGAAGGAATACCCTTCATGTCTGTATACTCCCAGGCGAATGCCCCCTTACGTTCCTTCAAGAGATTGGTTAGGCGCTTTTGTTCTTCTGAGGAGAGAGCAGGATTGATGTTCAAAGTTCTTCCAGGCTCTACCTCAATAGGAATACTTCTCGAGCTTTTCAATACTGGGATTATATTTGTGTCATTGGCTAGTGCTTCCTCCGTAAGCTGTTCTTGTTCTTCTTTGCCGAGGGTACTGTTCAGAAGTTGATAAACTTCCTTGTCTACAGAAGCAGGTTCGCTAATGAAGTTATTAATGGCATCTTCTTCTGTTTCGTTTTTGAAAGTTAGTGCCTTCCCTATTGTTAGTAATGGCTGAACATCTTCTTCTTCTTCTTGTTCTATCCAAAGGGAGGTTTCAGTCTCTAGACTCGGCCTTGCTGGAGGGTACAGGGTAAGATTTTTGGTTTCCATGCCATCAGATATAGTCATAGATCCTGATCGACAGCTGATGCAAGCATCAGCTGTAGCCAACCAGGGCCTTCCTAAAATCAATGGATGTCCCCCCAGCTGTGATTTTGGCTGTAATACCAGAAAATCGGCAGGGTATTCCCACGAGTCTACTGAAATAACGAGGTCGTCCAAAATCCCTTCAGGTCTGATAGTGGATCTGTCTGCCAATTCTAAGATAGTAGGGGTCGGTCTAATATTGGTGAATCCGAGCTTCTTTACAGTCTCCATCGTTATAACATTGATCGCAGCTCCTAAATCTACTAGTACGTTGGGTATCTGCGTTTGTCCTATGTGTACAGTGACAGTAGGATTGTCGGGATCCTCATACTTGGTTATAGGGGTTTTTCCAGTCATTAAAGCGGATAAATTCCCTATAACATGGACAGTAGGAGGATCTCTGGGTTTCCTTCCCGGTCTTTTAGTGCACAGGTCCCGAACAGTTCTAGCATAGATAGGTACATCTTGAAGAGCTTGTAAAAGGGGAATCTTAACATAAAGGTTCTTCAGTTCTCCTAAGATATTGAACTGAGGTTGCCCCCCTCTTTGTGGCAGCATCAATCTCTCAGGGTAAGGTGGTTGTCTTACCAACTGGGTAGGCTGCGTGTTATCCACTTCATCGTTTATTGTTTCAGCCCTCCCTTCTGAGGGATGCTCAGCGTCTTCAATAATAGGAACCGGATCAGATAGATGCTGGGAACTCTCTCCTTTGTCATAAACAGTAGGTGGAATATTTTCTGAAGTTACACGTTCTACTATCTTTCCAGACCGTAAGCGAATGTCATTACAAGGTACAGGGGAGAGAGAGTAGGATGGCATATTGAGAGTTTCCAGTTGCTGGACTGTTTTATTATTTGGGTTAGGGTTAGGTTGGGCAGGCAGCTGAGGCCGTATTGGTATGTTAGGCACAGGATTATTTTGCAGCTGCAGCTGCGACTGCTGAGGTAGGTATTGAGGATATTGCTGAAATTGAGGATATGGAGGATACGGTAACTGTTGAGGTGGAGGTGGTTGAGGAAACTGGTTCCCAGGATGGAAGTTCCTCCATCCAGGAGACCATGAAGTAGGTTGGTGTGGAGGCTGTGTCCAAGGACTCCATGAATTATATCCTTGCATCGCAGGTTGAGGGGAATTCCACTGAGCATAATTTGAAGGGAATTGTGTATTCACATTTTGCATATTAGTATTCCAATTATTCAAATTATTCAAAAATGGAAATGAATCGGGAGACATACCTTGATTCCGGGGTTGCCAGGGTTTCTTCTGTGCAATGAAGTAGGCTGAATCCGCCTCTGGAGTTGATGCCTGCAGAACAGCCTTCACTTGGGGCAACGTGGGGCATTCTTTCATATCATGATTCAGCTCGCACAGCTGACACACTTGTACTTTGTCAAGAGGGCATTCCTTCAGTGGATGAGTCTTTCTACATCGGGGACAAAACACCCCTAGTGTAAGATCCTCCACTGCCTGTCTTTGCTTGGCCTTCAAGACGTCAATCTCTGAAGAGATAGAGCTCATCATTTCTGTTTTAAAGTTTTCAAGAAGATTGCCTATCTCTGCCCGTGTAGCTCCCCCATTGGATGACTTCTGAGTTCTGTCGAAGACATCACGTTCCAGGTTATTTCGTTTATGCTGCTTATTATGCCTAGAAGATCCCCTGGAATATCTCTTACATAATTCCACAATTGTCTCAAAAGATTCTTTAGAGATATCCCCCTTTCCTAATAAATTTAGCATGTCTAAACAATCGTCCCTGATTCCTCGAAGCAGGATGATCTTAAGCACATCTAGTCCCATGTTCGTCTGTCCAGCTCTCTGCACATTGTACAGCAACCTCTCTACAAAATCCTCCAAGCTTTCGTCCTCCTTCTGTACCATCTTGAATAACTCCTCCCTCTTGTCCCTGGTGTTACAATATTCTTGATATTTTTCCAGGAACACTTGCTTCATCTTGTTCCAATTAGCAACAGTTCCTCCCCCAAGGCTCATGAACCATCGTAATGCATTGTCCTTCAGGGTGGCAGGAAAAAGCTTCAACTTTTGCGCATCTGTAACATAATCATAGCTGCGACAGAGGATATCGAATTCAAACAGGAATTCGTCTGGATCCTCTGCCGCCCTGCCATGGAAGCGAGGTAACACCGACGGTGAAATATTTTTCATAGGAGCTGTCCCCTCTAGCTGCTGTATTGGGAATTGTAATGTAGCCATAGTTTCTGGCGGGGAATTATCTTCATGATGGTATTGTACCACTGCTTCTTCCTCTTCGTTCTCATGTCTATTATTCATCTTTTCTTCTGTATCTTCTCCTTCGTTTGTTCCTTTATCCCTTACCTCAGTTGTAACAGCTGCGTATTCTTCGGATGTAACAGCTGCGTATTCTTTGGTTGTAGTAGCTGCGTATTCTTCGGATGTAACAGCTGCGTATTCTTTGGTTGTAGCAGCTGCGTATTCTTCAGTTGCAACAGCTGAATCAGCTGTTCCTTCTTTAGCAGGAGTATATGCAGGAATCACTGCTGCTCCTGTATCTTCCACTGTAGATCCTGATGCTAGCGCTCCAGGGTCAGCAGGGCCTCTTTTGATAGGAGTTTCCCGTTGACGAGATCTGACAGCTGAATCCGTTTTGTCAACAAGGTCGTCGATGAATGTTCTTCTGCCCAGCGGTGGACCTCGACCACGACCCGAACCACCTGCACTGTTAGTAATTTGTGGAGTTTTGGGGGTTGGGAGGTGATCGCGTTTTACCCTCCTCGTATTCATGCGAAGCAGATCATTTCAAAAACAACCAAAAGACTGACTAAAAGCAATTATCAGATACAACTAATGACTAGTGTTTAATTTTTATCCTTCCCCGGCAACGGCGCCAAAATGTCAAGCACTCTAATTGCAGATAATTAAATATCAACACACAGAGCGTATGAAATTTATTGTCAACCCGAGAAAGTCTTTTTATTTCAAAGGACAAGTGCACAATATATGCTTAAACACAAAACCATTAGAAGTGAATACTTTTATCTTCTATCATCCATGTTCATCCCAAGAATCTATGCAATCCCAATTGCCTTCTAACTGCTATACTACAATTCTTTACTATTATGCATCAAGCAGAATAAATATCAGATCTAATCAACAATTGCAGGAAGGAAATCTCAATTGCATTCTAAAATAATCAACTGTCTAACGAAATCAAGCTAGGAATCATGAAGCATGACCTGAACATTACTCTAGAATTTAATAAAGGAGATTGAAGCAACTGTTCTAAGAAACTGAATTGCAAAATATAAATCAATCAACACATAACAGGAAAGCTAATTCGTAGGAGCTTCTGGGATTACGTTTCAGCTGTAGGATGAGCACAACAGTGTGAACAGAAATTGAATTACATAAAACAAACCTGACTCAGTCGACTGTTATTGATACCATTCACCAACCTCACAAATAAATCATTTACTGAGAAATCCACACGATGAATATTGCTGCTGCGTACAAAGGAAAGATCAAAGCATCACACAACAAGAAAGATGAAATCCTAAATTAACACAGCAATCTCTGTGGAAGACGGGCCCAGTCTTCACACAGAGACGCTGGTTGAACAACACTCTCTTTAACTCAGAAGCAACTCCTTATATTAACAGAAGGATAAGTACACAGTTTCAGCTTGACTGCTAATACAAGATGAATTAATTAATTGCTGTCCAACCCCTCAGTCGAGGTAATTTTCCATATTTATACATACAAATTGCAACATCTAAACCTATAATTGGGCAGCCATGAAGATCTCTGATCTTCAGGCGCCCTAAATAATCTAGCTGTTACAACGCGTGGCAGAACTGAAATATCCAAATATGAGAGAAGTATTAATCATCCCAAGAGTGACGGTCCTTCCAGCTCACAGCTGGATTCGAGCAGCGACATGCTTAAGATAGTTCTTTGGTTACAGCTGCCCTGCCACGCCTATGCCTTGATTGCCGATTTGAGCCCCAAGGAACCTTCCACAAGCGATGATCGTTCCTTCATGACTTGTTCAGCTCCGTTCTTCCTGTAGTCTATTGTCTTACTACCTTCATAAATCGCATCATGTTAGCACAGATTAAGAGATGAACAGCTTTAATCATCACAATCATAAGTATTAACACAATAAAACAATAATCGGCCATACCTTGGTAAATTGGGGAATATATAAGGACAATAAGTTGAATTGCCAAGGTAATTGGTGTAAGACAAGGTAAGGGACAGTGATAAATGATGGTCAAAAAGGGCCAATTCTGGGCTCAACAAGGGCCCTAGTGACTGAGACCAAAGGTCACCCCGTACAACAATATAAATAATAAATGAGGAAAGAGGGAAAAACCAGTGGGAAGAAATCCCTCCCTCAAAATAGAATGAAGTATGCTAATGTAGCATGTCATCACTCACACTGAAAGGAGGCAAGTGTCCTTATTTTCTGAAGAAGGATCGATCGATCTGAAATGGATCAGTAATGTGAGAAGGATGAAGCCTCCATTATGAAAATCTGATCTGGTTCTTCTTTGATCAAGTGGATCGCCAACCAAATCACTAGCAGATATAAGAGTAATGATTTCCCATCGAGGAAGAGGAGGATCATCATGTTAAATATCATCAGGTTCTTGTGGAACTGGATCTCCCATTTGCTCATCTTCATCATCAGTTGCTAGACCTTCAGGTTCTTGTGGATCTGGGTCTAGCATTCTCTCTTCATCATCTCCATCTTCAGATTCTGAATCTAAAGTCTGATGTGATGATGCTTGGCTCTCTTGATCTTCAATCAAAGGAGGAGTGGCAAGAAAGCTATCTTGCTCAATAGAAGGAGTATCATGGAGAGGCCATTGCTCAAACTGTACACTCCTTTCCAGGAATGTGGTCATGGTAGTAGGATCAAGAATATTGTAGGCCTTTGCATCCAATGCATATCCCACCATGATGCACTCTCTACTTTGTGGATCTAGGGCTCTCCTTTTGTTAGTTGGAATCCTTGCCCATGCTCTGGATCCAAACACTCTAAGATGAGACACATCGGGTTTGTATCCCATCCATGCTTCGAAAGGAGTAATGTCCTTAAGTCCTTTGTGAGGAACTCTATTATGAAGATAGGAGGCACAGTTCATGGATTTTTCCCAAAGACTAGGGTGCAACCCTTTTGACTTTAGCATGCAGGTGGCCATTTCTATCAATGTTCTGTTCTTCTTTTCAGCTACACCATTCTGCTGTGGTTTATAGGGAATTGTATGTTGCATCTCAATTCCCTCTTCAACACAAAAGGTTTGAAAATCACCCTTAATGTACTCACCTCCATTGTCATTGTGAATGGATTTTATCCTCCTATCTAAAAATTTCTCTGCAGAAGACTTGAAAAACTTGAAGAATCCAAATACTTATGATTTCAATCTAAGGAAATATACCCATGTGAATCTAGAATAATCATCAATAAAGGTGAGTATATACCTTGCTTTTCTTAGAGATAGATCTGGAAAAGGCCCAACAACATCACTATGGATGAGATCTAGAGGATGAGAGGCTCTCCTTCCCTTCCCCTTCTCAAATTTCTTCTCAGATTGCTTTCCCATTAAACAACCATGACAGTTTCCCTTGGAAAACTTGATCTTGGGAAGCCCATCAACCATCTCCTTTGTATGCATGTCATGCAAGTATTGATAGTTAAGATGCCCAAATCTTTCATGCCACAATCTGCTTTGTTCATTGGCATGAGTATGGAGAGTAGATTGCTTTGAGAGAGGTAAGAAGTGTGAGAACTCATACAATTTAGAGTTGTGATTTGCAACTCCTTTTGCAATTATTTCACCTGAAACCATGTTTTGTATTTCAACCTATTTTGGAGAGAAGATCACTCTCTTGGGCTCTCCAATATGAGTCATTTGGTACACTGAAAGTAGATTTGCTGTGAGAGTGGGAACATAAAGTACAGCTGAGAAGTAGCCATGATCAATATTGATCCTTCCAATCCACTCAGAGGAGACTTCAGAATCATTACCCAACATAATGGAAGGGCCAACTGAGCATTCGAAGTTGGAGAAGAGATCTTTGGAGGAAGACATATGTCTTGATGCTCCTGAATCTATGATGAAGGAGGATTCTTTTGGTGCACTTTCCATGAGGGCATGGCATCTCTCTTTGTCCTCAAATCTAGAAGGTTCAATATCTTTCTTCCTTGCACATGCAGGTACAGGGAGATTTTTCTTCTCAAGTAACCGAGCCATCAAGTCTATATTCTTCTTCATACAAGAACTCTCATGATGAAATCCTCAATTACAATATGTGCACTTGGATCTCTCCTTCTGATATTGCTTGGTCTTCTTTGAATGTGAAGCCCCATCTGACTGATATGGAACATATTTTGGCTTTGTATCATTTGCTCTCTTTTCAAAAACTTTTTGCTTGCCCTTTGCATTCGCTCTTTTGGCCTCAGCAGTTGTAAGGGTCGAATCCAACTTTGTTTTTATCATTCCCATGGATATTAATTTCTCCTCCTCTTGTGTGAGAGATTGGATAAAGTCATCAAGTGTAGAAAAATTCCATTTTGGAATGGACATCTTAGCTGATTGAAACGTGGAGACAAAAACTGAGAAATTTGGCCCCAATTTTGATAGAATGGCAAGTATGAGTTGTTTGTCTTCTTTCACTATCTCATATCTCTTCAACTATGAAATCAAGCTTTTGAACTTGGTTAAGAAAGCATTGATGGATTTGAAGCTTTCAGGACTCAATGAGATAAGCTCATTCTCCAATTTATGACCTTTCAAATCATCTTTCTATCCAAAGAGGGATTCGAGCTTGTCCCAAAAATATTTTGGAGATGCTAGATCCATGATATGGAAGTGAAGATCTTCAGAAATTGAGAGAATAAGTAAGCCTATTGCTTCATCAAGCCTATCCAAGTACTTGGATTTCTCTATTGCACTAAGAGGTTCAACCACAGTTCCATACAATATTTTGGAGAGGCTCTTCGACTTTATGAAGATGTCCATATTGGCCTTCCATTCGACGTAGTTGGAGGAATTGAGTTTTAGATAAATTTGGAGCAGTGGAGAGCAAATTGAATAGGAATTTGAATGGATGAATAAACCTGCAAAAGAATGAAATTTGTTGATGGAGATTTGCTACAATTCGAATGAACATTGCCTTAGGACACTGAGCACATATGACTAAGTCCTTCACACCTAGCTAGATCTCACTAAATTGCTCCAGTCAATTGAAGGCAATAGCACCAGGATTTGGTGTGGAAACTTAGAGGCTTCTGGTGCTCAATGAAAGGAAGTTCCTCAATGAAATGTTGCAACTGCTACAATGGACTCAACTCGAATAGCTGTTGTAAGCTCTTATACCATGTGATAATCTACAGGAAGATCTCACAGCTGAAACAAACCTCACACAAACTCACTCAAGAATTGCAGAGAAGAAGAGAAGAATGTAGTCAATAATCACTCATAAACAAAAAAAATGGAGAATAGTAGTATAATCATACATCATCTTTGAGCTGGCACTGTGAAAACTGAATACAATACAATAACTGTCAAGAGAATTCGAATTAGCTAAAGGTCATTCGAATTCATCCTCAGTGTCTAGCTTGGCTAACATTAGAGACATCATCCAATCAATAGTAGCAGTCATAAATGGTCAATAGTCAGTCAAATGAGTCTAACTGAGTCTAACATAACCATCTAGGCACAAATCAAGGGATGGAGACTCCAAGGAGGGTGCATGAGGCTGTCAGAAGGTCAAGTGGCACTCCGAACTAGCTAATTGGGAGCTATAGGTAGTTAGGATGAGCAATTAATGGAATACCTGATCAATCAATGTTCTAACTGACTGTTAAACTCATGGTAGGTGAGATAAGGTGCAAATGTCATGCAGGTGAGGAAAACAAGGCGCATCAAGTAGGTAGGAGGGCTACTGAAGGCTGAAGATAGGCTCTAGGGAGCTGAAATTAGGCTTTAGGTGCTGGGGAGACCACCAAAATGATGACCGGATGCATGAAGATGCATGCATGATGCATGCAGGCATGCAAATATGAAAAATGATGGTGAGAATATTCCAACACCCCACCCTCGCCACAGGTTGGTGCTAACACCACCAAATCTCCCACTCCTGCTCCCACCAAGGAGGTGAATTCTGTTCAATCAGCTTCACCTCAGAAATATGGTGGCAAGAAGAAAACCAAAGGTAAACCCAAGAAGTCTTCCAACCAGTAGGAACAAAAGAACCGTCTCAAAGACACGAAACATAAACAAAAAATCAAGTATCCTTGTTTACTGTGTGGTGGTGACTATTTCTTCAAAGAGTGTCCCCACAGACACGAAGTGCATAAGTTTCTTAAAGGAAAATACACACCTACAGTTCTCAATGATCCCTTCCCCACCCAAAACCAACAAATGATTACCCAACCTTCTCCTTCTCAATGAGAAACATCCTCCACCATGCATGTTCTCATGATGCGTAGTGAAACAATCAACCTGAATACATGATCATGATCATACGAATCAGTCCCTCCGAAGGAACCCGCCGGAAGTAATACTAAAAAAGCTTCCTCCTCTACCTAGGATATTTATGCACCACAAGGTTCTCTCACCATTGATAAACCTTCATTAGATTCAGTGTTGTGTCCGCCTAAGAGCATGATTCGAAAAGTAGTTTTCAATCCCAATGCTCGGACAACTCAGAACTATAACATTGTAGAGGACTTGGTGCAAGCCCCTTGTGCCATGTCGATGCTAGAAGTCTTGCAAAATTGTCCCAATCAATGTAAGACTCTTCTCGCTGCCCTCGGTGCCGTAAACCCGGATTCCTCGAATATGATCATGTTTAGACTTGAGTATTTTAAACCGAGGCTTTCCCACCAGCTGGATTTCAAAATTGCCACAAAGGTTGTTGGGAAGACAATCCATTGTACTGTATTAGAACAAGGTTCCTGCACCTTAGTCATGTCGTTATCTTGTTGGCGAGCCATTGGTTCTCCTAAGTTAGGTCGTTCTCCTACTACCCTAAAAGCATCCGACGGTCGTGGTTTCCAACCCCATGGGCTATTACAAGCCTTAGCAGTAGATTTGGGGGGTAAGAGTGTAACCATTAATGTGTAAGTAGTCACATCCCCTTTGGATTATAATCTCTTTCTTGGTCGTAACTGGTTTTATTCCATGAATGCGGTCGCACCATCTATCTTTTCCATTGTGCAATGCCCCCATCAAGGACGAATTATCACCATCGACCAATTGGACTTCTGTACACTGGACACCGCTACTAACCTTGGTGACAATGTCCCTTTTCTAGGACAATCATCATAGGAATACGAGAGCATGGGGGTCAGCCTCATAAAAGATTCATCTCTTATGGGCATCTTTCCAACCTCGGATCCCCCTAACCATGTTGCCACGATGAACATGATATCCTCCATGATCCCATATTATTCCAAGCCTACTGATCAATGGCTCATGCTCAATGAGGCCACCATGCATTTGATTGGAGATACTATGCCTCTCTCACCAGTGCAAGCTACTTATGAGGCTATCCAGTCAGCCCATGAGGACCACTTGGTCGTGGCCTCTACATATTGTTCTCTATAGTGGACGTCATCCTCAATAGATCCTATGCTCCGAACTTTCCATTCGGATGAGTCCATTATGGATATTATGAGCATAGATGACCCTCTGTGGGAATACCTTCACCGTCGATCGTCTTTCCTACCTTCATTAGATTCTGTGGAGAACGCTATCACAACCATTTTTACACCAGATGTCTATCCTTGCTCACAGTCATTGATCCTCACTTGTGATACGGTTATGGAAGGAAACATGGCAAACATCACACCCACCATCCCGATTGACATCTCGGTTACACCCGACGTCATGGAACACATCTGCATTGGCTAGACTTGCTCTCCTAAGGAGCTCACCACATTCACGGCCTTATTCAAACAATTTTGCGATGTCTTTGCATGGGCCTATGAGGAAATGCCTGGGATCGATCCTGCCATTGTTTCGCATGAGATAAAAACTTATCCTGATGCTAAGCCTTTTCGCCGAAAATTACGACCAATACACCCTCGAAAAAATGCAGGAATTAAAACTAAGATTGAAAATCTCTTGAAGGCCAGCTTTATCAATCATGTTCCCTTAACAGAATGGGTCTCCAATGTCGTCCCTCCGGCCAAGAAGCAAGGCACTATTAGGGTCTATGTCGACTATAAGGACCCGAACAAGGCTTGTCCTAAGGAAAACTACCCTACTCCCTTCATCAATCAAATCATCGATAATTGCACTAGGAGCGTCATCTTCTCATTTATGGATGGCTTTTCTGATTATAATCAAATCGAGATCCACCTGGCTAAACAACACAAGACCGCTTTCATCTTCCCCTGGGGTACGTTTTCCTATCGTAAACTCCCCTTTGGTCTTAAAAATGTTGGTGCTACATTCCAGCGGGCCATGTTGTATGCTTTTCATGATGTGAAGGACTTTGTGGAGCCCTATCTCAATGATCTCCCTGCCCATTCACAGCATCGTGAGTTCCACATCGATCATCCGACGGCTGTATTCCTCAGATGCAGGTTGTATAAAATCCGTCTGAATCCTCACAATTGCATTTTTTGTGTCAAATCAGGACACCTCCTAGGTTTTTTCATCTTAAAGGATGGGATCCAGATTGATCCCTTGAAGGTGGAATCCATTGTCACTCTCCCACCTCCTACTAATATCACAAAACTACAGAGTTTGCAAGGGAAGGAAACCTACCTACGGCGTTTTATATGTAATTTCGCTCAAAAGAAACAGGTCTATATGTGATTGCTGAAGAAGGACATCGCTTTCATCTGGGATGACCAAGCCCAACAATCCTTTGATAACTTGAATTCTGCCATTACTCATGCCCCTGTGCTCCAACCGCCCAATTACTATAAGGATTATATCATTTATCTTGTTTCTTCCGCCACCATGATCGCCATGGGCTTGGTCCAGGAAGACGATAACACCTAGGAACATGTGATCTATTACCTTAGTAAGGGTCTTATTGACTCTGAAACCCGTTATTCACATGTCGAGAAACTCGCTCTCGTGGAAGTCATTAGCATCCAAAAGTTCTGTCACTACATCCTACTCTGCACCACTACTATATTTTGTTGATTCGAACCCCATGTACTACATCCTTACACGTCAACTTCTCGGGGGAAAGTATTCACGCTGGATCATGGTACTTCAGGAATTTGATCTCTTCTTCGAGAAATCCAAGTCAATGAAATCCTTGGTGTTTGTGGAGCTCATTTGTGATCTTCCTCATGTTGATTTAGGAACTGATCCCATCAAATCCCTTCTAGACGAGTCATTGTTTCTCATCATCACATCCGACCCATGGTATGGAGATATCACATTATATCTCCAAACCCAACAGTTCAACCCCCGACTATCTCATGACGACCATTGTCATATCCGCCACCACGTCAAGTATTACTTGATCATAAGTGATACCTTGTATCGTCGTGGTGTTGAATCCATCCTTCGACTTTGTTTAACACACGGGGAAGCTGAACACATATTGAATGACTGTCACTCCAGGGCTTGTGGCGGTCATCTTTCTGGGATGGCTATAGCTCAGAAAATCCTACATGTCAGATACTACTGGTCTTCGATCTTCAAGGACTATATTGAGGCCATTAAGAAGTGTCCCCCATGCCATCACTTTAAATTTACAAAGTGCTCCCATCTAGCCCCTTTACATCTGGTTATTGTCGTCGGCCCCTTTGCTAAATGGGGAATAGATTTCATGCACTGTAAGCCTACCTCAGTCGGGGGGCATGGTTACATCATGGTAGCCATCGATGATTTCACTAAATGGGTCGAGTCTATGCCTACGTACAATGAAGACAGAAAAACTGTTGCACTCTTCATGTTTAACCATGTCATTGTGTGATTCAGAGTCCCGCAAGCCATCGTTACCGATCACGGATCTCATTTTCAAAACAAGATGGTAGATGAATTGAGTGTTAGACTGGGTTTTCTCCATTAGAACTCAACCCCATACTACCCACAGTCCAATGGACAAGTAGAGGGCATCAATAATGCCTTGAAAACCATGATTCAATGTATGGTGGGTACTCACAAGTTAAACTAGCATAACATGATATTTTCTTCCCTATAGGCATACAGGACCTCCGTTAAGACTGTCACGGGGTTCACACATTTCCAACTAGTGTAGACATTGGAGGAAGTTCTACCAATACAGTGCGAGATTCCATCACTGAAACTTGCAGTCGAACTTCTCCCACACACCACTAACGAGGAAGAATGTTTCCTTCACTTGGAAACTCGATGAAACCCGCCGCAATGCTGCTCTTGCCAACGAAATGCATAAGAAACAAATTAAAGCGTAGTATGATAAGTTAGTCAAACCTCATGTCTTTAACGAGGGGGATTTGGTCCTCTCATATGACCAAAAACATGATAAGTTGGGGGAAGGAAAGTTTGATTCCATGTGGCATGGGCCATATGTTGTAAAACGTGTCTTGAAGAAAGGAGATTACAAGCTCAAGGATTATGATGGAATATCTCTAAGGGTGCCTTGCAATGGGCTCTACCTGAAGATATACTACGCTTGATTTTTTCATGCACTAGTATCTTGTATATACTGTACATGGTGTGTGTTTTGTGTGGTGTGACACTTTGCTTTAGTGTGTTAGGATCTTGGCTTTACGCTTATATCATGTTTTTCCTGCATTTGTATATGGAAACCTATTTTTGGTTCACTAACGACGCCAGTCGGCATACCCACAGCCTCGCTTCGAAATCCTGGGTACTTTATTCCCCTACTGACGAGTTCATTACTTCGGGAGAGAGTTGTCTAGGGTACGCAACCAACAACGCTGCAGAATATCACGCGGTGATTGGAGTCTTAATTGACACTTTTTCCCTTGGTACGGACCACATTTTCATCCACCTCAACTCACAATTAATGGTCTCCCACCTTAACCGTGTCTACGCCATTTGTGATCCCATGTTACTCTTTCTTTTCCGAAGAGTACGCCTCTTGGAGAAGTCCTTCGAATCTGTTCAATACCTGCACATTTCAAGAGACATGAACACCATTGTTGATTCCATGACCAATTTCATATTGGACTGGTACATTGAACATACATGAAAACATTCATAAACATAAAAGTGGCATGACATATACATAATGCATAAACACGCACATAAACAAGATCCCATAATCATCCATAAGAACATAGTGTATAAATTTTCCAATAGAGTTTTTATATATCATATCAAAATGTAGTACTGATACAAAAATTTGAAGCGTATAAGATTTTAGTAAATATCCTCCGATACAAAATATGAAGCCTATAGTTTTCAGTACATATACATATACACATGGTCCTAGTCCCCACGATGCTCGTGGTAGCAGATGATTTCCCTCGGTACTTTCCTAAGCAGCGAACCAAAATGCTTAGACACTCCAATGGTATGACGCTAGTACCGGTGAGGTAAATCATGAACCCTGGGCTCTGGAGAATATCTAGAGTCAAATGCTGGAGGTTCTACTCCAACTCATCCAATTCCTCAATGGCATCACGCACTATGACACCCATCACTGACACTGCTCCTCTCCACGCAATCAGAGAGAGGCCAACTGGTCGTGACGGGCCCAAATCTGCATCAAACACATGTCAACCATTAGTACTACTCCAAAAAAAATCTAAAAATATATAAAACGAAAAACACAGTAGAGTTGTCATTCTTCGATGTCACCCCACTGTATCCCCTTGGGAAGCACTAGGTATGGATCTCCCCTGAAGTTGGTCCCGTCGTATGGATAGTCCTCAGCCATGAGGAGTTGACCCCTCAACCAACTGAAGAAGGGTGTACCAAAAGTGATAATGGGACCACTGCCACCATGGTGGGCCAGCACTTCTGTCCAACGAATCATGTGAGGATCTCTCAGATCTAGATCCTCTATATCAACCTATGGGTACAAATGCGGCACCCGCTCTAGGAAGAACGAAACTACAACCGATCCATAACCAAACTGTTTCAGTGCCATGGGCCGACACTTGGTGAGCTATTCTTGCAAACTTGTGAGAAGTCCCTCACACCAGTTGAAGACCATTAGAGCCATGCACTCCTCAACATATATCATCTGGGACTTGCTCACTAGATGAGCAGACCTGTTGCCGGCCATCCTCACAATGGTAAACCGAACTATGTGAAGAGGTCGATCTATAACCTCTTTGATGGGAATCTTCCCACCTACCATCTAGGTGCCATCAGTGCACCATTGGTCTATCAAATCCTCTATGGTACGATCACCTCCTCATGATCTTGATCATGATACAGGATTCCCTTGTTGAGACAGCCCCGTCAAGAAATAGATATCCTCGATATCTATAGTCAAGGTGTGAACACTTATTTGAAAATGTTGTTGCACCGGATCCCAACATTGAATCAAATGCTCTAGTAATGGAACTTGGGCTGTCATGCCCAGAACATGAAATTACTTTAGCAATGTATAATTCCTCATCGCAGCCATGCATTGAGGATTATTTTCCACATGGGAAACACTAAGCTCATGCTCTCGTTCGCACCATTCGACCATTGTATTCACTTGAACCCTATCCAAAAGTCCATAAAAAAATCATTAGGACCTTTCCAAACCATCAAAAGCATTAATCTTTGGTTGAATTTTGAGCTTGCCATGTGGACTTGCCCTGGCACAGCCTGTCCTTTTGGACAGGGCGCTGTCGGCGCAAGACAGTTTTTTGGGATTTGTGCCAGTGTGCCCTCGGTACAGTTTGTTACACCATATTTTGCCACCTTGTGAGCATTAGCACTCATTTACCTCCATTATCCATTTATGGACTTAGAACCACTTTTTTGTCCTCCCAAAACCCTTTTTTCCCTGCTTTTCCTCCTGTACGCAGGCTACTTCATTATAGCCCGCGTATATGCAGGTTTCATCACTAGAGCTTGCGTACATCAGCTTTTTTGGTAAAAAGGAGTAAAATCTCATTTTTCACTCCAAAAAGAGAAATTGTGACTTTTGGCCCTCCATGCATCCCGAAACGACTTGATTCGACCTTTCACCTACCTTTGGAGGGTTATATATTGAGCTCTTATGGTGTATGGAAGGAAGGAGAAAGAGAGAGAAAATAAACTCTATTGGACTTTTGTCGTGACTTGAGTCTACATCCATTGATCCTTGTTGTTGTGAACCTTCTATGTTCACCTACCAAACTCTTCCTTATCTTGTGAAGGACTCTATCCTTTGCTAGTGAGTTTTCCATTGCATGGGGGATTGAAGTGGTGGAGGGACAAGTGGAGGGACCTAGTTCTTTGTTCAGATGAGTTGTCGGCAAGAGGTTGTATCGTGTACTTCTTATTTTCATTAATAGAAATACTCATTTTATCGTCCAATTGATCTTGTAAATGTTTGTTTACTTACATTAGGTTACATTTGCTTATTATATCATGGACCATGCTATTTTTTATGCTAATATCTTTCATATATTATATGCACTTGCTTGTATTTGATGTTTAGACTAAGCTGTAGGTTCAAGTGTAAAGATCGAAAGCTCAACGGGGATCTACTTCGAACATCCGATTGAAGGTTGGTTTTTATCCACATCTTAGCATTTACATTTATATAGCATTGTATTGATAATTGAGTTGATTTCTGGTAGTCATCTGTCTGTTGTGGTCTGCCCCAAGCCATAGGAAGTTTTTCTCCATAACACAGTTCCCGAAAAGGGAAACTGCACTGGTCCGTGGGCGCAAAATCCCTTCATCAAACAAGCTCAAAAATAAAAAAATGGAAGGAAATGAAAAATGTAAACCGCTAAAAAGAAAGAGGGCGAATTTTAGGTTTACCTGACACTGACGGCATGGAAAACAGCTGATCACAGCTCCTACAATCAACGGTTGAAAATCGCTCTCCAAATGTCACTTTCACTCTCCAACTTGGTAAAAAACAATGGTAATTATTTTTCGCTATTTGGCCCTATTTATATTGAAAACAGAATATTCCCTTTTTAATTTATTTGTTAATTAGGCTATTTTTCCTATAGTTGGAAGTGTTTTGCATGTTTGAACACCTAATCGACTATTTTGACCTAGTTTTCAGAGATTTAGAGGTGCGATAAGATGCCATAAATTATTTCTCATGTTCGTAGCCTTTTCACACTCGTTTTCAGGTGTGAACAACTCTTCAAGCGTTTTTGTGTCATTATACTGCTCATTATAACCAATTAATGACGACACCGAGCTAACTCTTTCTTCCTTCTCATGCTCGTAAAACAATGAGAATAAGTTACCGAGTTATAGTTTATCGCTTTTTCGGGCTCGTTAAACTTCCACGAAAAAAGGAACCCCTCGGAGTCTTTCTTTAAGCTATTTTCATGGTCTGAAAATATGAAACGATTGCCAAGCAAACTTGATACGTTCACGCTTTTAAAAGTATTTGAATGACCGTCTTTCTGGTGATAGTTTACCCATTTTTTGGACTAGGAGACACTATTTACAAAAAAGGAATTTTGGAGTCTTCTTTAGTTCTTTTCATCCTCTCTAAACATGAAATGACGTCGAGTTTACCTTCTTTAGACTCGTTAAAATCTGACATAGAAGGGCCTGTTATGGGATGAACCCCTCCTATCCTAGGTTCATAAAACATTTGGGATTGGACTCATCCACGGGATGAGCTATACCAAGCATTTGTTACCCTCCTCAAGATCATTAGAAAACAAAAGAGATACTCATCAATCATGATGGGGAATAGGGATGATATTGTGTTCATCGTAGTTATGGCAATACATAGCCACTCTTGAATATGGCACTCAGTTGCATATGCATTCAATACTTGAAAAATTCGTTTGTCTCTGAGTCCTGCTAATTCCATGAGTCTTGTCACTCCTTTGGGTCATCTGAAGAATTCTTCCATTATCAGTTGCATTAGGGTTTGGTGTCATTCTCGTCGTTTCAATGCTACCAAGTCATGCCATGCCCATGTTAAAGAGACATTCGTTATTCATCATCTACAGTCATTGTACCTTCTTTCACGTCGATCTACCCTGAGTCAGTCTTATGTATCACTCTATTGTCTGATTCACTCCAAACATCTGTGATCTTGTTTTGTGTCGATGATGGGGGATTCATCAAGGCCTTTTTTCGATGGATTCATCCTTGTCGACTTCAACACATCATACGAGGATAGAATCTGGAAACCAATCAAGTACCTTGGGTCTGCATGCCTCAATGGCAGGTTACCTTGCTTTCAACATGAGTTTATATCATTGAATCTTGATTGAAAGATCCCATCGAGTGTTCAACCTCAACTGATTAATTCACACTCGATGGTATGTACTATGATACCTTGGGAATCATTGACATCAATGGTGATTTCCCTCGCGCTTGTTAACAGTATACATCAATGACCGATAATCAAGTGGTTTCTACCATGTTTGACTCCAAGACATTTTAATCACATGGATAGATTCGTATCATTGCGGGTTCAGCTTGAAGACCCTCGGTTGTTTAATATTTCACCCAGGTTGCGATCGAGATTGTTTGAGTCATATCACATGGATCCACTTTGTATTGTTCGTGGTTGTGTTATCATCTCATCATGGATCTACTATTGTGTCTAGTAGCCATGATTGTGTTCAGTCAGTCTTTACTACCATGGATCTACTTTGTATTGGTCGGAAATCATGTTGTGAGTCATGTGAGACTGGGATCTCAGATTCAGTAGTACTGCATCAGCACCTTTCGACCAACAAGTCCTTTCCATCTATCTTGCAAAGCATATCACCTGTCTCATTTTTTCAGCTTCATGATTTGGGGGGCATTCTGTTACACCTAAATATCGTCATCGTGAGTCCTATGTTAACTCAGTGCTCTAATCCCTGAAGTTTCCCTGACCAGAAGTCATCTAGAGCAAGTTGTTGATTCTTTGTCCACATTTTCTAGTTGGGTCGGCGCATCTTGTCTTCCAGCAAGAAGCGCTTGACTAGGCTCAGCGCAGAGTGTCATGTGGCAGCCTGCACTCATGGCTCAAGTTTCCTTCATTCAACCTGTGCTTGCCCCTTCCTGGTGCAAATTTTCCTCATACAGCATGCGTCAGGGTTGGTTGAAATGGATAAATGAGATTTTTGAGCAACTTCTCGAAGCATGATGAGGTGGATGGTTATCCCTAATTCATAGGTGAGTTGTCCTTCAGTTTCCTAACCTCAAGGGATGATCCCTTATCCTAATCCCCATAATATTCAACTTACTCTATCCACTTGGTCCTGTAAATATGAAGCTCCTCTCCATTCCAAAGGGAGGAAGGTCTATAACACTCTTATTGTTTTGTTATTATGTAGAGCTTACCTCCTTAACTGTTAGCTTAGATCAATCATATGCAATATATGTTTTTACTTCTTGTTCAACAGGGATTTGCAGATGTAGATATGAAGGGTTTGGAGCATTGGATCGAGCAAGGAGCAAAGGGATCGTAAATATCAGGTAAGATACTTGCTTTTTACTTTATGATTCTATTGATCTAGGGAAGCTGATTCAATTGTTTTTGCAAACATGTTGCAGTGAGGGCTTTAGCTGATTCAATTGTTTTTGCAAACATGTTGCAGTGAGGGCTTTAAGGTGAGCTCTTATTTATGCCCAGTTCACATATATTTTATATTCAATGTTGTTATTATGTTAGTGGGGATGTATATTCATCAATGAATTTGGTATTATGTTGCCTGTATGTCTATTTTCTGATTATAGGAGTGTTTGACACTCGAGTATATACACATGAATAACTTGGCCCTCCTTATAAATCCCTTTCGTGTCACCAATCATTATTTCAACATTTGGTTCTAACAAATTCTCTCTGAGGCCCTTTGCTGAAATCTGATGTCAAATACTTCTGCAAAGCACTTTTTTCTGGTTTCGTTGTTGATCCCTTTAGCGTTTTTGGTGATCGAACTAAAGCGGTTTGAGGCAAGGGTTGTTTAATGCAGAGGCTCTTCTCCATCTTCAAAAATATGCACAAGGCTCTTATTTGGATATCTCACATACTCATAGTAACACTCAACGACATCAAAATATTTGTATAGTTATATACGAGAGGAAGAAAATGGCGTGTAGCAATCCTAAGAACTAGATTTTCATAAATTCAGACGGCACTCGAGGTAAATAGCTAGTTGTCTTGTCTATATCTGTTTCATTTTTTGTATGTTCAAGTATACGACCAAATTCCTGGCAATGAAAAATTATCTTATAACGGTGTTCAAATAAAAGTTTTACCAGTTTCGCCAACTAGGTATATTACTTTTTTTTCCAACCTACAGTTCAAAGCAGTAAGCAAACAATATTTTGGAGCTTGTTGAACATAAAAGAGCCATAGAGGTTAATCAATGAGTGTCTGGATATGTATTAAGCAGTTCAAGATTTTAGTCAGACTTTGCATATGATAATCAAAAATTAAGATCTGATACAGAATTGTGACATGTTTGTGTGCTTAACCCAAGTCTCTTTCTTGCAGGTTAAGGGTTCTAGTGTGTTTCTAGGACTGGTGCTTGCATTCATGACAGGGGTTTCATATGCTATGTTCTCTCCTCTGTTTAACCTTGCAACAAACGACCAGTTCCATCTATTAAAACCTGGAATGCCTCATTTATCTGTTTACGTCACCTTCTCACAAGTTGTAAATGTTTGCAGGTGTGGCAGATTCTGGTGACCTGCAGAAAGTTGTAAATGTTTGCAGGTATGGCACATTCTAGTGACCTGCAAAACAAAAGAAAATACTTTGCTCATAAAGTCCTGCAACGTAATATGTTTTTTCTACTATAGTTGTGGAGAATGACTAACAAAAATTATCAGGATGAAAGCCAATTCATAGGACATATATAATTTTCTCCTCATATTCGTCAAGCCAATTCATAAGACATATATAATGTTCTCCTCGTATTCGTCTTAGACCCACTCTACTCGTTGCTTTATCCAATCTGCTTTCTCATGATATATACTAATTTTAAAATCAAAATGATATATACTAATTTTATTTTATGACATAAATGTTAATGGAAAAAAATTACCCCTCACTGAAGGAAATTAAAGCATTTCAAAATACTAGGAAATTAAAGCATTTCAAAATATTAGGGAAATTAAAATATTTCAAAATATTTTTAAAAACTAATCAACACCATTCAAGAGTGTATTGGTAATCTGAAATACATAACTTTTTTAGAGAGATCATTTTTTAATAGTTTTAATAATTTGTAATAAAATTTCCTTTTTAAAAAAAGGAAATTTCAATATATTGAATTTTTGAATTAACCATTGAATATTAATAATTAATTCAGATTATATAACTGGTGCTTTTCAAATTTTGACTAAATTCAATTTCTTTGCCAATGAATTTCCACCATCACAGTGTTATAGTTCGTACAATAAAATTTTGAAAAAACACTAATAAGAGACTATAGTGTAGAGATTTTCCCACATTGTACAATATCATCGATGGTTGCATTTTGTGTATTGACTTTCTTTTTAAGAATTTTATGCCAAATCTCTTGTGAACTGTCTTCCCTACTTTATAAGGGGTATAACTAACTTTGCTCTCTTTATTCAAGATGTCACATATGAAAAGCAAAATGGATTTTAATTCATGAAAAAAAGTTAAAAGTAAATATATTTATACATAATGTTGTTAAATAATTTTTAAACTTAGTTGCATGGCTGAATTATGAAGCAAAATGGATTTTAATTCACGAAAAAGAGTTAAAAGTAAATATATTTATACATAATGTTGTTAAATCATTTTTAAACTTAGTTTCATGGCTAAATTATGAAGTAAAATAGATAGTAAAAAGATAATTTTGTAACGCCCCGTTTTGACATTACTACCTGGAATATTATTATATGTTGTATATGCTTGATTATGAGACTTCGACGGTTTGACGACACTGTGGACAGGTGGTTCTATTATTTTGTCGATATAAATATGTGTGTGTGCGATGTTAGTATTAGGATACGTAGTCATGTTAGATATGTATCATGTGTTAGTTATGTCTCATATATGCAAGTTAATGAATGATGGGTACGTGGATACCGTTAAAGTTATTGTTGAACGAAAGAATGTTATATCAAGTGTATGGTGAAAATAATGAATGGATTATAGTTGTTATGTTATGATGAAATGCATGTCTACATGTTGAGGATTTGTGCACGATATTCGAGATTGTATTTCGAGGACTAACTTACAGGTTAAAAAGGCTAAGTGATAGCGGGGTCCTACGAGGTGGGAGAGCCTCGGGGACATGGACTCCGAAAGATAAACGGTATGCAGGTGATGCATTATTTACTTTCGCATGATTATTATGCTGTTTATTATGATGTATGGGTGGGGTAGGGTTTCATGAAACTCAACCGCCCAGATTGGTTATACGATGACAAACCGAGTACAAGTGCAATGCGGTTATTATGTCAGGTAGACATAGTACCTTGTTCCATTAGGGGGGGTGGAGGCTTTACCCACCGTTTATCCCCGAAACCCAGAGTCATGGGAGGGCTATGCTACGGCGCGCTCCCCAAGGTGTGTGATGATGACTGGTGGTTTCCTGCTGGGGAAGCTTGGTCGATGTAGTTGACACTTCCGCTTACGGGTTCTAGCTGGAATCGGTCATGACTTGACATTTCAGGGTAGTCCAGCAGAGGACAGGATAGGATGTGGAAGTTAGTGATGATGTAGGCAAATAGGTGTAGCTTGAAGTAGGGGTGAAAACAAGATCTAACTGTATGTGTGTAAAACCCTGGATTGAGTATGTGTCGTAACTCAGTAATGTATGAATTGTCGTAATTTAATAAAATTTCAGTTAGTAAAAGAATGTACCTCGCAAACTATGTTTAAACCTGTCTCGGTAAACAATAAGTTTCGTGATTTTGATTGATGTGTGTGCGATTTATTACTGTTAGTGTACTTACGCGAGGTATGTAAGCAGTAGCTACGCTTACATAACTCGCCTACCTATTTATAAGTTGCATGAAATAAAAGTGAACTATAATGTTTAGGCATTAATTACGTTGTTACTACTTACCTAAATAGGAGATTAAGTTAATACGTCGAGTTAATAAATTTCGGATTTATAACTGAATAAGGTAATAGAGGAATTAGGTGGTAATAAAAGACGGTTTAGTAATAGCGTTAATTATTGTCGATTAATGTTAGTAACATTGATTAAGGTTAGTCATTGTTGATTAATGATTAATATTGTTGATTAATGTTAATCATTATGAGTTAATGATTAATAGTATTGATTAATGAACAAACTATGGATTAACCTAAGTAACAACTAATGTAATTGATTAGTAATGCTTGATTGATTATTTATGAATTTAATTAGTCAAGGGTAAGGGTTAAAATGTTTAATGGTTATTGTAATATTAATTAAAGTAATAATAATCTCATAGGTTAGTATTAATTACAAGGTTAGTTAATTAATTAAAACATATGGATAAGAATTAATTTATAACTATTAATTTAATTATGATCATGTCTAAATTAATTAGAACCTAGGGTAAATTGCAAATATGCAATCTATAAACAAGTGTCGGAATGGGCATTGTAGTTGTTTAATAAAAAAAATGATGAATCAATTAATTATAAATTTATTATGAAACATTTAATTATGAGGTCACCGAGAGTGGACTAGTAATTATTTGGGTAAAATGTGTAAGTGTAAAACATTTGTGATTGGTGTAGAACTTTAATTTTATAATATAACATTTTATTAATTATTAATTATTATTTTGAAAAAGGGAATGAATGTTAGAATATTGCCGAGAGGTTGTCGGTTGAGTGGAAAGCACTTAAGGTTCAAAGATGAACCAACCCAAACTTGAATTTGATAATAAAATAATATAGTCTTGGTTTATGAGTCAAAGTTGGGGGCTCGAGGAGGAATGGGGGGTTGGATAAAATTAATGGGGAAGATAGGGGTAGTTATGATAGGAGGTGTCGATGGAAGGACAAAGGGGGGGATAAGGTCGAGAAGAGAAGGAGGAGAAGGGGTGTTCTTCACCTTGCACATTTTGGGATAGGGGAGGAGCAGAGATAGGAGGAGAAAGCAGCAAAGAAAGGGGGTTCTTGTTGGAGAGATTGCAGAAGGGAAATATCGGTTGGTTTGTACTCGGTTTGGGCTCGGGGGTCCAAAGGGGTACCTTTGGAGCTGAGTGGTCGGCGAGACCTCGCCAGTTGGCAGGGTGGCAAATTGTTTTGGCTGGTTGAGTTTCAGAACTGTGGGGAAGGCTTTTGGCTGCAGGAAAAAATCAAAGGGAATCAGCAAGGCATTCTGCGAACGGGGGCAACAACAAGGGTGGATCTACTAGCTTTCTACAGGTATTTTCCCGCAGGTATGTTGGCCATTTCTACCTTGTCAAATTCGGATTTATGTTGGGTATTTTCCAGTTATATGTTGTTGCACCTGCACATGAGAAGTAGATGTTAGAATTTAAATGTAAACTTGATATAAATTTCATGCATAGAAATAGACGTAAGTAGAAAATCAAAACAGAAATTTGAAATAGTGGGAAAACAAGGAAAACACAGATTTTATTAAAGAAAATTAGGTAATCTAGGACGGGGTCTTACATATGGTATCAGAGCCATGGTTCCAAATCTGGAACCAGAGGGCTCGGGCTCACTACAGTGAGAAGCCTATAGAAAAAAAGAAAAAAAGAGGGATTTACCCTGCGTTCTGCAAATTGTCAAATTGTACAAATTGACAAAATGGTAACCTGAAAATTCCTGTTAGAAGTCTTGGACCAAATTTTACACTTGCAAAAGAGAGACAATAAATAATTAGTGGATTTAATTTGAAATTTATTCTCTCGACAAGATGGAGAATAGTAAGGGCAAAATTTTCAAAAACATTATAAGGAAAACTATGTTTGCATATATAAAGAAAATTTAGATATATATATATATATATATATATATATATATATATATAAAACAAAATCTTGTTACAAAAAAATAAAATAAAGATAAAAAGGTTCTATATATGTAAATTAGGAATTATATATATGAACAAAAATTATATAAATTTAAATTTAAATTTAAACAATTTCTTTTTATATGAATAAAACATACGTATACATATCAACAAAGTTTATTTATTTAAATTTATTATTATTTAAATTTAAATCTGAACAAAAAAAAAACAACTAAGTGAAGGGCTTTAAACTTGTTATTATTGGAAACTACTCAAAGATTTTAATGAGTATAAGCCTTAATTAAAAGGCCAATATATTTAAAGTAAAGCTTTATTCCTGTGCATTTAACTATGTGAACTATTTCTGTCATTTCTTGCATGTCTAGAATTAGAGTAAATATTTATTATGCTACAGACTATTCTCTGGTAAGAAACCCCTTTCTTTGCACAATTAGAATTAGAATTTAATCTAATTTAAATTTAAATTTAGACAATTTCTTTCTATATGAAGAAAAATCACACCAACACAGTGCTTTGTTTCAAATATGCCCAAAAAAAAATGATTAATACAAATTTCTTTTTGTATAGTTCAATTTAAGGAAATAAAAATAAATTTTCAAAAAAAAAAAAAGCATTTGCAATCATTCTTTAAAAACATTAATAAGCATATATTTTTTTAATCTATGTTCAAATATATACAAAAAAAAACATATATATATGTGAAATATTTGAAAAAAAAAAGAAAGAAAGAAATATATACATTATAGTTTGGCCGCAGCCATGGCTGGGCTAGGAGTAGCTGGCCAAGTAGCCTGTGGGTTGCGACCTGGGCACGGCCAACCTGTGCAGAGACGAGGCCGTGGATGACTCATAGGCCAGTTTTCAATATCACTTAAAACAAATGACGAAATAATAATTTCTTATAGACCGGAAGATGAAGGCAGACCCGAGCCGGTAGAAACAGAAAGATACCTTGCAAAGAGAACATCATCCTCCGGAAGAATATTTCTACTCTGTCTTATATGAATCAGATTCTTCCTCCTTTGAAGAAGATATTAGCGGCTCAATTCAGACACCAGTCTTCAGCTCTAGAGTTGAAGATGAAAACCTATCCATGACATTGGGACACGAAGGTTAATCATAAACCTGTTAACCTAAGGAATTAAGAAAAAAAAAAGAGACGTGAAAACCCTAGACAACTTTCCATTAGTTTGAACCTCCAACCTCGCTCCACACTGTCTGAAATTTACATGAGTACGACCATTGAAAAAAAAAAAGGATTACACCTAATAAAAGAAAAAAAAAAAAAAAACTTCGTGATAAGTAAATCAATCTTCGGAAACTGTCTCTAAATCTCAGCATGGCGGCCATGGCCAGCCATGGCGCAGCCCTAGAACTCGCGACCTTGGTCGTGGGGAAATCCCTGATTGGTGGACGAAGCAGTGGAGGTGGAGGGCGGCCATCCCATGGGTGGCCGGTTAGCAGCCAAAGGGCTGGGACCTGGGCACAACCAGCCGTCAAGACTGTGAGCCAAGTACTAAGGCAGGAGCCACGATGGGCATTGTGTGTTCTACGAAGGCTTGTGCATAGGGAGGCCACGGAGCGAATGGTGGGGTGAGAGTCGAGCGATTCCTTGCAGCATCCCCATTTTCAGAAACCCTCTTGAGCCAAGATGAGTTTGGTGAGAGAGAGGTGTTGAGCGGAGCAAATGGTGCAGGTGGGAGAGCCCACGAAATGGGGCAGGAGAAAGCCCGGTAAGAAGAAAACAAAAGTTTTTTGCCCTGTATACCCACACGCCCATCTACAGGTCCAGGGCACCCCAGATCAAGAGCCACGCATACTTGATAGAACCTTTCCTTATAGTGCAATCCGCATCCAACTGGAGTCTGCATGCATCCGTGCAGAGCGTTTAAGTGCAAGAACCGGTCCGCCCAAACCGTCAGATAATCTGACAATGGGTGGCCTCTCTGCAAGCCAAAAAAAAAAAATGGGTGAGATTTGCACTCCTTACCCATCATCTCAAGAGACCAGTGTTCCATGCCTCGCAACCTCCGAACTCATGCCAGATCCCTCCAACCGACTGGCCTTCGCGCGCGCAAGGGCGAGTGACCCGCTTTTGTGGGAGGCACCCTACTTTGTGACGATGGGATGAGGGCATGCATGTAGCCCGCGTGGCATGCATGCAGCCTTCCGTGTGGGCCCCTTGTGCCATGTCGTTGTAGGGCAAGTGGTATGCAGAGTGGAGGGCGAGCAGGTCCGTTGGTTGACTGGACCGACAACTAAGAGTGGAGTTAAGGTTTGATTAAGAAAACAAAAATTTGTTATATATATATTTATTTTATTATAAAAAGATAATAATTTAAAAAAATAATATATATATATATATATATATAATATTTACGTTTTATGTTTTATTATATGTATTTTGTATTTTATTCAAAATAAAGATGAAAAGAATTAATTAATTAATTAATTTTTGCATATGCATATAACTTAGTTAATGTGTGTGTGTATATATATATATATATATATATATATGCATATAATATAGCAAGATATCAACATAATTGCACAAGCATGAAATTTTATTTTTATAGGTTATTATGAAATAATTGCCTTAAGTTAATTAATTTAAAAAAAAATTGATATAAATAATTTCACATTATTTAGAATTGTTTAAATTAATTAAATAATTGAATTTAACTTAAACAATAATCGAGCTGATTAAAATACACAAGGCAATGCTAATATTGTGTATGACTAATCTAACTAACCTAAAGTGTCGTAGGTTAATTGGTAATTAGTTGAACATGGTTACTAGGTTGAAGGCGACCCAATGTAGACTAGAACTAGGTTAAGATAGGTGAAATAGAACGTTTCACGCCGAGGGATTGCACCGAGGGTGACCCTCACGGAGGGTGCGGTCGTCGGTGATGATCGAAGACAGGAGGACGAGGCAAGGTAAGATGGAAGAAGGATTGAAGTTGGACTTGTCGATGTTGAATCCAACTTGTTGAGCCTTTTAGAGTGGCTAACAGTAGCTTAGTACAATGCCTCGCTAAGCCATTATTGTTGGTTAGGGTCTATTCTTAAGGTGGATGTCGAGATAGGGATTGGATACTTTAGAGAGTCGCCACTAGTGATAAAAATTGCGAACATCGTATCTAGGAATATAACGCCTAGGATTGGGGAAGAAACTTGTCGGAAATATTGCCACACTGCTTATGGTGAGCTCGAAGGACAAACTTGTACCGGCTTGCACTTAGTTGTTGGTATGTTTTGTAACTTCATTGTTGTACATAAGAATTGTACTTTGCTACCAAACTTCACACGTTGTAGATCTGAATTCAACTTAGGTTTTGACGATGTTAGATCAAATTCTAGTGCTAGTTATGTATGTCGTTTAGAAAAAAAAAAAGGGAGAATATTTTGGTTAAGTTGATGAGTGAATAGTGGGAATCCACATAAATATTAGAATGTTCACCTAAAAAAAAAAATTGTTTCCATTAAGCAAATAATAAGTTGTTGCCATTATCTGGAATTAGTTTTTCTAATAACGGGTAAGGGGCATGTTCTCCCTAATGTTGAACTCCTTGTGAAAATAAGGCTTAGTAGGAGAAAATATATCAAAGGATTATTAACGACTAACAATGAAATAGGCTCAAATGACTTAAGAACATGTGGAATACCAATAGAAGCAAGAACATATAATCAACTTATTGAGTATAGTACTATAGAATTGCAAGATAGGAGGATAATCGCTAAGGCACAACATATGAGTATTATCATATGACATGGATAAATGGTATCGACGAAAAGGAAGTGGACATAAGAGAAGTTAAAAAAAAAAGAGAGAAGAAATGAAAATATATAGATAGGTGGTCGTTATAGTGGACACTAGTATCGACGTATTTGATCCATGGGTGATAATAGTTATGCATATTAATGTGAATAAAATTATGATAGTTATGAGGATTAACTTGAGTAAAGACAAAGGAGGGGAGTAGTCAATGAAGCAGGAAGACTAAAATGAGTAAGTGCATGGAATAAAATATTCCTGATATGGGAGCAATCCATGAACAATGTACATATGGTATATGTGGTGATAAATGCAATCTTTAATAAAATACAAGTAGATATGAGGTAGTTTTAAAACAGTGACGTGAGTCATTACAATGTAAGATGTGTCGATGCAATAGATGGTAATGAGCTTATGTATTTTGTACGAGGGACACCTACAAATTGGATTGCATGGACAAATAATCTTTATGAATGTCACAAAATAACTCATATTAATATATGAGAGTTGAGGGTTGTAATAAACGTAAAAAGGGAACTATCGCCACATTGGAAAATAGGGTTATGCTAGGAGAGTAAACAAGAGAAGAAGGCAAAAGTTAGTAATGAAATACTATAAATATGGAGTGAAAGTAAATACATAATTGTCGTAAAAAGCGCATATTTAGACGATGAAATATAAGTGGTTGATTCATAAATCATGGAATGCACTATCCATAGTGGTATCAAGGATGGAAAAAAAAAAGGAAAGGATTAAGGCGGCATAAATGAAATTTGGACATTTAACTTAGTCCCTAACTGGAAGAGTATAATGACATATGATATTCAGTAAAAGCTTGTGACAACTAAAGTAGTTGGCAGTAATAATAAGAGAAGATCGTAATACAAGAAATGTGCATGTATCATCAAGTCCTGGTAAGACATAAAATTAAGTTAGGTACGTCGAGTAAATACATGATCTTCGTCTCCACTCTATAAGGATAAATTAAAAGTCAATCGACGATAGATAGGGTTGTAAAATTGTAAAATTTTATGAGGAACCTAGATAGTCATGCTAGGAGGAAATTCGTGAGGGTATGATGCTATCCTGTGAGGGAATGACTTTATGTCAATTTAATTTATAAACAAAAGAAAAATGATATATCGTGAGATGCATAAGTCATATTTCTTGAAAGTGGTTCATAATGTAATACATTGATGGGAAAATGGTGTGTGATGTATGACTTAGAGGTAGTCATTACTTAATAGGTAATTGGGATTTTGGAACGAATTCGACTTGATTTTTTTTTAACCTAATTGCTATCCTTAAGTATGGTTATAAAGTGTTTTTGAAGGACATTGTTGAGTGTGCCTAGTTTGGAATTACCTAAGATACCTCATATTAGCATGTGTTGTTGATGATGTGTTAGTTTCGAGCTTTCTCCTATTCATGTATGAGTAATAAAATGTATCACACAATAGGTAATATTGGACATTGAATGAAATTATGTATGTTTAAGAACAACAACAACACAATTGCAACATATCGATTATAAGCATGTCAATGACAAGTGACCATTAAGATAAGTAAAGGGGTAAACCACATGAGCAATGACCATAGTATTTGGTAAGGTGTGAGAACACATGAGCTCATTTGCATGTTGTGATGGAAGTATTGTTAATATAGTATAAGTAATGATGAGTAAGGATTATAATGTTAGAGTGCACAAATACGTAAGAGTCGCCATCTTGTGTAATTAATGGATTATGAATAAAAAGAATTGATAAGTGTAACTTAGATACTAGAGTAATAGAGTAGATAAGATTAGCGGATTAACATAGATCTGTGAATGAAGGAAATGGGTATGTCAAGGTAAAGGATAGTTAAAGAAATACTACCAAACATAGGAGAATGATGTAAAGATTACAAGATAAATGGAAATGCAGTCGAAGATAAGTTCTAGTTGAACTTGGAAAGTTGTTAATGATGATATGGAATTTCTCCTTAATGTTTAAACTGTAGTCTCAATAGGTGTATCATTTAAACCAACAACATTTAAATAAAGAGCATGATGGCTTCATAATTTATCACTAATAATAAATCTTGATATATAGAAATGGCATAAGTCAAAGTGAAATTAATTAAAGATAAGCTCCGATTAAAGAGTCGATTAATTTAACAAGGATGTTGAATATTCTATGGGTTAAGAATGGTAATGAACCTTGAGTAGTCAAACCAACAACCTATGTGAATGTTAAACGAAATATAAGGACAACTCCAATAAGATTAAATGAATGAAATTGTAGATGTCGTATGTATATTTAGGAAGTGGCCCAGTAGGGAAAGTACACCCTAGGTTCAGCTACCTAGGAGGATGCATAGATCATGCATCGTGATGGTTCCACACTATTTGGACCATAACTTCAGGATGAAGTTTCCTGAAGGGTGGGTGTATGTAACGCCCCGTTTTGACATTACTACCTGGAATATTATTATATGTTGTATATGCTTGATTATGAGACTTCGACGGTTTGACGACACTGTGGACAGGTGGTTCTATTATTTTGTAGATATAAATATGTGTGTGTGCGCGATGTTAGTATTAGGATACATAGTCATGTTAGATATGTATCATGTGTTAGTTATGTCTCATATATGCAAGTTAATGAATGATGGGTACGTGGATACCGTTAAAGTTATTGTTGAATGAAAGAATGTTATATCAAGTGTATGGTGAAAATAATGAATGGATTATTGTTGTTATGTTATGACGAAATGCATGTCTACATGTTGAGGATTTGTGCACGATATTCGAGATTGTATTTTGAGGACTGACTTACAGGTTAAAAAGGCTAAGTGATAGCTGGGTCCTACGAGGTGGGAGAGCCTCGGGGACATGGACTCCGAAAGATAAACGGTATGCAGGTGATGCATTATTTACTTTCGCATGATTATTATGCTGTTTATTATGATGTATGGGTGGGGTAGGGTTTCATGAAACTCAACCGCCCAAATTGGTTATACGATGACAAACCGAGTACAAGTGCAACACGGTTATTATGTCAGGTAGACATAGTCCCTTGTTCCATTAGGGGGGGTGGACGCTTCACCCACCGTTTATCCCTGAAACCCAGAGTCATGGGAGGGATGTGCTACGGTGCGCTCCCCAAGGTGTGTGATGATGACTGGTGGTTTCCTGCTGGGGAAGCTTGGTCGATGTAGTCGACACTTCCGCTTACGGGTTCTAGCTGGAATCGGTCATGACTTGACATTTCAGGGTAGTCCAGCAGAGGACAGGATAGGATGTGGAAGTTAGTGATGATGTAGGAAAATAGGTGTAGCTTGAAGTAGGGGTGAAAACAAGATCTAACTGTATGTGTGTAAAACCCTGGATTGAGTATGTGTCGTAACTCAGTAATGTATGAATTGTCGTAATTTAATAAAATTTCAGTTAGGAAAAGAATGTACCTCGCAAACTATGTTTAAACCTGTCTCGGTAAACAATAAGTTTCGTGATTTTGATTGATGTGTGTGTGATTTATTACTGTTAGTGTACTTACGCGAGGTATGTAAGCAGTAGCTACGCTTACATAACTCGCCTACCTATTTATAAGTTGCATGAAATAAAAGTGAACTATAATGTTTAGGCATTAATTACGTTGTTACTACTTACCTAAATAGGAGATTAAGTTAATACGTCGAGTTAGTAAATTTTGGATTTATAACTGAATAAGGCAATAGAGGAATTAGGTGGTAATAAAAGACGGTTTAGTAATAGCGTTAATTATTGTCGATTAATGTTAGTAACATTGATTAAGGTTAGTCATTGTTGATTAATGATTGATATTGTTGATTAATGTTAATCATTATGAGTTAATGATTAATAGTATTGATTAATGAACGAACTATGGATTAACCTAAGTAACAACTAATGTAATTGATTAGTAATGCTTGATTGATTATTTATGAATTTAATTAGTCAAGGGTAAGGGTTAAAATGTTTAATGGTTATTGTAATATTAATTAAAGTAATAATAATCTCATAGGTTAGTATTAATTACAAGGTTAGTTAATTAATTAAAACATATGGATAAGAATTAATTTATAACTATTAATTTAATTATGATCATGTCTAAATTAATTAGAACCTAGGGTAAATTGCAAATAGATATATTGCAATCTATAAACAAGTGTCGGAATGCGCATTGTAGTTATTTAATAAAAAAAATGATGAATTAATTAATTATAAATTTATTATGAAACATTTAATTATGAGGTCACCGAGAGTGGACTAGTAATTATTTGGGTAAAATGTGTAAGTGTAAAACATTTGTGATTGGTGTAGAACTTTAATTTTATAATATAACATTTTATTAATTATTAATTATTATTTTGAAAAAGGGAATGAATGTTAGAATATTGCCGAGAGGTTGTCGGTTGAGTGGAAAGCACTTAAGGTTCAAAGATGAATCAACCCAAACTTGAATTTGATAATAAAATAATATAGTCTTGGTTTATGAGTCAAAGTTGGGGGCTCGAGGAGGAATGGGGGGTTGGATAAAATTAATGGGGAAGATAGGGGTAGTTATGATAGGAGGTGTCGGTGGAAGGACAAAGGGAGGGATAAGGTCGAGAGGAGAAGGAGGAGAAGGGGTGTTCTTCACCTCGCACATTTTTGGATAGGGGAGGAGCAGAGATAGGAGGAGAAAGCAGCAAAGAAAGGGGGGTCTTGTTGGAGAGATTGCAGAAGGGAAATACCGGTTGGTTTGTACTCGGTTTGGGCTCGGGGGTCCAAAGGGGTACCTTTGGAGCTGGGTGGTCGGCGAGACCTCGCCAGTTGGCAGGGTGGCAAACTGTTTTGGCTGGTTGAGTTTCAGAACTGTGGGGAAGGATTTTGGTTGCAGGAAAAAATCAAAGGGAATCAGCAAGGCATTCAGCAAACGGGGGCAACAACAAGGGTGGATCTACTAGCTTTCTACAGGTATTTTCCCGCAGGTATGTTGGTCATTTCTACCTTGTCAAATTCGGATTTATGTTGGGTATTTTCCAGTTATATGCTGTATGTTGTTGCACCTGCACATGAGAAGTAGATGTTAGAATTTAAATGTAAACTTGATATAAATTTCATGCATAGAAATAGATGTAAGTAGAAAATCAAAACAGAAATTTGAAACAGTGGGAAAACAAGGAAAACACAGATTTTATTAAAGAAAATTAGGTAATCTAGGACGGGGTCTTACAAATTTGATATGGATGACTTTGTTTTTCTTTATTAAGGAGGTCATGTATGAATATTACTCTCTGCAGTATTTCTGAAACAAACAAGTAAAATAGGGACCATAGACAACTACGAGATTATGGAGATACAGTGATGTCCTATTATTATAATCTGCTTGTGTGCAATTTGGTCAACACTTCAATCGAGGTAAACATTAAGAGATTTACTTCTTCTTAATCTTTTTCATGGTGGAACTGTGTACTACCTTCTGATGATTATTAATACATTCGTTTGCAGGTTTTGTGTAGGTCTTACCCTCGATAGTTTGCATCATATTTCTATTACTGTCGTGAATTGTGCTTTGATGACAAGCCAGATTATGCATACTTGAAGAGGATGTTCCATGAATTGTTCATGCGAGGAGGTAAGAAGTTTGGATTACTTTGCTTCTAGTGTAAGGTTTAAATGGTGCTCACATTTTCTCATTTAGTTTTGGCAGGGACTAGAAGCTCTGCTTCCATCTACCTTGTTTATATATCAGTCAAATAATTTTTTCATCAAGATGAGGCTTCATAAACACATAACACATATTTTTGATAACTCCACTTCAAAATCTTGGATAGTCAAAACATTATTTCAAAACAAAGCATCACATTTTTTTCGATCATATCAAAGACTTGGATTTATATATATATATATATATATATATATATATATATATATATATATATATATATATATACTACTTTTTCATAGCTCATCAAATAAGTATTTAAAATAAAATACAAATATTATAACAAAAATGGTTTATGCTAAATGAGCCTTGATAAGCTATGATTAACAATATCCATTCCCAATTCCCTCCCATTTTTCCTTTCAATTTATTTAATTATATTTTTGTGCATCTCTCTCTCTCTCTCTCTATATATATATATATATGCAAAAAAATCATTGTTAAAATAAGAAGAAATTCTTATGAGCTTTATAGTGAAACATAGTGTTGGACAATTCCTAAAACATCATGGGATGAAAGAATCTGTCATCTTTGTGACACAAAGAGGGTTGAAGATTAAAATCACTTTCTCATAGAATGTCCTGCATACACCCACATTAGAACACAATTTCAAAACATTTGCTACAATACTAACCTTCCTAACATTTTAATTCATCGAAACTATGGTAATTTAGGAGTGCTTCTCTTAAAGCTTTTTGAACATAGAAATTATATTATAAACAAAACCAAGTGACTCCTTTCATTTTTAAGTCCGAGACCAAAGTTGATCTCAATGGGTGTGTGTGTGTATAGATAGTTATATAGTTATTTAAACATTTTTTTAGTCCCTTTTAACTTATCCCAATATATATGTCTCTTTCTTTAAGACCCATAAACTCATACAAAGTTATTTGAAAAACCCTTTTAAATTACTGAAAATCTATAACTTCAAATTTCAAAAACATTTCTAAAATTATTATATGTTTTTATTTAACATACTAATATTATTTTAAAAATGGTATATAGTATAAGATAAACAACATGGCAAACAAGAGGCTTCCTAAGATTGCTTCATATTCTAGTCAAAACAACTTGCGACTTAAGTGAGGTTGGCATAATGATGTGAAGTCTTGGTTAAATCATTGGGGAGTCGATAAAGAGGTCGCTCTATAGAATATTGATAATATTACAAGTATTATTACATCTAAATTTAAGGAGAATATGTGGTGCGATAAAGAGTTAGAGGATAAGATAAAATTAAGATATTATAAGGAGATGAAACGCCATGGGATGAAAAAATTTGTCATCTTTGTGACCCAAAGAGGAATGAAAATGAAAATCACTTTCTCATAGAATGTCTAGTGTACACCCGCAATAGAGCGCATTGTCAAAAGAGTTGCTACAAACATTCATAATCTTTTAACTCATCACAACTATGGTGATTTAAGAATGTTTCTCTTAAATCTTTTTGAGCATAGAAATAAAATTCTAAAGAAAACTAAGTGACTTCTTTCGTTTGAAAAGTCCCATAGAATGTTGATAAATATCATCATCATCATATATTATGTAAGTGAAAGAAACACATTAAATATCATGATAACAAAAATACTATAAGAAAAAATCTCACTTTTTTTGTAAGGCTAGTACCTAGAGAGTTTTGAAGAGATAACCTTACACAAGGAATGCCTTAAGAGTACACCCATTCACCATCTATTCTACAGACGGGAAAAATGTCAAAACACTTTAATTACACATTTCGAAAACATTTTCCATTATCATCATATTAATTAAAATAAAAAATTAAATCTTTTATTTATACATTTAATTTTTTCTTAAAACTTTAAAATATATAAATAACAAATTTAAAATTATTAATTATAATTATAATTATATATAAATATATTAATTAAAATTAATTTTCATTTAAATTATATTAATTATATTAAAAAATACATAAATTATGTTAATTAGAAGGTTTTATAAATCAAAATTGATCGTCGTGAATAGTAAATATTAATAAAATAGTAAATATTAATAACTATCATCATATATATTTTATATAAATGAAAAAAATCTATTACATACTATGATAACAAAAATACTATAAACAAATATAAAAAAAACTTTATTTACATTTTAAAAACTTTTTCCACAATTATTATATTAATTAAAACAAAATCATTGAAACTTTTATTTGGATTTCAAAATTTTCATAAAACTTTAAAATATGTAAATAACAAATTTGAAAGTATTATCATTCTCTCATATATAATATTTATGTAAATTATATTGCAAATATTTTATTTAAAAAAACTTTATATATTTAATAAATTTAAATGTTAAATATATTTATAATAATTATTAAACAATATTATTCTATTATTATTTTTAAAGATAACCTATATTTTTCATATTAATTTTTTTCCTATAATATGTGTGCATTAATAAAAAACAGAACATCGTTCAAGTGGTTAGCCATGTTTGTTTATCTGCTTTTGTCACATGGTGATATCTCAGTTCAAATAATTTTCCCTGTTGCACTGTCCTGTTCAGAACGATTATGGAATTGTTGCACTGTCCAGTTCAGAACGCTTATAGAATTATCATTTGCTTAGCCCACATAAAAGTAATTTTTTTATGAAACTTAGATATTTTTGCAATTAATAAACATTTCTTTTGCATTTGTCTTTGCTCTTAAGTAAAACAGTTCTCCAATCCACAAGGCACAACGCAGAAAACAATTTTTCAAAGCTCAAGCTGGCATCTGATAAACTATCCAGGCGATAGCCTTGTAAACCTAAATATTTCTCTTACATGTGTCTTTGCTTATAGCGAAAACAATTCTACAATCCACACGGTAGAACAAAGAAAACAAATGTTCAAAGCTCAAGCTAGCAATCAACAAACTACCAAGGCGATAGGAATATAAATCTTTATAATCCCTGAACAATTGGAAAATTCAAATACACTGTTGAGAATCATTATTACAGCTATTGCATTATGGGCAAAGACAAACCTTTACAATTACCAGCAACTTCTCAGGCAATATCTTCTATATCTAATGGAACATGGCTAACCTCTATTTGCAAAACAACCCACGCTCCATGAACAGTTTTGCTACTTTTATAATTCCATGAACAGATTTGCTATTTTTATAATTCCAAAGTACTTTGTCCAATGCCATTATGGATTTTTCAACTATTTTGAGTCATTTCAGCTAAGGTTTCTTATACCATATGTTTCTTTCTGATTTTTAAAAGATGAGTGGAGTGTCCACTTGAAACTTTGGCTTCCAAAACTTCAAAAAAATCCACAAAAACATTGACACTATGATTTAAGCAATATCTTTTTTCCAATGCCACCCATGCCCTAAACGCCAATCGTTCTGAGCATGGGAGCTTTGTAAGTAGCCTCTCTGCAAATATAATCCCAAACCCTAGCACTCCAGCATTCAAAGAGACATGAAAGTCAGTTTGAAGGTGTTGATAGTGGTCATCAAAACATGTCTTCCACTCTCTGATTTGTCTCGAGAGTTTGGGCTTGCAGAGGAAGCAGTGAATATGCTGCTACTGCGTTGGGAGCGATCGATAAAGTGCCTTCCTATACAATTTAACACAACTTCCAGATGAATAACATGGGTGCAACAACAATAATGTTGCTTCTGGTTTTGCCCATCTTCACCAGTTTTGATAACAAGATTCATTGCTTGATTGGGGCTGAAGCAGCCCACAGAACAGCAGTATGAACATAAAAACAACCAGAAAAACAAATAAGTGGAAGAGGTGGTTATTGTTTGAAGCTGGATTGGAATGGACGCACCAATATATAGAGGCACATCCATGGTGATGGGTTGTATTTGTGCTAGAATTCGATGCATGGGGCGAGAATAAAAATTCAAAACATTGTACAAAAAGTTTATTCCAATTGTTGTACCAACGAATCTTAATTGATTTCTTTACAAAAAAAAAAGTAACAGGCACTATAATTGGCAGGCTTTTTAGTACAGAGCTGCCCAACTCATGGTCATGGATGGTGATATAAAGCAATATTGTCGTTCAGTGGACCTCCATATCCTCACAAGTAACAGGCACTATAATTGGTAGGCTTTTTAGTACAGAGCTGCCCAACTCATGGTCATGGATGGTGATATAAAGCAATATTGTCGTTCAGTGGACATCCATGTCCTCACAAATACCGAGGACCATGTTTATTCCGATGCTTAAAAAGTATGAATAAGTGAAATGAACGGTTGATATTGAAAAAAAATTCACAAGTTTATGTTACTTGCAATTTTACCAAAACCATAGTACAAACCTTAACTGATATAATGTTTTGGGATGAGAATCTAACTTTTAATTGATGTAATGTTTTGAGATGAGAATACATGTATGGAACCTTTTACCAGGGTACATGTCTTAGAGATGAATTATTTTTATGAAGGGAGGAATATGGATCGATTTCATGTATTGAATGTTGTTTGGGGATGAGAATTTATGTATGTAACTTTGGATCATGGTATATGTTTTAGTGTTTTCTGGAATGAGAATTTATGTGTAGAACTTTGGACCCTGGTACATGTCCTAGATATGAAAACTTTACTTTATGGAGGGAAGAATATGGATCATTTTTATGCATTGCATGTGATAGAGACAGTTCTTGTGGCCCAAGTCATTATGAACCATGGGGACATATACATTTATTTGGATTATATCATGTACATTTGACCCCATATATGTCCCCCCCTTAGGTCATAACACAAGCCATGCTTTGAGGCCTAAAACCAAGATTTTTACCATTAATGATATTTCTACCTAAAATCCTTCTATAGCTACCTAAAACATGGTTGAAACACTCTATATAAAAATGTTAACCTACAAGAAGATTGGGGTCCCAATTTTGTGAATTAGATACAATTGTGATAGCTATTCTAGTGTTAGACATATTTTGTGGCTAAACATTAGGTATTTTGTATCTTATCCATGTTTTGGGTCTAAAAAACCATGTATAAAGAATTGAACCATGGTACACAATATCTACATGGAATCTTGAACCATGATAGGCTTAGGGGATTAATTTCATGGATTAGTTATAGTCATGGTTGTTGTGTAGGTCATGGTTTGCAGATGAAAACTAAGCATTGCTCTTAGTTCATTATGTTTTCTAAATTCATATTTAGGATTTTAGACCATGGTATAGGCTCAATGTTAGAAGGAACCATTGATCCCTAGAGCCATGTCCTATAGAGAGCCATTGCGCGAGAACTAGAGTTAGCGCCATGTTCTAAATTAGGGAATTGCTGAGCCAGAATAAGAGTTATCGCCAAGTTCCATAGTTTGTGGTTATCCTTAAACCACCCATTTAGTATAATACATTAGCTTCTATTAACCATTTGGTTTATGGTCATCCCAAAACCACATGTTTTAGGGAGCACCTTATTTTCATGACGTAGTAGAAGACTTTAGCTTCTTCTAGCTTACTTGGAAAATTCAGATTGTCAAGTTGCAAATGTTCAACCTATGGTGGTTGTCCACTTCAAGTTGTTTCAACTCTTTTTTCTTGGACTCATATACACCCCTTCGGATTAAGGGGGGAAATGTTGGAAACATTAATTTGTATGGTTTAATTATTGTATTACTATGCACATTCACTCTAAGAGTCACATGTGAATGTGAAAAATCATTAGGATTCCAAGAGATGCCTTGGGAATATGAACCCAAGGGTCATTTCAATGTATTTATATGTATATTTGTTAATGAGAAGAAGGCAACTCACACTTAACTATTTGTTGTGTATTTGGATTTATTTAGTCAATTGTTTAATTGGGCATTCTGATGGCACGGGGTTAGACCGCATAAAGTGTGGAAGCCAACAGCAGCGAAGAAGGACAATCCGTGGAAGAAAGGACCATTCGTGGAGAACAAGGAGCCGACGAAAGTGCAAGATCAGTTTAGTTAGATAGAGTGGGTCATTTGGACTGTTTTGTAACCACATTAGTTAGCTATAAATATGAGTATGATTGTAATCCTAAGGGAATCATCATTATCACGATCGTAGAATGAGATCCTAAGTGGTCGATAGATGTGCGAATGAACTCTGTAATATTTTGCTCTATTTTCAGCAGTTTTGCATGGATCCACGATAAGGTGTTTTGAACTATTTATGTGAAGATTATATCATGGGTTTTGATGAATTCATGAAGATGTTCAGCTGTGTTTATCTCTTTTGTCTATGTTTATGTTAAATGATGAATGCAAATGATAGTTGCGAAATGTTTAGAGCCTTCTGTTTTTGGTAAATGTTGTTGATGCAAATGTTAAGTTTAACCATGATAATGCGGATGTTGATTGTGCACTGAATATGTGAAGGATGAATGAATGAATGAAATGTTACATGTGATGCGAAAACATAATCTTTGGTTTCTGTAGCTGTAGAGTGAGATTTGATGCATGTCGTCCCCCCACTGCTGAAATATGGTTCTTGCAGCGCACTTAACCATCTTGGGTGAGACCTCACTCGCTCTGCGAGTGTCGCTAGAAAGGGTAACACCTTTCCGGGCCAGTGTTTAAGGGTGTCTGGTTGATGTTTGTTGAAAGAAGTGCGAAGTGAACCCCTGTCGCTAGTTGTTGTGTCAACAAATGGTTCCATTGTCAGGACCCTGAAGAGGAAAAGAAGAGGACATGATGTGGTACTTGACAAAACCAGAGATTCAATATTGGTTTGAAAATAAGACAGAAGAATTCATAGAAGGAGAAAATCGGAACCTTGGACAAACAGTAAGCAACTGGTTTCAAAAGCACATCTATTCCGATATCCACGAAGTGTTTTTCTATGAATTCCCGTTAGTATTGCACGAGTGGTTGGCGCAACTAACATTTCAGAAGAACCATTGCCAAAAGATTGAGCCTGACCATTGGACTCCAAAACTGATACAACAGCTAAAACAAGTCGATAATAAGGTATCGAGGGTTGTTGACTTCTGGGTAGATAGTATCCTAGAAGGATACATTACTGAGTTCACAGTTGACTAAATCAAATCATACAACGATGCGAAAAGGAATTTTTTCAAAGGATCTAGGGGGAGATTCCTACTAACGCTAAAGTTATGGATTAAGATGCTCGTCTATGAAAAGGGCATATTGATGATGAATTACGACGATTAGAAGATCTGTGTGCAGAGGTTGTGGGTATCGCGTGAATGTGAATCTGATAGAAAGATGCGGGGTAGATGGACATAAGCGACGAGGAATTTTTAAGGGAGGATGAGGAAGATTGTGGTACCTTGAGGAGTGGGGCGATATTCCGATGACCAGAGAAGAAGAGGAGGACTGAGAGAGAGTCTCCTGAGGGGATCAGAATGGAAGACTTCGAAACAGGACCACAAGGGATGAAGCAACCTTATTACGACGGAGAATAAAGTGAACAAGCTACCCCAAAGGCAGAAGAGGGATGGATCATAAGTTACAACGTACCTTCAACCCCACACACTACTCAGAATTTCACATGAAGAAATACAAGTTATTCGTAGATTTTCCCTATGTGCAGCAGTAGGAGTAGCGCATCAATAAACAATGACAGTAGGAATGTAAGATGGCAGGGTCGACGCAAAAATGCCCACTTTCTAGGGAAACGGGACTGAGGATCCCGAACAGTACTAGTTCCTATGCGAAGTGGTATGGACTGTGAAGCAGGTCCAAGACAAAGATATTAAAAAGGGGCAACTAACGAATACCCTCAAGGGTCATGTGCTAGACTAGTTTATGAATTTTACTAAGGTACCAACGGGGACTCCAAACAAAACATTGGCACAGATTAAGGCGAGAATGATTGATGAATTTAGAAAACCCAAATTGGAGTCACAGTATGTCACCAAGCTCAAGGAAATCAAGCAATACCCGAATGAGCCAGTATGGGAATTTGATCCATGGTATAAAATGTTAATAGCAAATGTGAGTTTTGGGATGAACGAAATGAAGCATAAGGAGTGGTTTATCGCAGGGTTGGTACCACACATCCATGAACCACTAATGCGATAGAAGGTAGCAACTCAAGCTGAGGCACTGGATATTGCGATGAAGCTAGAGGCTTCACCAATCAGCGAAGCGGGCATAGGCATGGATAGGATACAAGCGTAGTCGGGCAATTTGACGCTTCAATTACAAGATATGAAGAAGGGAAAAGAGGCCCGCGAAGATATATGGTGCAGTAGATGTAAAACAGAAGGACACCACGAGGATCAGTGCCCGGAATTCCGAGAGTATTTGCAGTTAGGTGCACCGAATCCCCTTAGTCAAGGAGGGATGCCTTGGTGTTGTTTCTATCAGACTAGAGTACATCGACTGGAAGAGTGTGTGTACCTACAAAATATGGTGTTGAAGCCAGTAAATTTGTATTGCAAATTTTGTCGATCTGTTGGCCATGACGAAAAGATTGCAGGGCTTATGACCTACTCCAAGAACAGACTGCGGATACATTTTTCATGAAGGGAGAAGAGCAATTGGAGGTACAGCAGCAACCGCAATATACTCAACCACAGACTCATTATAACCAGCCACCATAGTATGGTCAAGGGCAATATGGGAAATCGCAGTATGGTCAACAGCAATATCCACAACCGCAATATCAACCGGCGCAGTATGGCCAACCGCAATATCAACAACTGCAGTACCTGGCATATGGACCACCGCGAGGAGGTTTTAGAGGAGGATTCCGTGGAGGTTGAGGTGTCGACGCAGGATAAGGAGGAGCTACTGGACGTGGAAGAGGACCAATCATATGTTATAATTGTGGGAATCAGGGGCATTATCATAGGGATTTCCTGAATCCAACACCACAGTGCACTTATTGTAGCGTTTTGGACCATGGTGTCGAAGACTGTCTGTAGCTCATCGTGAAATGGAAAACCAAGAACCTACCCCCGCCTCCACCGAACCAAAACCATAATACACCACCAGTGGTACAGAAGATATTAGCAGAGGTCAGAAGTCACACTGTGACTATTGGAGTAGTGACCTGAGGAGGAGCTGTGACAGGAGTCGACAGGTCACAGGTTAGCATCCGACCAACAACAAGAAAGCAGGTAACATTTGATGCAGAAGTAGAGAGGGATATTTTTTTGAAAGCACAGGAGGTAATGAGACAGAGGAGGCAGTCAACTCTCCACCAGGAAGAAGTTACCTATGATATGCCACCGACGTTCGACACAACGAAGTTGCAGAGAAAGGCTAACACCTTAAGATTGTTCTTGGAAAGTTGCTTGCAACTGGAAAAATATCAGGACGCGTTGGCAGAAATATCTAGTTTGTTGCATCAGAGGGAGGGTGCATGACAGGAACGCACGGTCAATCGAATCCATAAGAGGAAGATGGGCAGAGAAATGCGCATGTCTGCACAAATCAAATCATTTGATGTCGACTCAATCATCCTAGATCTGGGGTCGAACATAAACATTCTGACCAAGCAGACATGGGAAATGATGGGGAAACCAAAGTTGGCCTGGTCACCGATACAGCTGTGACTAGCGAATCGAAGTAAGGTTACTCCAATTGGTCATGTGTGCCAGGTTCCAGTTGAAATTGAGGGACTCAGAACATACGTAGACTTTGATGTGATAGAGATCGTCAACAACACAAGCCCCTATCCAGTGCTTCTAGGGATAGACTGGGCGATGGAGAACAAGGCCATCATCAATTTCAAGAAATGCACTATGTCGTTCGAAAACCGCGAGATGAGGGTAGTCACACCTCTTGATCCCGCAGAAGGACAATGATATGTTGAACCAACCAAAGATGAATTTACTGAGGGATGGGATAGTTTATACAACATATCCAAAGACTACATTAATCCTACCGCAGATGGAGAGTTGGGAGGGCACAGTGTCAGTTTGGCGTCATTAGATTTGGATGAGGCGCTTGAAAATTGGAAGAATCGGCTACATGAAGTGTCGTATAGGAGGTGTGCACGGATCACACAGTCGTTGCGACGGGTAGCCACCAAAGAGTGTGCACTGCCAACATATGAGGGGTTTCCCAACTTGACTACATTTCTCACCAAATTTGAGGAAAAAGTGGCAGAACCACAATGACTACTGGCCTTGGAGGAAGCCTTGAAGGATACACTAGCACGATGGTGAGCGGTGCACAAGTCAAGTATAAACAACTGGCCACTATGTCAACACATAATGGAGGTTAGGTTCGGCGACACTATAGGATATGGACGAAGGAAGTATGATGTTAGAGGAGATCCAAAGGAGCATTTGAATGAATGTCAAAGACAATGGGGATTGCGGGTGAAACAGGAATGGGTCCACGCATTCATTCACACACTGGATGAAGTACCGCGAAGTTGGTATATCGTAGTAGAACTATGATGCAGAACAACCTCATGGGAACAATTAACTATTGGATTTAGCCAAATGTTCAGTTTCTCTAATGAAAACCCCTTCATCCACAGCACATTACAGGCAATCCGCCAGAAAGTATTTGAAGTAGTTCCGACAAAGAAACCAATGGGACTTCGGTGGACTGCGAAACCGAAAATGTTGATGGACTACTACAAAATAACAAGAGAACCGGACGATGAGGATGAACTGAGGGATACATATATACCGGAGTCAGAAGGAATTCATAATGTCAAGGCACCAGAAATTCCTTCCGACAAGTTTCAGCAACCGTTGAAAATCAAGAAAGTGAACATTGGATCGGAGTAGAATCCGAAGTTTGTGAGTATCGGAGACTATTGGGATGATTCGACCATTCCCAAGATGACTGATCTGTTGCATGAGTTTCAGGACTTGTTCCCAACTAAATTCTCAGAGATGAAAGGAATTTTTGGGGACTTAGGCGAAATGAAAATCCCCCTGAAACCCGATGCGAATCTAGTCAAGCATCAACCTTACCGGTTGAATTTGAGGCATAAGGAGCGCGTGCAAGATGAACTCAAGAGAATGTTGGACGCAGGAATTATAGAACCAGTGGAAGATGAGTTGGAGAAGTACACAACAAAAACCAAGAGAAATCGGAAGGGATCAGCGAAAGACGACCAATACAAGAAGCGTGAAAAAGAAAACATAGTGTGAAGCATCGACGCAGCACAGCTAGCCACGTCGCTAATCGGATAGCGTAGTATTAAAAAATAAATAAAAAAATTTGAAGGTTACCGCATACTACAATAGATATGATGAAGTTTAGCATCTTTAGACTAGGGAGTATTGGTCGACAAGGAAATCGTAGAATGGTAAGACTCAATGAAAGCGGGTCAAATCTGGTAATAAATGCAATAGTTAAGCCACGATGGACGACGAAAAAAATGAAAAAATGGAAATTAATACCCAACACATGTGGCGGATTTGACGAATCAGTGTTGGATTCAGTAATCATGGGCCAAAATCAGTTGGATGCAACCAACCAACACTATAAATGCAGGGCAAAGGGGCAATTTCATGCACTATCTGTTAAGCAAGAGCCCACAGAGTCACATGGAAGTTTACATTTTGAACACCCACATCGAACGGTCGCATCCCATGATAATTCTGCAGGTTAAACTGGAAGTCATGTCGGGAGTACCTCAGAAGAAGCGGGGTGTCAATCGGCCTCTAGACACCAACCGAGCACCGAAGAGAGGAACCAGGAATTTAGCACGCTTGGTAGATGAAGGAGCAGGCACTTCAAGTGCTTCCAAAAAGAAACCAGAATCGCAGAGAAGGTACCAGGGCCCAATGATACTAGGGTATGTGCCTCCAAGCAAGGCAGGAACACCAGCAATTTGCATAGGGAAGAACCAAAAATACAAGATCACAATGGCGTCAATACCGAGAGGGGTTGCACAAGCTGGGAAGATCGTAGAAAACCTGCAGAAACTATAGTATAGTGATCATGACCTAATGAACTATCCCGAATGCAGGGAAACATATGTTAATTTTTCGCATGGAGAAGGAGGCCCGGTCATGCAGGAACTAGCGTCGTGGGCACTAGGGCTAGAGCAATCAGGAATACTGGGCCTCACCCAATTACCGCACTTTGGAAGGCTGGAGGAGGTGAATGCATGTGTCAAACAATTGCTCACCTATTTCCATGGAGGCTACCTATGGTTACATGAGAAGATTTCGGTCACAATTGACCTCATCTCAAGGATCACTAGACTCCCAAAGGATGGCAAAGACCCTTCCCAGTTTTTCCAAGGAAAGGACAACGAAAAGAAGCTTGCAGCATCTCTGAAGACGAAGTATGGGGTGGACAAAAAATCCCGAGGATACCTCATCAACACAATTCAGAACCAAGTCGTTAAGGTCAGAGAAAATATACTTGTCATTAAGATGGCGTGGAAGAACAAGCCAAAGGAATGCACATCAGGAATCATCACTTCCGTGAAACTATGTGTCATAGGAACGCAGATGAACTAGACAAAATTCCTGCTAAGTCAGTTGGTGGAGGATTCTTTTGACGCGCAGGAGACAGCCAATCCATTCACATATTCATGGCTCCTCATACTGGTCACATTAGTAGGATGGAGGGAGATATAGAATTATCAGGGTATGGGGACACTAGAGGCCAGCGTATGAGAGGGCGCAAGGTACCAGAATTTGTGGGAAATGACTGATAAAGAACGGAAAGCGTTCAACGTTGTGCAATTTTATTTGTTTTTAGATATGATGAGGGCAGATGTGAAAGCAATACCATGGATAATCAAAGAGTCGGCAAGGAAGAATTGATGGATTTCCAGAATATCCGTTGACTCTCAAACTATTTACATTCAAGCGAGAGAAGATAGACAGAAGCACTGGTTACCGACATGGTATAAGCTCACTGACGAGGAACTGGATAGCATCATAGAGGTATGGCCAGCAAAATGGGCAGTCCCAGTTGCAGAGAAGGATTTATTGAATCATGCGGAAGACCAAAAGGCAAAGCAGTCAGAAGAAGATACGAGTTCAGCCAGTTGACAATAGGGCATAGGAGAAGACGATCCTGTGAAAGAACAATCGTAGATGTATAGTCATGATGGAGCCTCAACAACCACACTGATGAATTCTAACCTAGAGGCCTAGCGCGACGAAATGAGAACAAAGCACTGGATGGAAACTGGAGAGGGAAGCACAAGTGGGCAGGAATACCAAGTTGACAGGATCCTGGAGAAAATAATGGAAGTCATGGAAGAAAACCATGCGAGAACCACACAACACTCAACATAATACTTCCACTGGGTAACCCAATTTCTCTCCACCCTCGCTAATGTAGTTGTGGAGTCAAGCGTACCACATGGGGAAGTCCCACCAAGTTTTTCGACTAGAAGAGTTGAAGTAAAAGTCGGCACATAGCCGCAGATAGTAAAAATCAAGCCAAACGCCATGGCAACAGGTGATCACGACTTGGAACTGGAAAAGGGGACATGATTCAATATTGGTATGTTTCAATTTACTACCAATCTTATCATTACACCCAATTCAAGTCACAACAAGTGCAAAGATCCGTGACCGCGAGGCCACAATGCACGATAATATGGTAAAGTATAAGAAGCAGGTTCGCACCACCTAGATGGAGGCACAATGTCTCCAGGAAGAAAACGTTAAAACACTAGCCAAGAAAGAGAAGACCATAGAGGATCGAGCCCTCCTAGATAGGGTGCTCGAGAAGGAATATGAAACTACGGAGATAGATCAGGATGTACTACCAGAAGTGAAAGCTATTATGTTAGGAGTGGATCTCATTGAGCTAAGAAAAGAAAATCAAGAGCTACAGGCTAGAGCGATACCCAACACACCACCCAAACAGATTTAGATTCAGTAGATTGCAATTCGGGAAACCGTGGCAGAAATCATGGAGATGGAAAAGAAAGCACAGACAGTTTCCAAGGGCATCACAAAATTTTGGGGAAGAGTAGTCCAGGACGACCAATTAACTGAGTTGAAGGTGCAACTCAACGAAGCGGAAGCACAACTAGAATCCTTGAAGGGATCGATCAAATCGATGCCCCCACTGATATAGATGACAAGCGCTACAGAACTAAAAGGCATGCAACAGTGCATAACCAAGGTGCGTGAAAGGAACCAAAGAAGGGCCACACATTTGGATGAGCTCCAAACAAAAACAGAAGTTCTTGCAGTACGAGTAATGGAAGCACTAAAACAGGTCAAGTAGGAACTGGAAGAGGCACAACAAAAAACTTGCGAACACCCAACAGACTAGCAGGTGGAGGAATGTACACAACTTAGAACATCAACAAAAGAAGTGGTTGACCAAATCAAAAATGCATACGACGATTTCAAGCAGCAGGTGAATGCACCAGAGGTGTCCAACTGAAGTGGCTCGAGGGAGAACCACAATTTTGTGTTGGGGGCCTATTGGAATGGGGTTAGATTGCATAGAGTGTGGAAGCCGACAGCAGCGAAGAAGGAAAATGCATGGAAGAAAGGAGCCGACGAAAGCACAAGATCAGTTTAGTTAGTTAGAATGGGTCATTTGGACCATTTTGTAACCACAGTAGTTAGCTATAAATAGGAGTATGATTGTAAGCCTAAGGGAACCATCATTATCACAACTGTAGATTGAGATCCTAAGTGGTCGATAGATGTGCGTATGAAATCTGTAATATTTTTCTTTGTTTTCGGTAGTTTTGTATGGTTCCGCGATAAGGTGTTTTGAACTATTTCTGCGAAGGTTATATCGCAGGTTTTGATTAATGCATGAAGATGTTCGACTATGTTTATCTCTTTTGTCTTGATTTATGTTAAATGATGAATGCAAATGATAGTTGCGAAATGTTTAGAACCTTCTGTTTTGGTAAATGTTGTTGATGCGAATGTTAAGTTTAACCATGATAATGCAGATGTTGATTATGCACTAAATATGCGAAGTATGAATGAATGAATGAACTGTTACATGTGATGCGAAGACATAATCTCTGGTTTCTGTAGTTGTAGAGTGATATTTGATGCATGTCCTCCCCCACTACAGAAATCTAGTTCCTGCAGCCCCCTTAACCATCTCGGGTGAGACCTCACTCGCTCTGCGGGTGTCACTAGAAAGGGTAACACCTTTCCGGGTCGGTGTTTAAGGGTGCCTGGTTGATGTTTGTTGACAGTAGTGCGAAGTGAACCCCTGTCTATAGTCGCTGCGTCAACACATTCCAATAGTTGACATAAGGGTTATATGGGCATAGATGGCATTTGCAATGACATCATGAGAAAAATCAAGTTTGGGAGGACAAATTCTCAAGGGATTTAATAATTTGAATATAGTAGTTGGCATTAACAAACTCGAGAAGGAAGGCATTATGAATAGGAGGATAGTTGTGAACTATTTGACAAGAAGTATACAAAAGGATACTTACAAAGTTTTGTCAAAACCTTGTTAAGATAAACTATTTCTCTAGCAATGGTAAGTAGGGGCTCCGTACAAAATGCGAAGAGTAAGATGCAGTTTAAGGACGGAATCCCTCACTAACATCAAAGGATAAAATTTGGCAACGCATTCCTAGAATATGGGTACAATCTAAATGCTTAAAACATACATCAAGACTCAAAGTTGCATTGGGAATTTTGTCTTCTAGAGGTTTTCCTAGTAAAGGGAGTACCTCATATTCTACTACATTGAATGTTTCTCCCTATGTAGGGATGACCACACATGAATCCTTGCTCTTTGAAGTTTGCAATCCAATTAAACATGCCAAAACTGAGATCAAGCTTTCTTTATGGAGCTCACTAAGTACATATTCTATGGGATATGTATTCCTTTGGAAATGGTTAATAAATTATTTCATATGTACATTCAAACAAAACATGTTAATATGTAGAATTAACGAGGTTTGGTCATCATCTACAAAGATCAAGAATTTGATTTGTGCTAATTAGAATTGCTTCCAAAAGCGCAATGACCTTATGCTCTAGAGGACTTTTTTTTAAAATTTCACTAAACCTAAACATCATCAAAAGGTCTCAGAGGATGGACCATGTTTTGGGGTAGTGCTAGCCTCTTTCACAAACCTTAGTTTCCAAAATTTAATCCAATGACAATGTTCATCTCCTTAGACCCAATCCAAGTTAGATGCCATATGGGTGGGCGCACAAAGATGCTCCCCAAAAGTATTGCAACGGGGCCGCACTAGCAGGGATAAAACAGAGGCATGCATGGAAATAAGGATGCGTGCATGCACTGTTAGGTTCGGTACCTAACTGGGGTGTGTGTGTGCTGCTGCATGTGCATGTTTTTGGAACGTACATGCTCAAAAGCACACACGTGCTCCTGTTAATCTAATTAAAAAAAATAGGGCAGAGTTGATTTAACACATAAAGAAACCAAGATAACCAAGATAAATTGAAATACATATTCAAAAGTTGATTTTCTATCAACCACACAACCTGACCAATATGAATGTAACACTCCTTTCAGTCCCGAGCATCATTTCTCCTCCCATGACCATGTCCAAATCCCCAATTCCAAAGAATTGGATACATGGTGCCATGGAATCATGGATATCCCTACAAAGTCATACATGGTGCTTTGAGACATTTTTCATGGCTTTGGATGCCTCAATGGTTTCCTTACAGCCAAATGCATGGTCTTTTTCCCTTAAATGTAATTCCCAAGGCCTTGAGACACGTACATATTTCTCCAAGCCACCTAATTGCACCAACATCCCTAATCATAAGCCATTGGCACACTCAAGAAGCCATGTGTGGCTGGTTGAGAAAACCTTCTTAGTCTTTGATGGCTAGAATAATTCTTCAAGGCCCATCATGTGGTGATCATCATCATCATCATCATCTTCTTCTTCTTCTTCTTCTTCTTCTTCATCATCATCATCATCGTCATCACCATATTCATCATCATCATCGTTTTCCTCATCATCACCACCACCATCATCATCATCATCTTCATCATCATCATCTTCTTCATCATCTTCATCTTCATCATCAGCATCTTCATCATGTTCATCATCATCATTGTCACTTTCATCACCATCATCTTCATGGTATTCATCATCATCATCATCAACAACAACAACAACAACAAGATTTTCATCAAGATCTTCATCAACAACATCATCATCGACATCATCATCTTCATCATCATCATCATCACCATCTTCGTGGTCATCATCATCATCATCTTCATCTTCATCATCATCATCATCTTGATCATCTTGATCATCATCATATTCGTCGTCATCATCATCATCATCTTCTTCTTCATCATCATCGTCATCATCATCACCATCTTCATCACCCTCATCATCATCCTCATCATCATCATTGTCGTTGTCATCACCACCACCACCACCACCACCATCATCATCATCATCTTTGTCAACATCATCATCATCATCATCATCTTCATCATCATCTTCATCATCATTGTTGTCGTCATCATCACCATCATCTTCATGGTCATCATCATCATCATCATCATCTTCATCTTCATCATCATCATCATATTCGTCATCATCATCATCATGATCATCATCTTCATCTTCATGATCATCACCATCATCCTCATCATCCTCATCCTCATCTTCTTCATCATCATCATCATCATCTTCATCATCATCATCATATTCATTATCATCATCAACATCATCATCATCATCTTCATTATCATCATCATCGTCGTCGTCATCACCCTCTTCCTCATCATCATCATCATCATCATCATCATCGTAATGACCATCTTCATGGTATTCATCATCTTCATCTTAATCATCATCATCATCATCATCATCATATTAATCATCATCCTCATCATCATTGTCATCATCTTCATCATCATCATCATCTTCATTATCATCATCATCAACATCATCGTCGTCTTCATCATCATCATCATCATCATCATCATCATCATCATCGTCATCGTCATCACCCTCTTCCTCCTCCTCATCATCATCATAATCACCATCATCTTCATCATGATATTAATCATCATCACCATCATCATCATCTTCATTATCATCATCATCATCATCATCATCATCATCATCATCATCATCATCGTCACCACCATCTTCATCATCATCATCATCGTCGTCGTTGTCGTCATCCTCACCACCCTTACCACCATCTTCATCATCATCATCATCGTCGTCGTCGTCGTCTTCATCATCATCATCATCATCATCATAGTCATCATCTTCATCACCATCATCTTCATCTTCATCATCATCATCATCATCTTCATCATCATATTCATCATCGTCATCATCAACATCATCACCATCATCATCATCATCATCAACATCTTCAACATCATCATCATCAACATCATCATCTTCATCATCATCATCATCATCATCATCATCATCATCATCATCGTTGTCATCATATTCATCATCATCATCATCTTCATCATCATCATCATCATATTCATTA